>NTHP01000001.1:925850-985687 GCA_003416845.1 Oplegnathus fasciatus | reverse complement strand
GTGGTTATGAAACGGTGTCAATTTAATACTCATGCCTCTATATGACCTACATAAGCAAATGAGACCAACAGCGAGAAGATTGGCTATTTCTATATAGTTGTTCTTAATGCCTGCCACCGGGTCCAATTCCCCACGAAATCAGACGAAACGATTTACGGCACACAGGCGGGAAGAGCCTATGTTTACATTTTCCCAGGCAAAGTTTGGCAGTGAGTAGTACGTTAGCCAGTTAAAAGGAAGCAGGAAGATTTTTCTTTAGAGAATTTTATTTTTGACGTTATATTTTGTGGTTATGGCTGATACTGGGGCAGGATCAGCAAAGAGAAAAAGAAAAAGAATTGACTGAAGAACAAAAAAAAAGCTAAAAGGGACAGTGATAGAGCACGGGCGAAAAAACAAGTCAACCTTGGTCGGTCATTCAACAGATGGAGAGGATTGCGGGATTTGAAAGGATTCAAAACCAATCCTGAATTGGCCCTCTTCCTCCTAGTCAAGTATGTAATGTCTATTTTATTTGTGAAATACATTGCGAGACATGGTTTTACAGTCCACGGAGGTAAAACGTTAGGTCACGGTGGACATTACTGTAAAACAACTGGCTTATAACGTAACATTTTATGTTGGCCTTACTACCAAGCTATATCTTGCTGTTGGCTTATTATTATGAAGACATAACATTACTAGGGAATGTTGATAACTTTAGCTTTCTCAACAAAATTACTATTACCGAGCAACTGAATCTGTTAGTTGTAGGCTTACATGTGACCTAACGTTAGGTGTATAAATAGTACAAAAACAATCATATTACATTTATTAATCTTACATAGCCACAAATAGATACATTACCTCATCGCTATGCATCCTGCAAACAGCTGTGTTCAAAAAAAAAAAAAGTATTAAAAATAAGTTGCATCTTTCTTTAACTCGCTTCCAAAACAAATGTACGGAGCCCCGGAGTGGCCAGAGAGAGAAAAAAAATATTTCTAGGCCATGTTTTTACTACATTGAGTGCTCGAAATGCTATTGTGTGCGCACAAGATTTAATTCATTACCACGTTTTGATTAATTCGTTACCACGTTTTGATTAAATTGTGCGCACAAGATAAGTGCATATACAGAGAGCCAGCACAACAGACCAGCCTTTCTCCCCGAAGCATGAAATGCTCTCAATATCCTTGTTAATGCCTTTTTCTAACAATAATCCCTTGCAAAGCAAGTATTGTCAACATGTCTTGATAACTCATCCCCAAGCTAAAGTAAAGCTTAATTAAAGAGTCTGTATCCATAGCGATCAGTGCCTTAAGCTGGTGCCTTCTGGAATGAATGACTTGGCCTTGTGCACTGCCAGAATTATTTAATTATTTAATTTGTGCGAATGAATTAATCAAAATGTGCAAACAAATTGTATCTCGTGCGCACACAATAGCATTTCGAGCGCTCATTGTAGTAAAATGTGGCCTTGAAATATTTTTTTTCTCTCTCTATGGCCACTCCGGGGCTCCATACAAATGCTAGCCAGATCAAGATGTTTACAACACGAGGCGGTGATGAAACACCGCCACCAAAATCAACATAAAACGAAAGTTCCTTGTAGTTGTGTTAACTAGCTAATTAGAATTAGAATCAGGTTTATTGCCAAGTAGGTTTTTCACATACAAGGAATTTGCCTTGGTGTCTGGCTGCATAACAGTAAACATGGTAGAAAAATATAGTAGAAAAGTAGAAAATGCAAAGAAAGATAAAAAGCAAGTACTGCAAGTCAAGATGCATAAATATCAAATAGAAAATTGACAATAAAATATGAAAAAAATTGAAAAATATGTACAAAAGAACTGTACAGTTTTGTGCGGGAATTTGCAAAATATTGACATGGGAATCTGCAAATGTTCACAGTATGAAGTATAAAGAAGTATAAAGAATATGTGCAAGACAGTAATCCAAAGGAAAACTAGCTTCCACCATTACAGAAATTTCTCATGACCTGTCAGCTTTAGTCTAGAGTCTGGACTGGACGGTCACCAGACCCCTGCCTAGCTGCACTTGCTATTGCTATTGCTGTTCAAAGTTTTTGAAAGCATACCAGCTGAAGAGGAAAACGCACTGTGTCTGCAAATGTGGAAATTATTTAAAAGCCTTTATTAGAGTTGCTTTATCATTAAAAAAAGTGCATGTACCAGATCTGGTCTTCATCAGAGTCTGCTTACCTGTGGTTACTCTTAACCTGAACCTAGAGCTAATACTTGGGGCAGAGCCACAACACAGAGGAGTTTGATTCTTTTCATTATTTATTGTGTTATTCATTTGACAACATTGCTTGCTTGCTATGAACAACAGATCTACATCTTTGTGTAACCCATTTATCTAATAGCTAGTGTAAATTGTTTGGGTTGTGACAGATGTCACACTGTATGAGAGAACGCAGCTGCAGTCCATTTACACAATGCATTACAGTTTGTTTACTTTTTCTATCAACTGCTGTGCCACTGAATACATTATACATTGCGCATGGAATTATTATCATTATTTGTGGTAATAGTGATAACAACAACAAGCGGTTTTTTGGCTAAGATTCAAACCTATAGTAAATACACAATGTAAAACCAAAACAATGACCTTAAAATCTCAAAGCTGCAGACATGGGTGATAATTCGCCATGATTTCGGCACTCTGACTGACTCCTTTTAAATCACACAGTCGTTTGATTCAGTGCTGATTAGAGCTGAAAAGATATTAGTTGATTGACAGAAAACGGATATGAACAACAAAAATTTTGGTAGTTGATTGATTGACTCAATTGTTTTAAGTAAGCTTCTCGCATTTTAAGATTTCCTGCTTTTCTTTGTTTTCTATGATAGTATGATACTAAATATTTTGATATTTTATAGACCAACAATCAAACAACAACAAACCAAAAAATAATCTGCAGAATAATCAATAATGAAAATGGTTGTCAGTTGCAGCCATAATGTTAATTTCAAAATACAGTATATGCAGGTTTTCCTCCAGTCTCTGCATACAGTAACAGTGCAGTTGGGAAAGTCCCAATCAGACAGGGGATCTTTGCTCTGTGCTCACAACAACTGGTTGTAGCTGGCAGAGAAAGCATTGTTATTTTCTGCTCTTTGAATGTATTTTGTTCTGCCTGGTTCAGTAATGTGTGTCCTTTTGACAGCATGTACATACTTGTGGGTGTGCTTTTGTATTTGTTAGGAAGCATTGAGATCTTGTGGTTCTGACTAGTCATTGTTGTGAGTATTGTCGTCCGTGGCGGTGGTCTGTAGTGCGTCAGTGTGTAGGTGGTTAACAGCTGACCCATGGGAAGAGGCAGCCATTACATCCGTCCCACTATGGTCAGACTCTGCCTCCCAGGTGTGCTCAAAGCATCGGCATATTCACACAGCAGTTTTTGAGTAATTTGTTGTGACAGCCAAGTTTAAATATAATCATAGTGAGCAGATGTTAAGTCCTAATAGTTGTACCTATCCACTCACAACTGCCGCAAGGAATCTCAGATGACCTTTTTGCAGAGGTTGAATATCAGCATGCTTTTTGAGCACTGGTAAACGAGCACTGGTCACGCAATCGAATTACTACACAGAATAGACATTGTGTGGGCTCCCATGCACTGGACACACACACACACACCCACACACACAGCCTTTGCCCCAAAGGGATAAGCCCCATTATAGAGTACATCATATTATATCCATTCTGACAACAAACCCCAGTGATGGTACACAATTAAGAACAGTTGATCTAATTATTTCATAGGTCTGGCTCTAACCACTGAGGGTATTTTATAGTTACCAGATCATAAATATTAAATTTGGACTTGTACATGCACTGAAAAGAGCTCAGCAGTGACAGAGAGAGTGCTGCTACAAGGAGCACCTCCCTTCCTCCGTCCACTCCTCTCCCACCCTTCCACAGAGGCAGCCTATGATGTAATGCTCCTGCTGCTGATAGAGCAACCCCCTCTCTTGCTTTTTTTATATATTTTTTTCCCCTCCCCTTCCGATTTGCTACTGCCGCTGCTGCTCTCACTGGTGGTGATAGTGGTGGTGGATGCGTGCGTGCGGCGCCGGTTCAGCTGCATCTCTGGGCATCTCTCGGGATCCCTGCAGAGCTTCTTTTCCTCTGTCACCACTCGACCGAGAGCCGTTCCTATTGAGCACTGCGAGACCTTGTCCTCTGCTGATAAAAGGTAATTCTTCTGGCTCATGACAAAAGAAATTCATTGTAGAAAGAGAGGGAAAAGGGAGTAGAGAGGAAGAGGAGAGAGTAAAATAGGGAGTGATGGACAGAAGGTTGACTGAGTGTCCAGTTAGCTGCTGAGTAAATTGGTCTGGTCGCTGAAAGCCTCTTGTCGCCACGGCGCTGGATGGCAATTGCTCCCTCAGTGTCTGTGCATTTACTGTAGTATGGATTTGGTTTCCATGGTAAAGATGAGACGGATCCCGGTGCTGGCTCAGAGGTAATTGAGCATGTATCGTGGAAAGCTACAATTACCTTTTGCTGTGAAGTGATTTCTCATCTCCTGTGCATATTTTATTAGAGATTACAGTAAAGCTTTTTTTGTTCACTTATATGAGAATTTATTTAAAGATCACAGCTCTGTTGTACTTTTTTTTTCTTTAAAGAAATAGATTTGCATCAGATAATTATTTATCTTACTTCCTTGGAACATATGTCTCACTTTGATTCGTCTGCTCTACAAAAACTGGGCGTGTACAATGACAGTCATGTAGCCAAGATGAATGATGCGGTGGGTGTTATCTGCATGCAGATTTTTGACTGCTTCAGAAATTTAACAGTGATTTACGGTGCGTTACGTAAATGCTTAGCCCAACACTTTTCCTCCTTCGTCATTGTCTTTTGACAGGATGTGTAGTTCTAGCACAGAACCACTGTGGGTTGGTTGTGAATGTACAGTAGGTGATTTTTCAGGAGTTGTTTAACCTTAACTCTTGCACTATATCAGATGCTAACTTAATATTTCATGTCTCGTCTGCCCCACATGTAGATGGCCTTATAACTAATTCATCTTCAGGATTTTCCCTGTGTTTGAGTCATCACTCGTTTCCCCCTCCTTTTGTCTAATACCATCCGTTCATCTCATCAGGTCATTTCCCTCAGTGCACTGTACATTAAGAGTATAACATTTCTCTTTTGTCGTAGTCAGCTTGATGAACTAACACAACTCTAAATCACTGTCTAATTAGCCCTTTGGGATCGGGATATATTCTGGAGAAGGGTCCCAGTCAAGGGAAACCATGTGGTACTTAGGGGTCATTTTATGATATCCCCATGGGGAAGGGGTCATGTTTACAGTGAAGTTAATTGGTCTTTGAGACTCAGTGGACACACAGCATATTATCCTTGAGGCCATTATTCTTCTGCATTTGCTGAAAAATAGGCTATCTAGACACAGCATGTATGTAATTAATAGACAGCTGAAACTGAATGCAAGCGTTCCACTTTGTCATTATCACCTTCGTCATTATCACCTGAAAGACAAGGTGGCGTCACCACACCACTGAACTGTTATAATGTACTGAAAATGCCCATTGGATGTAATTGCATTTGACTTTAAGCTCTTAACACCTCGGTAATAAATTATGTTAAATGTGCTGTGGGATCTGTGGACCTTTTCAGGTCTTACTGGCACTAGAAATTCCTCTGACTGTATGGTAGTGGTGGGCGATATGTTTAAGATACATGTAAATTTGTAATTGTGCAGCGCAAATTCTCACATTTGAGAAGTTCGAACCAGAGAATATTTCTCACTTAATGATTAATCGATTATCAAAATAGTTGCTGATTTATTTTCTGTCGATTGACTAAGCAATTAATTCACTGATGCTTGCAGCTTTCGTATTGGGATATATTTGTTTTCATTGGAATTCAGTTAAGATACTACATACGTCACTGTCCAATGAAAACCATGTTCCTACACATTTGCTGATTTTTAACTTTTTGGATAAACCGAAGGATTAAGCGTCCCTCTTTAAAAGGAATCTCCTACTTCTTATGCTAAAAATCATTTAAAAATCAATTGGATCATCTGAAAAATGCATTGTCGTAAAGCTGAAAACAGGGCTGTTTTCTTAGCTCATGAAAAGTTGCCATTTTTAAGAGGACAATGACGATAAATACTTAATCACATTGATGCAACAATTCTGTCAATCTAATATTGCCATACAGCTCTCCTGGTCATTGATTTACAACATTGCCTACAATGACTTGACACAACCGGAAATGTTAAAGGGAGATTTACCGCAGTATAAACAGAAACACCATATTGCCTTCCTCTTTACTCTGACATGAGCTTTGAGAAACCATATAGACATTGTTGGACTGACAAATCCAATTTCTTGCCATGAGAAGAGAAAAAAAATGCTTGATTAAATTCCCCCTCTGTTGCACAGAGGAGGATATGGCTGTTACTGTATGTGGCAGTGGGGGTGTGTATGTGTGGGGGGAGGGGGACCTTAGGTAGAAGATCCAGGAAAGTTGAGCTGCTGCCACGGACATGGAGGGCCACCTGAGGAGCATCCGAGCTGTTCCTCTTGCTCTGTCTGTTGAATTTCAAGCAGGCCTACTTGCTTTGGAGCTGCGCCATTGGCTCTGGTTTGACAAATTATTAATCCAATAAATAGTTTGGCAGTTACTGCAAACATATTTCTCTCTATAAAGATACACACAGATTAGAAGAGGACTGGGGGGAAAAACAGCCTCATGCAGCGCAAGCACCTGAAAGAGAGCATGTGATAAGTCACATATACAGTATGATGATGTAGTGGACATGTGACTAGTAATACTGGGAACTCCAGCAGCGGTTTCAGACTAGTGAGTAATAGATAAGATGGTGACAGAGAGAAAATGAGCACGTATGCAACAGAGTAATGAAAGGACCAGGGGTGAGTCACATAGATGGCTAAAAGCTCTCTCACACACACCCCAGGGATTGTTCATTGGCATCACCTCCCTGCCAGAGGGCACTCATCCCACAAACCCTCTCTGCTGGAGAGCTACGGTGTCAGGAGTGGTGGAGTAATGCCTTTGCTTCTGTCATGCCGAGCCATCACAGCTTCATTTTTTCCCCCAAACAGACAAAAGCACAGGATGAAAAACCTCAACATCCCACATACACCAGACCGTCTGAGACGAGCGGGATTGATCATATGCTAGGTATATTACACACCATCTAACATGCTGAACCAGTCACACTCAAAATGAGTCACTCACCTCAGTTGTGGGTCACAGTGTGCCACCTCAGCTGGTATTTTTCCAGGCAGCTCATTCACCTTTACTACAAATAGGAAAAATTAAAAATGTGTCTTATTTTGTTTAAAATTATTCAAGAAAAGACAAACCATGAGTAAATAAAGGTTTAAAGTAACGATGCAACTGATGTTTATTTTCACTATTGATTAATCTCCCCATTATATCCTTGATTTAATTTATTAATCATTTGGTTTATAACTCAAAACCTTAAACGATATTTAGTTTACTATCACAGCTGGAATAAGGGTAAGTTTGGCATTTTTGCATGACTTAGTAGTCACGAACTTAGTAGATGAATTGATTATTAATTATTTTTCTTCTTTAAATATAATCCAAGATGGTTCAGGTCACCCTAAGGGTAAAATCCACCTGAATGTTAGATATTCATGATAGGTTTTTTTAACCCCTTAATAACAAGCAGTGCCCTGCCTGAGGGCTATTACAAACTTATGCTGTGCAGCTCCCCATTATTCAATCCTCCATTACTTTATTTTAAAATCTAGTGGAGATCCCAAAGCTTACAAAGATACCAAATATGTCAGGCTGAAAAATATATATATATATATGCACAAGACATGTAGAATATTTCCATTTGCTGGCACTTTCATAAAAAAAACAGAGATTATGGTTTGAATCCAAAAAAGTTGTGACTTTGGTAGCTGTTTTTGCTTTAGAACTCAGTTTGTTTGTTTATTGGGATTTTCCTTTTAGCTGCTAGCACTGAACAGATGCTTGAAGTAAGTGTCGACCATGGCCCTGCTGTTACTATGCAACTACAGACAACCTGTAAGATGCACAGCTGTGTTTTTGCTAAAAGGTGAAATATTTTTCGCCTATTGTTCTCAGTGATTTTAGTGCTGAGAACATGCTAAGGTCTCAATCTTGTTGTGTTTCCTTCCTGCTGAAGAAATAAGAAACGGCACTCCAGAGGAAAGCACTTGGTTGTCACAAGGCCATAGGTAGCCTGGATAGGCACAGTATGTTATCTTCAAATGTGCAGTTCCTTGTACATAACTCTGGTAATTTATAGCTGCTAAGATAAAGGGAAGGAAGGAGGAAGTGAACAGAGTTGTTTTATTATCTGTCACCTTTTTCTGGGACATGAATCACAACATTACTGTGTTTCAACACATTGGACAGCGCTGTGTTAACGAAAACATTACTGCAGTAAAACCGAGATTCATCTCGCTGACACAGTCAGTGTAACCCCTGAACACAGAAGTGATAACATGAAGCTGAGAGTTAGGTGCCAGGGTTGCTCAGTTGTCTTCAGTGCTTCTGTCAGCCTCAGTGACTCTAAGTAGCCTAGTGCTGCTATCTGGTGTGTTTCCATTAAGCTAATATGTGCAACACAAGGGCTTATCGCAGCGCTGTAATTCCTTGACTGTTATTCATTTGTATAGAATGACCCATCAGCACTTCTGCCAGCTGTTTGTGAAACATGCTGAGGAGAATGATCAAACCTCACAAATCACAAAAGCTTATGATATGTCACATGTTTAAACGTAAATGTCATCAAGATTAGAATATGTTGCACAACTCGTCTCCAGTACACCATGCTTTTTTCTCCTCACCACACATCATCAGGGAGGTTTGAGGTTGCTTCCGGTTTCTTTACATGGAGTTCATTGATCATCATGTGATTTACAGTATAGATCACCATAGATACTAAGGATCTAACAAAAAACATCATCATCGTTTAAATTTTTACTTGAAGAAGATACAGAAATGTTCAAGAGAAATACAAATTACCATAAATACAAAACATACAATAGTACAACTATCTTTTCAGAATATTCTCTAGCAAATACAACTTTTCATATTAACCCATCAATGGGTATTTTGAAAACTTGTAAACTTTCAACCTCATTTTACAACCTATTTCTTCAAACAGTATACTCAAATGTCTTCCATCTCTTTAATATTTATGGATAACCCTAACTAATTTCAAAGATAGCCAATGGAATTGTTAACCATTTCCAGCCAATGAAGATTTCTGCATTTTCTAATTGTAACTGGTTTGGTGCAGTTTGTGTAGAAGTCAGGGAGAACAGAGGCAATGAAAAGCGACATTTTGAGAGCAGCCACATTAACAGGGTCACAAGCGAAGAAAAAGGCCAGTCTTCGTCTGTTTGACTGGTCTGAGCCACGTGTTTTGGACGTCTGCCGGAGCGGTCCTTTATGTTCTATGGATTGTTCACAAAAGGTCGTCTGCATGGCAGTGGCAGGTGGTCCAACTCAGCAAGAGTTGTGTTACCAGTCCAATAGGGGAGGGGGTGTCTGACTGACAGAGGCTGTAAATAAGACATCCAGTGAGTATCCTTGCTGTGGCCCAAGTACATCTCAGGTGACCACGAGGAATCTTGACTCTGCACAGATACACTGAGCCGACATGCAGAATCCCAACGCCTCAAACTTGGCATCGCGTCTCCCTCCTTAGCAGTTGCCTAAAGTGTATAATTAGCATCTGCTATTTTAGAAACAGGCGTCCCCGTCTCAACACCCCGCTATCTTACACTTCTCTCTATTTACCCTGGAAATATTTTTGGAGAAGGCATGTGAAGTTATTCAGTAACACTTCACTTTAGCAGGAGTTTTTCAACACTCTGGTGCACATTCATTAGCATAAAAATCTACATGCACATCTCCTTTTCTCTCTATAATGCCATTAGATGTTTAGATTAGGTTTAGATTACATGTTTAACATTTAATAACAAACTGAGATGGTTTTATTGATAGTAATATTAAGATACTGGTAACAAATAAATCCAAGCTGTGTTTATAAAACATAAAGAGCAGTGTGTGGTTCATTGGAGCTTAGTGTCCCCTTTACAATTCATGAAAAGGCCCCTTCTGAGACTTTGTTGCATCACTTCTGCTGCACTTTCAGTGTCATGGCCTGAAAACTTTGTCCTTGCCAATGTTGTGTGTATTATTTTAGTACTACTTCGTGGCTCAACATCACACACCAGCTCTTAGTGTGCCTTTTGTGTAGCCTGTAGTCGATCTCTGCTGGATTTGTCATTGGTTTACAGTGCGTTATAGCACATTCCATACTATATAAATAGTATTAATTTTACATTGACTGGAGAAATGATTGCAACTGCTTTAAAGAGTTATATGTGCAGGATATATTTAAGTATTCATTGTATTTTATGCCAGCAGGGTGACAGTGTTGCAACACTGGGGGATAGCCTATACAATTCCAGTTAAACGTTTTAATCAGATTGTTGCGTCCATGATGTTACAGATTAACTTGGAAAATGAAAAGAATGTTTCTTTTGAAGATATGAAGTAAACAGTCATGCTCAAAACTGAAAGTACAGGAGGAGTGCATGTTTGTACCGAAAAGTACATTTTTCACAGATGTACCACGGCTAAAAAAGCCACTTTAAAACCTTTTGTATATAATTGTAATTTTGAAGTTACAAATGGTAGGAGTACAAAAAGAAAGGGAATGAAATCATCTATTGACCCACAGATCTGTGGATGGCCTCTGATAGCGGATTTGAAGTTTTTACGGTCTGATTATATACTTTATGTCAAAAACAAAGATTTTAACGTAGCCTTGATTTTCAAGATGTTTCACTGATACAAATACACAGAAAGCAGTTAATTGATGATTGTGATTTAGGACAGATAGGTTTGGTTTATTATCCGGTAGCTTGAAGTTACTGGTAATTACAATCATTAAAGTCAGTCTTTATACGGGTGCAAGCAGCTGGCTGAGAGGCAAACATCTGCATTCCATAACAAGGAACCAACTCCCAGGAGAGCTAAAAAAAAAAAAAAAAAAAGCCTCCAAGGCTACGTTCAATGTGATTAGGACTTTGTCTCATTTAGTTTCTGCTCACACTATAAATTCAGCCATGTCATAGTACTGTACATTGGATAAATGTTTTTGTTGTGTAACCTTAGTAAGTTGCTTTTGCATGAGGTGGTTGTAATTCCCAAAAGCAGGCAGTCACAGGATACGTTCGAGGTCTTTTGTTTTGTTTTATTTATTTGCACATGTTCAAATGAAGAAACTGCCATAGAGATAACACTGGAAATTAGTGTGTAGGGAGAGAAAAAAAGAAAAACTGCTTATTGATTACCTCTTCCTAAATAATCTCAAATAAATTCACACTGTTAATAAAAACAACAACAAAAAGCAAGATTTTAAAGCGGTGTCTTGTGTTCTTCTCATATAAGGACACTTGGTCTTTATGTTCCTCTGCCCTGAGCCCTCTGCTGTAGTTTCCTAATTACACTGTGTAACATGTTCTCTAACATATAATAATAGTTACACTGCTCCTAAAAAATAGGAATATTTAAAATTGCATATTGGTGGTTTAAGTTAAAAATGAGTCAAGATCATCCTGTAGAAGTGCACCTCCCTTCTACTCCCTCATCTCTCCCTCCCTCCCTCCCTACCTCTTTCTCTGACAGTGAGATGGGAGGAGCTCCAGTGTGTTGAGTGGTCAGAGGCAGGCTGTAGTACGACACGGTGTCAGGGAGAGGGAGAGTGTAGACCGGCGGTCTCAGAGCTGTCATCTGCTAGAGCTTTAAACTCTGTTGTTTCTGTGGATTTTCTTCTGACATTTCCTGGAGGGAAAAATCAATCTGTCTGTGTCACCTAAAGGAAACCTTTTTTTTGATCTGAAGGAAGTTTTCGTCTCCCAGCTGACTGGGACTGGGAGCGTAAGTGCTGCCGTTACAGAGACTAACCTTGTGTTCATTAACTGTGTGGTGCCGTGGCTTCATGAATCATTGATGTGAGTACGCTGCAGTTCTAGTTACCTATTGAAATGATGCCAGGATAACCTGTCATTTCCTTATCAAAGAATTATAAACTTTTTATGACCAACCCTGTGTGGGGTTTGTTGTCAGTTTCTCTCTTTAAAGGGAGAAGTGGGTGTGAGCTGACACGCAACAGTCCTCCGCCCTCTCCAGTAGGTCTTTATCGCAAGGTGATAGCAAGGGGGTCATTAAAGACCCAGTCTGAGTGCAAGCTTCTTTATGTGTGTGTGTGTGCATCTCGTGATTGTGTATGTATAAGAGCTACCCTTGCATTAAGAGATGTTGGTCCTGGACTTATTTTCTTTGGAAACACAGCTATTTACCTGGGTGTGTTCGTATTTTAAGGCTCGCTGGCTTGTGTGTGAGTGTCTCTAGTAATGCAGAAAAAAACAGAGGATGGCTTTGACTCTTTAAGCTGAGGCACAACACATCAGGAGTGAGCCTGTGTCACTGGTAGTGGGGCCTCTTTCCACAGATAGGAGTTAGTGAATGTGGCAGCCAGTGCACACAGATCCCCTCCCAGCCTGGAAACTTTGTGTGAACCCAGAGGAGTGTGGAAAAGCTGATGGGCGAGAACAAGAACATAAATATCAAGTCTTAGTTGTCTTGGTGTGTCTGGTTGTGATAGTTGAGAGCCAGCACAGTCAAATTGTTGAGGAGTTTTCCTGTTGTGACACTAGTTAGGGGTTCATGATGTGATGCTGGCAGCTACAAGACTGAAGCATCAGGTGTTATTGTGTGAAATTCAAATCTCTCACCCACACGCTGCAGGCAGCACAATCGAAACTAATGCCAAATTGTTAGCTGTGTGGGTGGTAGTTAATGGATAGAAACCATAAATGGAAAAGTTTGTCAAAAGTCAGTGAGGAGGTCAACTTAAGATTTTTATTTACTCTTCTTGCTTACTTTCGAGTGTGCACTGCCAAGTACCTTTTACTGAAAAGCTCTCAAGCTCCTTTTCCTGTTTGACAAAGCAAACTGTTTTGTGAAGCAACAAAAGAATACTTGTTATTTTCCGCCATTGGAGTGGGCTTTGCTTTTATTATTGGCTTATTTTACATTCAAAGATCCCTTTCAGTTTTACTTTCCCCCTTTCAGCAGATGAATTTTGCACAGACATAATTCTGCACAGGGAAAGCACTTTTTGGAGTGGAGGGTGGTTCTTCTTGGTTTCCCAAGAGGAAAATCAGCATCATTGTCATCTTGCAGTACAGCAACCATCCCTACCAAGCTTCCATATGTAGAGCAAATTTTTACAGAATATTGAGAAAATCTGAAAAAGAAAACATAAATCAATGCACATTTCCATCTACTACTGTTATGTGAGTATTAGGAGTTGGTTCGTCGAGACAAATAGTTTTCCAGTCGGGTGTCATTAAACCATTGCAGAAGTGGTGAAAACGGTGAAAAACAGTGTGGAAAACAAGATGGGAAATTGGCATTTATGTTTCTTTCATGTATTAATTCGAGGAGTGTTACAGGCTCCATCACTCCATACCGATCTAATGTTTTCGTCTTCTGCTATATTTCGTCTCTTCTGTGGACTTAAGTTACATGCTTCATGTACGTCATGATTTATTTGCTAAGTTTGTCCACCTCAGCCAAGCATAAAAACATTTTTGAGATATTTTATTTGAGATGTTTTTGAATTTTCAGCGTTTCTACTCAGGCTTTTTTGTGCACAAATTGAAAATGCGCATAAAAACAGATGGATGGAAACCCACCTACGGACACAGATCCTCAAATGATGAACAAACACCCAACAGAACCGCAATAAATTGGAGCTTTCATGAATTTTTGAGAATGGTTGAATATTCCACAAGAGGGTGGAATATAATCAACCGTGCCATCTCATTTGTGACAGAGAGCGTTTTTGTTTTATGGCCTCGTATATGGAGATTCATCTGTCTGCTGTAGGAGAAAAGCCTGTCTGTGCTGACCTTGGCCTGCTGTTTTCTTTTGGTTTGATCCACAAAGAAAACAGCTGGCAGTTGCATTCTGGATACTGGCGGCCTTGACAATGAACTGCCTGTATGATGCTGTCAGAAAAGCTTTGGCTCGTTGGTAAAGCATGGTGCCTGTAATATCAATACCTCAAATCCAGACCTCTCCACAAAAGTATATCTCATGACATGGTGATAAGTTACTCGCAGAGAAAGCCTGAATATCAGTGTTGCAGAGTTTAACTGGAACGCTGAAACATTCCTTTGCAGAGTGAAAATTTATTTGATGCTGTTCTACATCAAGTCTGCTGAAAGCAATATAAGCAAAAGGATAAAATTATGCTTCTGTGTTGTGAAGCTAATCAAAGCGGTGAGCAACCTGTTGCAGATTACTAAATCTGTTCAGAGGAGAAAAGACAAAGAAGAAATAAATCGTACTGCATCACACTGTTTTATCACAGCTTAATCCCCCATGCTGGCCCCATATGCACATGTTTCCGTTTTGTCAGCATATCCCAAGGGCATTTTCTCAGCATTAGGCTACTCTGATCCATCTCCTTCATCTGTTTATACAGTCAGGTTGACTCTCTCCCTGTCATTGTGTGTGTGTGTGTGTGTGTGTTTGTGTGTGTGTGTGTGTGTGTGTGTGTGTGTGTGCGAGAGAGAGAAATTTTCCTTTTTCAATTTCTTTTATGTGCCGTTTTCCTCTCCATATGGTTTGGTGTCACAAATGCTAGTTTAGATTTCATGCCAATAACACAAGTTTAAACAAAGTATGTGCTCAATTACACATAAAATTTATGTGACAAGTGCATAGCTCTGAATTGGATCACAGTTTAGATCATACTGTTATTTCAAGAAACTTAAGGTATGTTTTTAAACTTCAGCCAAAATATTGCGTGCTGCCTTCCAAGACGAGCTATGCTTACTGCAGTAACACAACTTGGGCCAGATAAAAACAGCCAGTCCTAACACACAGTGCAGTATTGTCTCCCCCAATTACTCTGCAGAACAGGAAAATGATACAGATATAGAGGGTTTTTATGTTTGAAACATTTTGTAGAAACATGCACACCATATTCAGTTTCCATCAAATTAGTTAATTTGTAGAGTGCAGGAAAAAAAAGCTCTTTTCAAAAAGTCATTTCTGCTCTATTTATCAAGCTCCATTTATAATGTTTCACATCCTGTTTGTTAGTTGGACTTGTGAGTTGTGTCACTTTAAATTTGGGAATGGTCAGAATGACACTGACCACAAGGTCTTGTTCTGGATCTTTTGATCATATCACATGATCTTCATCAGCAGTTTGCCCAGTTGTCATGTAGATGTTGAAATGTCCAGTTTTTTTCTGAGCACTTTAAGGACGTCTCTTCCATGTTGGCCTGAAAGTTGAGATTCAAAGTGACCTTGGAAAGAGCAGTTGACAAAATAATCTCACCATCCATTTAGTCCATTTAGTTGCTGTTCTGGAGAGTTCAATCATATCGCATGATCTCCAGATCTTGTGATTTTATCTGACTTTGTTTCTGTTTCCGTTTGTTGTGACTAAAATGAGTAAGAAAAGGGTTAATAGCTGAGGCAGAGGAGGGGTAGGCTGTGGAGTGGCCAGCCACTTGTAACCTAAAGGTTAAATACAGGCCTTCAGGGAGTCCTATTACTGTGTACTCACTGATGGGAACTCTGCAAACATGCATTCTGGGAGCACAGCGGGCTCCCCTGTTTATTCCCAGTCCAGCACTGTGCCACGATGTGGGAAATGACTGTGGACATGGAACGTGGCCAGATCGCTGTGTTTGCTCCAGTGTCCCAGAAACCCTCAGATCAGCTTTTTAACCCGGTATGAAACGTACACCAAAAACACGTCACATTCGTATGAAGCACTACAGGGTCTCGCCTTACTCTCGCAGTGTCTTATTTTAACTGTACACAAGCATGTGAAACAGCTTTGGGAAACCATGTGGAGTATGTTTACACGTATGTCAGCATTTCTTATGTGCTGGTGTGAGAATTGCAAAATTATCTTTTCAGGGTGTGTTTCCATCACCCTTCACCTCACACCTGTTCCTCTTGCGTGTTACATGTTTAATAATAAAGTTCTATTTAAATCCTCGTAACTATGTGTACGTCTACTCTCCTGGCACTTGACCTAAGGGACGACTATAAGGTGTCATGTACAGCAAACGTGCATCAGGTTGTTGTTAGCGGTCGGATACGTTCGTGTGCTTCCTGACATGAGTAGTAGAGTAGGCCTGATTAATGGATTCAGCCTCCAACCGAGCCTTGTTTAGCAGGCTGTCCCTCCCCCACCGTTGTGATTCGATATCTCTGAGCATTCCAGGTTGTGCCCTTTACTCTGGTAATGGTGCTACTGACCCTTTCAGACATTCCTGCCGTAACTCTCTGATCACAGGCGTCTAATTGCCTCACTGTAAACAAGCTGTGCTTTCTTCTAATATTAATGCACAGCACCATTCTTCAGTAGGAAGTAGGTTACAGGAAGATATGTGACGCACATTACTGGTTGAAACACACACTTTTCACTCTTCTGACTGACAGAGTTGCTTCTCTGTAACCTTGGACACAAATAGTGGTGGGTGGGTCACATGTTTTTCAGTCAAGACATCCTTGCTGGAAGTTATGAATGAGAAATGTGCAAAGGAAGATGACAGGGAGGAATGAGTGAGGGAGTGATGCTGATATTTTAGTCATTTCATGCTCTGCTAAGATCCATAAACAGTGCAGGNNGGAAGTATGTAATGCAACCTGCTCTGCTCTGTGTCTTCTGCACCCTCTTGTTGATGTAGAGTTTGAATGTTATACACCTCCTCGCCCCAAAGTCAAAGGCTTTGCCAGATCTGACTTTTTTTTATGGTAATGTAAGCAAAATCTGACTTTAGTTAACCAAGTGTTTGGTGTCCATGTGACACTTAAGGGGTCAGTATACTTTATCGGAAGTGTCTGTCAGGTTGTCGGGCAGCGTCTGACAATTTTTGTAACTTTTTGAAACCAACAATCTGACAATCAAAACCACTTCATGCAGCGATTGGCAAGTTGTGCTGAGGTGAGAAAGTAAGCAAGGTTTGAACTTCTCTCTTAAGCTCTTATTTACTCTACACAGCTGTTTCTGTACAAACGAGTGTAACATCATGAATACCTTTGAGGAGTGAATGTTTGAAAGTATGCCCCATTATCACCATTTATATGATTGTCATGTTTTCTTCTGGTCTCCGAGTTTGGCCACTTAGAACAGCTATAAACACTTATGCCTTCAGATGACACATCGTTTGAACTACTTTGTTTCGAGCACACCCCAGCCTTGACAGCCCAAAGATTTGCACAGTAGTAGCAAAAAGATTGTTTTCTTTTTAAAATCTTGTACAGATGGATCCTTGACATATAACATAATCTCTTTCCCTCAATGCTTTATGCCTCCAGTCCAAGAGATGGAAATAGAGATAGAGGAAGGGGGTTAAATGTAACGGAGACCACAGGACAGGAGCAGACTAAAAGCTTCCTGTGGCAGAACAGAGTGTAAGCCAGCCCTGGCAGACAGGCTGGCAGGGCAGATGTTTTAGGTGAGAGGCACAGTGGATAGCACCGTCTGAATAATTCATCAGATTGGATTGAAGATGTGATATATTAAGACACAGCACACAAGCCATCTTATGGCCTCTTTCAGCACTTTTTGTGCAGCATGAGTGGCTGGAGGGCTCAGATCCCCCTGCATCTCTGCTTTCTTTCTGGCAGTTATCCACCAGAGTCTGGGCAGTCGAGGAGACAGTTATAGATGTGCTGGCTCTGGGTCTAGCGAGGCCTCCAGACATCTGGAGGGGATGAAGCTGTTCAGAATGCAGGTGCAGTTTAAGCTCACAGGCACCAACACTGTTGATGCTTTCCC
This sequence comes from Oplegnathus fasciatus, assembly GCA_003416845.1. NCBI lineage: Eukaryota > Metazoa > Chordata > Actinopteri > Centrarchiformes > Oplegnathidae > Oplegnathus > Oplegnathus fasciatus. The sequence continues at coordinate 967,776 of NTHP01000001.1, read as the reverse complement.
CCCCCCAATATGACTTCTGCTGTGGTCATTGGGTCTTACTGACTTAGGTGACAGAGGGGATACATGCTTTCCAATAACACAGAATATATATCTTGTCTATCTTGGGAATATGTGCTGTATATGAATAACTCTGTAGAAATTCCCAGATTTCACTTCCCAGTTATACTCAAAATGTTTCTTGGTAAGATACAACACTCTTAGTAATCTTACTGTCTTTCAGTTTCTTAACTAAACAATACTGCATAAAGGTTACTTTATGTTTAGTTTGTGAAACAAGCAAAACAAGCCTATTTATTCTGCTTGCACGTCAAATCACTGACCTCTCGTCTTATAGTTTATAAATAATGTGATGAATCACTTGCTCGCTCCATGGTAACGTCACAGCCTGAGCTACAGTGCAGTCTTTTGCAGGAATTGAATGACTTTTTGGATACTTAAGAAAGTAGATGTTTGCTAACATGACTTGAATGTTTTCTTTAACCACTTATTCACTTTTTTATACTGACGTCAGTAAACCTAAATGAGACGTTGTTTATAAGAAATATGTCTGATCCTTTTGGATAATAGATATTTTTTTTCTAAACGACACCTGAAAGTAAAAAAGTCTTTTTGCCTGTGTGGATGCAACATGGTTGACCAGTCCTTACCTCTAAGTTGTGAAAGTAGGTGAAGATGTCTGAGGACATATCACATGCTCTGGTGTCACAGTGGAGAGGCTCAGCTTTCTAGTAACAGATCATTTCACCTCCATCTCTCCATGACATCAGCTCCCACCTACAGGCATCCAGCTGTGGGGGCCTGGGCGCTGTATGGACGTGTCAGGACTCTGATTGCATCTCAAACGCACACTAGTGTGGGATTTTCACTGCAAACAAAGAGGCACATCAAGGGTCCTTTTGAAGTCTTTCTATCTTATCTAACATGTGAGAGCAATATAAAAATGTCAAGAACTGTGGTGTAATTTCTTAAGGTTATTAGTCTTAGTAGTTATTATTTTTTTCCAAACATTTTACTTCCCTAGAATGAACTAATTTATACCAACTGCACAGTGATTAACAAATCATGTGATATAGGATATCTGCCCGTATACCTGCAGCCAAGCACACTGAACTCCGTCATCTGATAGGTTGCTAATCCTCTTATTATGCTTGTCTGGTTAAATAGAATAGTCAGTCAGCCATTAAATCATCTAGCCTAGGGATCAATGTGGGCCCCATAATTTTGCTGTGTGCTAGGCCGTGTACAGTGTGATTGAAAGGGAAAATGGGAAAGGGCACAGGCAAGAATGTGAAGTATAAACATGCTAAATTAGATCTAAACTGAGCAATGCTAGCTTGACAAATTTGCCCTTGAGTGATTAGCATGGTCTACAGGGTGATACTCTTGAGTGACAAGAGTTCATCTCCCTCGTATGGTTTACCACATACGCTGCCCTCATAGGTCAAATCTGGTCGTCTAGGATGTTGGATGTCAATGATTGGAATTTACCCCAAATATCGGTGTGCTAAAGGATTCACAAGATGGCTTGGATGACTGGGATACCAAGGCCTAAGTGACTCCTGAGGACTCCGAGTGAGGAATGTGCAGTTCACTATTGATCTTTACTAAGTGAGGTCACTGCATGTGGGGGGCAGCTGCCCCACTCTCAGACCCCACATAAAGGGGACGGGCTACCCCCACAAAGATATTTTAATGTGGTCTATCTGCCATATTAAGAGGTCAAATGAAGAGGATTTGACTTGTGCTTGATATCAACTTGTCTTAAAAGGAGGACTGAGATGAGATGAGAAGCAGATGAACCAGTACAACCACAAGCATAAGAAAGCTAACTGTCTGTACTATATTTGTTGCCTCAGGATCAGTTGTTCATGATTTGTATACTCTATCTCATGAACTAGATTTACAGAGTATCAGACAGCCAAGCTTTACATTGTTATAAGACTTTTAATCTCCCTCAGTGTGTTCAAAGAGCACATGCCATCTGCATCCCTCAAAAGATGTCTTTGATCTTAATGAGTGTCATGTGACTATAAAGGAAAAGAAGCCTACGTTTAATGACATCTTAAGAGTTATGAATACTTAAAGAAAATGTCTGCAGTATGCAAATAATCAAACCAAGGCATAGATATAGTATATCCCAATATTTGTTAATATTTTTAGAAAACACAAACAAGAAGTATAAATGTCACTTTGCTCCCTGTAGTCTGGCAAGGCTTGCTAGGCATTTGCTTGAGGTCGGGGAATCGTAAATCAAAATTACTTTTCACTCAACTGGATTAGTCTTTAAACAGGTCTCACAGGTGTCATTTTAAATAGGTTGGACAATAGATAATTGAAGAGCTAACACGAACCTGATTACACCTGCTTGGATGAACACACCACTCCCTGGGCTATCATTGATCCTTGCTTGTGTTTTTCAAAAGGGTAAAAAAAACAACATGACGGCTTCTCTTGAAACATCAAATTTTTCCTCAGCTATCTGCCATTTGTTTCATTTTGAGTATACACTATTATTACTATTTATTAAGTTTCATTTGTGCATGTAACACCTTGTCTGTTGAAACCACTTAAACCTTGTTAACAGCTAAAGTGGATCAACAACATCTAAACCACCCCCTTATTCTCAGTTGCTCAGCCTAATGGGGCTTTACAAGATCACTATTGGTGCTGAATCAATTAGTTTGTTAATCTATTGGTCATTTAATAGATAGTTGGTTAATTACATTTTGCAAGGACATCATTTACCAGTGTAGAATTGCATCATTCCTCTGTATATTAAAGGGTCCCTGTGTAGCTTTTGACCTCTAGTAGCGCAATGGAGCCGTGTTTCTATGAGTTTGTTTGTGCGCGTACAACTATTTTGATTTACGATGCCCCGAACTTAAGCAAATGCCTAGTAAGCCTTGCCAGACTACAAGGAACAAAGTTAAATTTGAACTTTTTCTTTGTGTTTTTTAAAAAATACTTTCAACGTGCTTCATCGACCTGAAAAACTCTTGCGTTGTGTTTAAGGCGGGTCTGTGGTTTGTGTCGTAGATGGGCATGTGGAGAAGCGGTCATTCTGAGCCTTTTATCGGTCTTACACAGTGATGGATGTCTGCAGCTCTTTGCCCAATGGCCTATAGCCTGAGCTTCTGTCTAAGCCCTCTAAGCTACTGGAATGCATGCAGCTTCTTGCTGTGGACATCAAGGGAGAACAGACACGCCGCTTTGTTTACAGCCTTTCATGGATGCCACGCCAGCCTAATCAATTTCGAAGAGGATAAATATTTCAGTGCATTGTTGGTGATTGAATGGTCCATGAATTTACATGGGCAGCAAATATTGATGCAGCACATTATTTCTTTTTTCAGTCGAATTGTTCACAAGTTAGAGTTACATAGCATTTGTGATAAAATATTCACACAACAGACTCCACAGTTTCAGCAAAACATAGTCTTGTTTTATATTAATATTATTGATGTCTTTATGAATTTCTCACAAAGGAAAAAATCTCAACATACAACTGGTTTTATTTGGTGATTAATTACTACTTTGTAACTTCTGTTCGTATGTTAAATGCTGTCCTCTGCTCAATTAAAATTTGCTAAATTAAAATATAAGGTATTATTCATTCAAGCACATTCTAATTATGTAATCATTATAGTGTTTGACATTTAGAGTAATTGCACATTAACTTATTAATATTTGTATTTAAACAACTACCTCAGCATACCGTAGCCGTGTGTTGTAGACTTATCTATTACAACAAATCAAGTTAGTGAAGGTAAACAAGAACAAGCGAGATAAAGCACCTCAGGTCGATGCCATGTTATCAGCACTCGCTCTATCAGGGTCAATACTTCACTCCAGTAAATGCAGACAGAATTATATGGCAAACAAGTGGAGACATTTAGAACGGGAGTGAGTGTTTCAACAGGCCTGACCTACTTACAGCAGCCAGGGCTGAAACAGCTCCTCACCTGTGTCTGGCAGACGCCAGGACCCCTCATAAAAACACAGGCCCTCGATATCTTAAACAGTGCACTGAACAGTATTATCCCGTATTTTTATTTCTCTCATAAAATAGATGGAATTTGTTGCTTTACTGGACTGGACTGCATATAGTCACACTTTCTTTGGCTGGTCCAAACTGTTACACAACTTACTGTCAAGTGACTACTGTATGTGACACTAAAACCTTTGCTTAGCTTCAGCTAATGCTCACAATAGCAGGACAGCCAGTGCATATACAGTATGTATACAGTGTGCAAGATAGAAGTAATAAAGATAGAAGTAATCCTAGACCTGAAGCTAGTTATAGTGTTGTTGGAGCTTGGACTCGGGTTAGGCAAAGTTCAGTGTTCGTTAAGAGTTTGTAAAACACTTAAAAAAATAAAAATCAACTTTCTGACACCTGGTAATTGAGTATTTCTTCTTAAAGGACACAGTGAAGTCAGCAACCTAGTACCCATTCTGAAAGCGTTTTCTCCATGTGTGTAATGGAAAAGAGAAATGGAAAAACGGTTACATACTGTAATTTCATTGCAAGAGATTCATATGCATATCTCATTACTGCTCATTGGAAATATAGTGTAGATTTCCGCAGAAGACTTTGACATAGGAAAGCCCACAAAAACGTCACCCTGATCCTACAGTAATACTGCAGCATAAACACACATGACACGGTAATTGTTAAGTTGGCTCATGAGCATTTCAGTGTTGAAAGCAGCTCATTGAGGTGATTTTGAATTTTCCAGCAGCAGCTGAGAGTGTGAGAGATTTAACCTGCATCAATTTGCAGGTGATGTCAGATTTATCAACACGTGGTGCAATACTCAGAATTTCTTTTACGTGTACTTGGAAGGGGATTAGCAAAATAAATACATATACTAATGCCCAAACTATTCTGTTTAACAGGTCTTTTGGGAACAACTGCCACTAGAAGATGAAGAACTTTTACTTAGTTATCAGTGAAATATTGATTTATTTCACTTTTAATACAAATCCCAAAAGTATTTAAAGATTCAAGCACTGGCATCGCTTACAGAGCAGTCGTGTTCTCCCTTTTGTAAGCAATATTTACAGTTTAAGTACAAATATTTATTATAGTATTAACAATAGTATAAACAATTGTGGTGTAAGCAGCAGTAGTGCCCTGAATGGCTCTTGCTTTGCTGCTATGTAGCCCAGTGAAGTATTTCTATAGGGGTTGCAGGTCAGTTGCAGGTGCAATTGTTGAATGTCAACTTGAAAATCATCTCAACCACTGATTTTTTGGATATTTGGACAACTTATCATACACTGCATACGCTGAGGAATCATGTAATGGGTCTACAGACTAAGCATTCAAAATGCTGGAGATATAGGTGAGGGAGAGGAGATGGATTGCAGAGGGATTTTTGATTGTCATTAATGGATTAATGGCTTGTAAAATGTGTTGCCAACAGTGTTAGTGATAAAACTCTGGATACTCTCAAAGGTGTAGGTGTTCCTTTCCTCAGCAAAGGGTGTGACAACAGTAATACAGACTGTAGAAAAGAAATAGGCCATTTCAGCAAGATCAACAGAGCAGGCTGCTTCCTAAAAGTGGATCAGCTTACACTGGATTGTTGAAAATTGAAAAGAGTGCAGTGGGAGAGAAAAGTACAAGTTTCTACCAATTTCTCCTCAATCCCTCAGTATTTACCGTGTTTGAGGGTTTATTAATGACAACACATGACTAGTTTTAATCCAGGTTTATGCCCTGTCTGATGTGTTTTGACAGGGAGATTTGGCTCCAGTGCCAGGAATAAAAGGGCACAAAGCCAACAGAGGCAAATGACTCTCACACAGAAGTAAAGATCTCATTTAATCTAGTATTTGTCTGGTGAGATTAGTTACTCTCAGGTGATTTCCATCTCCATACAAGTAGCAATAAATACGTCTGAGTTTGATGAGAAATACCTGTCACCTTCAGAAAGGTAAAGATGTCTTTGCCCTTTCATTTGCTTGTCTTTCGTCCTTTAGCCCTCTGAGTATTAATGCACTTTCCTGTCTGTCGCGGAGCCCCTGCTGCTCTTCTTTCACCCACTTCGGCCTTGATAGTGATAGCAGGCCCGGTGACAGACCCTGCTCTGCTACTTTACATTTCATCAGCAAGCTGCTTCTGCTGGCTCCACATCTGTTATGGAAATTTGAGGGGAAATGGAATGAAATGGAATATCATTTCAAATATTTTCACTTTTGAAGCCGGGTTGATTCAGGCTCTTGTATAGGTTTCAAAGACAGAGGTGATGAAATATGCTCATCCACTTTCACAGCCATATATTACCGTAATCTATCAATACATTCTTAGCGCCTGATGGCTTCAAATTTGGGATGTTTTAAGAAGTCGGCGCTTGTGATAAAATTCACAACCTCTGACCGTGTGTCAAAAGCCCCAGAGGAGAAGCAAGCTTGATGAATTTAACTCCCCTGAACCTTAAGTTCAAAATGTCCCCTATCTCTGTTCAATAGTTTAATAAGATTTTAATTAGGCAATTAAAAGTCTTTGGAATAGCATATGGTCATAATTACTGCTGTATGGTTCACTCAGGGATGAATGAGCCATTAATTACTCTTAGCTGGGTCTGGGGATTGGACTTAAAGTGGGTCGAGCGGGAAAGAGAGGGTATTTCTTCAGCCCCCACAGTCACCTAATCAGAAATACAGACTTCTGAATTTCTATTAACTTGGGAACCAAAATGGGTTGCATGCAGCCATTTGTGAATCCATTACTAAGTTAGTGCGTAAAGTCCTTCCAAAGTTATTAGCTCGTTCTAATCTAGCAGTTTACTGAGTCACATTGCACCATTAAAATGTACAGTAAGAAATGTGTTTGCTATTAAAGACTTTTGTAAATCGGTCACTAGGAAACATTTGTAGCACGCCCAATCAAAAGCAATCAACTATGTAAACAGGAAGTCACAGTCTTACAGGCGTAAATGATATTAATCTTAATTATATAATTATATATGTATATGTATATAATTATAATTAATCTTACCTGCCAATCCTTTGTAAGTTTAGGTATTATGTTTTATTTCTATCTGCATACATGGAAAAATCTATGTTTCACAATTGGTAATATTCATGCAGTTTAGACTGAGTGGGAAATATCTGATTATGTTTACCTAGTTGATTTGGTCATTTAGTCTAATGTTATCGGCATAATGTTTTTAAATTTAAAGTATACAGTGTTTTTTTTGTGAAATGGAGTTAGAAGTGTCGGGCCATGTGTGTCGACAATATTTTAGATTACCTCTTTCACTCTTCAATCTAAACAGATTATATATTAGTAAGCTAACATTAGTTTTGTCAGTAAATCAAGTTATCTAACAGTTACCCCTGGAAGTTTGAACTTCCTAAGAGCTGATACAACCGTCTCTTGGAGAAGCACTCGTATCAGGAATGACTAAATTAGTGATTGTAATGGGAGTAATGTGAGACTACCTTGGAAGTCCTGTGATTGTGATTTGTCACTTTGACCTGATACATGAGCTCTGTAACGGAAGTGCTGTAATGCCTTACTCATAGATCGGTATCTTTGGATATTGGATGAGTAGTTACGAAATAACCTGAGAGGCAGTAGGACCGGTGCAGAACCGTGTCAACACTGTACTCCCACACCGCTCTGGTGAATCAGCCACTCTGTCCATATGTGCAGGCGTTTACCCCCATTAAAGCCTCTCCTGACAGATGATGCCCTCCACATCTCACATCTGCTGCTTCACACATCTGAGAGTCCTTCAGCGGCGTGGAAGGTGTCACGGGGGCAGGAGAGGAAGTGCTGATCACATGTTGAAGGCCACATCTGGGAGCAGGTAACCGGAGTTGTCTGAGGGTTTTTTGTGACGTAGGTGGCCAGCGTGTGTGTGTACAGGTGGCTTCCTGAGATGACAGGCATGCCAAGAGGTCGTATTTATCAGTCAACACTTTTCCAGTCAACAGGCTGTGTGTGGAATCCAGGGAGCCTTGACCCCTCCTACACTACTCGGATGGCAAATGCTAATGGTGGTGCCACCTGTTTCAGCAGTATACGCAGTGCTGCTATTTATAATACTCATAGCAGTCATTGGATAGTCTTTGCCATTCAGTGATATATAGTGATAGTTTTACTGTATACCAGGAGCTGTATTACTGGAAATGACTGGTAAAGAGTGCTGGGAATTTCTCTGTTTGGTTAAATATAAAGCTTATTTCCTCTTTTTTAACATACTGTACTGTGAAGAATTTCCACACTGTAGAAAATATAATGTCCAAAGGTTTATTCTAGTAAATGAAATGCTCATAACTTTTTATGAGAAAGTTTTACTCATTTCACTATGAATTACAGGTTGAACCTATTCTGTAAGCTTTCAGTTTCATGTTGACAGAGTTGCCTATTTACTTGAGTTTTATTCTTATTACAACCACATGTGTCAATGAATCAGTTCTTTTCTAGTGTGGAACTCACTCCCTATTCCCAGCAGAGCTTCTTACTGCTTCATTTAATGGTCTTTTCCCCTCTACAGCTAATTATTTTCACTTCATGGACTGTCAAAACTATTACTATTACTTGTATGGATGATGAGCTAGTGAGCAAATGCCTATGTACCATCAGTCAAATAGTGACAACTTTGTGTGCCACTTATTTCCCACCCAGAAGCATGAGATATTTCAATTTCCACTAGGGATGTCCCCGTTACTTGCCAGAATCCTAATTTGTCATTCCCACTTATACTTACTGTCCAGGTGTCATAATCCAGGTGATGGAAGCTTTGAGTTGATAAAAATCTTGATACATTCTTCTGGGTCGCCTTCAGTTGTTAGGCTGCTCTTACAGCAATATAAGCTTTGTGAGCAGTGGTGAATGTCTGTTTTTAGCCCCAGGTTTTGCCTCTCAGGCTACATGCAGGCTGCCCTAATCCTCTGATTGATGGAGGTTGTTGGGGTTGGTCACAGCCTGACAGGAAGCTCTGTGGACATTACTCAGGACTAAAAAACAACTCATCCCATGATCCTCCACATGTTTTTGGTTAAAAAAAATATCTGAAATATCTATTTTGATTTAAAAGTGATAACGTTTAATGTTATTTATCATAACGTAAAGACACTATTGAACATATGTCAAAGCTAAGGCAGCAAAGAACAGTTTTCCCGAGACAAGAATTGATTTTGAGAGACTAAAACTGTATTTCAGTCTTAAAGTCTTATGCTTTATTTTATTTATCTATTTATATGTTTGTTTATTGTGGTTTGTGGATGTTAATACAGCATTATCTCAGTCCCTATCAGTATCTATTAATGAAACTACATATACTTTCCAAGTTGAGTGGATTAATAATAAAGAAATTCAGGACACATTTATATGCTTTTATTAGACTCTAAAATTCACAAAGATCTATTTCATTATGATGTGTTATTTGCTAGATTAATAGAAGTGTATATAGATAAACAGCATTCACTAGTCTTGTTGAAGAACCCCAGACTTAATTGTATCCTCCCACTAATAAAACCAAGTGTATGCCTTTGATTAGACCCCCAAAGCTTTATAAGCTGTGGTAAAAGTTTGACATATGCAGTGATCTTGTCAAACTGATCTGATAAGACTGATATGTTGCTGGAGGGGATGTATAAAGAAATTCTAGAAAGATTTAGGAGGAGATCATAGACAGAGATGGGAGAGTATCATCCATAGCCCGAGCACACTATCATGTCTGTGTAGGGAGTGAAAGGGATGATTCAGTTTATGCATCATGCAGGAGAGAGCAGTGAAGTGCAGAGTTGCATATAGATTTCGGTGCTGTCAGAGGGGCCCTTGTTCTCTCACTCACGCTGAGTTGAGCTCTCTCTACGTACCTCAGCTCGGATTCAGCTTAATGCATGTGGGCCTCTTTTTCTGACTGTCACACAAACCCAGAATTAATGTTGGCTTTACTGTTTCTTGGTCAAGTGGTGTCTCACTTTGAATTGTTCCACACAAAGGACACTAATGATGCTTTTGGCCGCCCTCCTTGTCTGTCACGTAGGCTGCTGGCAGGGGGCATTGTCCAAAAGATTTCAGGCAGTGACCTAGCCTGGAGTTTCAAAAGAAGAAGCCTCTCATAACCTCATCTGCTTTTGTCATCATGATCATTAAGAGTCACAGTCTTGCTGCTGTAGGCCGAAATTCTTCAATGTCCAGACATCCTTGATTATTTTTCCTTTTTATAGCTTTTACAAATCTGGACTGTGCACCAGTGGTGAGGGGAATGATAGATTTTGATCTATTAGCTCTCCTGTTGACATCATTTTTTAGTTTTGAAAGACTTTAAATGAAACAGCCAACATTTCAAACAACTCAAGTCAGAAGAAAAAGATTTGTCCTTTGCTTCACTAAGTGTTATTCCTCCTTTTTGGAGACTAAATTGACAGGATAGAGAATGTCTGCCTGTATTTCTCATATTCAAGTCTCACATGTGTCTCTACTGCTGTAGAAATAACCCTCTTTGTGTCTTGTTCTCTGGCCTTTATCACGGCCTTCCTGCTCCTCCAAATGTCATCTTCCCAGCTCAGATTTGGAGATGTCTGTGTTTGCAGCAAGTGTCAGACTGCTTATTGACTAAGAGTCAGGAGCCCCTTGATAGAAAACAGGAATAGCTTCACTCGCTACCTTTTGCTATTGATTGCCATACCTCACATGAAACTGAATATCCCGCTGGTTGCATTTAATGAGGGGCTCCCTGCGGCAACTGTAATGGAGCGTTTGCAGTTGTAACTGGGATGTCTGTATTGAATTTACTTTCACGTCTCACTACGTACAGTTAATCAGCATAACTGAAGTACCCCATAACTCCATTATTGGTTTAACGTTCTGACGTTTTCTTAAGAATTGTTGTTGGCGTTATGGATAAAGGAGTTAGCCAGTGTCAACTCTTAAATGGCTAAAACCCCTAAAAGTTAAGTTGCAGTCATCTGTATTGATTTGAGGAGAACTGAACAGCAGGCCTATGCAAATATATAACCAATTTCCTTTGGCTTTGTTCACTTTTATCTCCATAAATTCCTCATCGCAACTGAGAGCAGGCAGAACTAAAGCCTTGTATGACCTGTTGGAATCAAAACACTTTACAGTATCAGTAGTTATAAAGTATACACAGCATTTCTCACCACTCAGTAATTAAACTAAAGTTCAACCAAGGAAAACTGAGAGACAGAATCTCCTGTAATTCCTGTAATATGAGCAGTTATCTGGGTGTCACACCTTTTCATTGTCTTTAAGCTCTAACAAAGGTTTCCAAGAAATCTCTGCTTTCATTTCTTCTCCGTGCAGTGCACAATAGAGCCGGTACATCCAGTTCAGATATGGAGATTATGGCTTTGGTAAGGTTGTTTGTCAGTAGCTGACTCAATCAAATTAACCTGACCTGACCATTGTGCTCATGTAGTATTCTGTTAATGATCACGTGTGATATCACTTGCTCACCGCTCTGAACAGAAACTGAAAGCAATAACATACAACCTCAGATCTGTAGTGTGGAGGGAAAAGGTCATGATGGAGAAAGTAGACTTTGGTTTTGGTCCTGTGGCACTTTTACAATCACATTTTTAAATCTAATGTGGTGTGATTGTTGTGTAGCCAGATTCTGTGTTTTGTTAAGATAAAGACTGCTCTCAGCACACTGTCAGTGACATGGAGAGACATTTGTTTAACCTTAGCACTGCGGCTGTTACTGTACAGGATGGAGCTTCAATTCTACACGTTATAAGGAACTAGAGTTGCAACTAACAATAATTTTCATTATTGTCAGAAAATAGTGAAAAAAAACTTAATAGTTTCCTAAGGTGACATCCTCAAATGTTTGTTTTGTCTGTCTGTTTGTTTTGGCCGGTTCAAAGATAATTCACAATTGCGTATGACACAGAAAAGCAGCACATCCTCACAATTGAGAAGCTGGAACAAGAGAATATTTGCAATTTTTGCTTGAAAAAATGTCTTAATCGATTACCGAAATAGTTGTCGATTAATTGTCTGTCAGTCGACCAATCAATTAGTCCACTTATCTTTCCAGGTCAATAAAGAACCCCACTAGCTTGCTTGTACAAAGCACTAATTTGAATGTTGTTCCTTCATCTTTGCAGATCTCAGCTGAGACCCTGCGCTGTCGTGTACGCATGGAGGCTGACAGGTGGAGGCTCTCCATCTTGTTCTGAGGTCACAGATTGTCATAACCTAAACCAGCACCATCTTCTGTGGGCCCAAAGGAGTGTATAGGCCTTCCATTCAAGGAGCCTGAAGCTGCAGGAAGAGAGAGGGAGAGAAAATAAACACAGCTTAAAAAAAACAGCTCTTCATGAATTCCCCAAAAACCTGAAAGGCAAATACTGCAAGTTGGCTGGCGGTCCTGAGGAGGCATGTGGACAATGAGTATGGCTTGGCTCTGTCTCCCAGCCTACACTCTCCTCCTTGTTGGTTGCTTTCATACAGCTGTCATGGAAAACGATGTCACTCCACGCCTCACCTTCTCCTACAGTAAGTTTTATCAACTTCTTGACTGTATGTACTGTATGGTAATGTTTCTTTCAGGTAGGTTTTTCTGGCATCACATGTATACATCACTGAGTCACTTGAGTGTAAGGTAGCAGACTCATCGGGCTGTTATTTATGAGTAAAGAAAGGATGATGTAAGCTTTGGGGGTGCCTGGGGCTCCAGTTGGGGCTTTGTGAGATCCTTTTGCATGAACAGCAGCACTTGGCAGACTGTTAATAAACAGTCAAAAAAATCAGGGGTGTTTCTTTCTTTTACTCTGTATAGTAGAGCTGCTGCGAGCTCACAGCTGGCCAGAAGTAAAACTTCACACAACTGCAGAATCCTGGAACTTGTACATCATGAACATTCAACAGAAACTGTTTTCTGTTCTGGATTATAACAAAGTATACCTACATTTCATACCCTCACATCCTGCCTGCAGGCCTGGTTATGTAATTCCCAGTGGTGTCCCTGTTCATTAACTCTGTCCACTGAAAAAAAAATCAATACACTTCATACGTGTCCTTTGTAAGAGCTAAAAGGATTTGGATGAGTAGAATGGTGTTTGTCTTCAACATAATGATTTAAAATCCATGTAAATCCGCACTGTGAATGGCAGCTCCATCAGGGTGGCTCTGTCGAGTACCTACAGGTCAGACGTAATTACAAAATGAACAGGCCTATTGTGCTGCGACTTACTGAGGGCAGTCTGACATAGTCTCACAAGCACTGAGAGTTATTGCTCTTATATAATCTGTATTTTTCCGTTCGCTTGCAGAATGTCATACCATCCAACCAGCTTACAAACATAACAAATATGCTTGTCATATTTCACCCTTAAAATATGTAGGGGATATTGTTAAATTAGCCTTTTGTGCTGGGTTTCTGTGCAGCATGATTTGCTATGCTCTCTTCATAGATAGAGCCATGGCCACTAGTGCCAAGTAGTGATTTTATCATCACTTATGTAATTATTCAAATGATCTACCAGTGCACTTGAGATGACAAGTTGGATTTAAACATTTATTGTGCATTAGTATCTTCATGGAAAATTAAACAAAATGATGGATTATGAGATCAATGTAGGCTTTCAATGATTGAACTGCGGTTAGTGACTCACGTTCAGGCATCATTAGAGTCTTAATGTCAGGGAGGATTGTGTTGATAGAGCTCTCCTAGTGATCTATTATGGACATGGATACAATTTCCAGTGTGTTTCAAGCTAATTTCTGAGCCAGGCAAGCTTTCAAATAGGTCAGCCATCTTGCCTGTCTGAGCCTGTACCTTCCCTCATGCAGAACCTCTATACCAACAGGTAATCTCTCTCACCTGCCAGCCTCAACAAAGCCCAAAGCTCGGCCCTGGCGGAGCGTTTCACAACAACACACACCATCAATCACTCACTGAAAAGAAGCATCACGTTCACACTTCTCCCTGTTTTGATGGGAAGATTTGCTTTAGGGCGTGCAGCCAATGTTAAACACCACCATAAAACATGCAAAAGCCACATGTCAGAAGCCTGGAAGACTAGACTCTATACATGTGATATATATAATACCTTGTGTTTATGTTAGTAATATTGTTGGAGCTAATCAGACTTATCCTCAGTCATCACCTTGTTTTGTATTAGCATTTATGTTGCTGTAACTTTAACCACATTGATAAGCTCTGACCTTTCCTTGAGGGGTCAATGAGGAAATAACGCAGCTTTAACAACAGAGGTAGTTACGACCCACCATAAAACTTAACAAGGAGTAATTTTATCAGGTCCTTCTAACGTATCTTGACACGGTTAAGGGACTTTAGATTTACTAGCTGGCTTATGCAGTAAGTCTGACAAAGGATGTCTAAAAAGGCTGAACGCCCTGACAGACATTAGCATGAGGCTCTGTTTTAAAGACCAGTTATTTTAGCTTTTAGATTGTGATGTATGGCAAAAAATAAGCTTCATCCTGATGAAGGTTAGCAGGGCCTGGTGATGGAAGTTGCCTTGCTGTGGTAATGTTGGTTCTGCTACACTGACATTTTCCAGCCTCCCGCAGAAGGGCTTTGTCACATTGTGTTTACAGTATCAAAGCAGAATGCAGAGCTGCGGGCCTCAGGGACCTGAACTTTATACAGCAGAAACCGCCTGGTCTCGTCATGGTTTCTGATCCTCTCTGGCCTGTCTGGATGCCAGTTAGCTTGACAGTTTGCATGCCTTATCCTCGGTAGTGTAGGCGGGCCAGAGCTGGTTTGCTGCTTCTCATCCGGTAACATTTTTGTAAACCGACTTCCCCTCCTCTTCTCTCTTGCCCTCTCTGTCCCCTGGTCCCCGCCTCTTGCCTTAATGAAGAGGGTAATCTGCCATGAATAATGAATGGGGATTTGTATGTGTTATGGTGTGAACACTTGTCTGGTTCTCATTATGCGCCTATCAGGATGGATCATGGTTCAGGGAGTAGAGCCTGCATCTGCTTTTCTCTCCGCTTTTGTTCCAGGCTTTAATGCAGACCATGCTGAATGGCTTAGTGTGTTGGAACACTTTTTAAAGGCACACCTATAAGCCGTTTATGTTGCCTGTCTTTGCCTGTTGATCTGTTCAGCCCTCTGTTAGACATCATGCGTGTGGGCAGTTGTGCTTTCATTTTATTTGGGGGCCATGCCCACAGCCACACTGGGAATAAGGCATTTTTAATTATTAAAAAGCTGTCATGTCTAGACCAGTTGAATCAACGACCCTCAAGTAATTCTCAATGACAGCAGTGTCAAGTGAGATAACAGCTTTATTATACTGTGCTGGTGCCACATAGCTGAACAGCCATTCTTTATGGTATGAATGTTTAAACACACAGATCACTTGTTAAAGACCTGTTAAAATCCGTGAGAGTGCACTGATGTGGAAAGTCATACTAATTGTTATGAGGATCATTTTTGTTATTCTTAGTTCATAGTATTATTGTTTTGATAAACTGAATAATAATGTACTGTAATAGCAATGGAAAATGACAAAAATAGTGGCCAGGGCTCATCAAAATTTAACAGAGACCAAAGTGATGTTGTAACAACAGCAACAATTTTGTTAATCAATTAATAGTTGAAATCCTTTTTCAAGCAAAAATGCCCCAAAATTCTCTGGATCCAGTTTTAACATTTGCTGCTTTTCTATGTTATATATGATAATAAATTAAATATCTTTCTTTTTAATCATTGATCAGACAAAACAAGCAATTTGAAGGCGTCACCTTGAATTCTAGGAAGTTGTGAGGGGAATTTTTTTTTTTTAACTATTTTCTGACTATTTTGTAGACCAAACCATGATCAATTAAGTAAAACAGGAAAATAATTGGCAGATTGATTTATAATTAAAATAATCAGTGGTTGCCAACAGCTAATATAACCAAAGAATTCAAATTATAATGTTAAACAGAAAAAGCTGCGACTGCTCACTTCTGTGAAGCTGTAATCAGCATTTTTTAAATATATACTTTTACTTAATAAATAGATCAAACATACATTTTCTGTTGATTGGCTAATGAATCAATCAACCAATCATTTCAGTACTAGATGTAGATTGCATTGAAATGAACAAGAAAGTTACATTAGCTTTTTTAGCTGTTATCCTGTTTTATAGATTCATGTATCAGAGTAATATTAGTGATTTATTTGAATTTAAACATACAGCGGTAAATACAACAGGTGGTGACTTTATGGCGCAGTACTCAGTAATGCGCTTTATGTGTGACTGACCAGTGTCCATCTCAGTGATCCTTTTCAATCCATCATGAAAAGACAGATCATTGATCCTGATATTGCCGATGTTTATGACACCTGCTCCACCAGGGAGAGGTATATAAATCAAACTCAGCAGACCGTGTGAAAACACTGCCATTGCTTCGCACGTTCATTGTCAAGGTGTTGTGAGGACACCCCGACTTTGTCTCTGCTCCTACTGTAAATACCCAGCATGGAGTCTCGGCTCGTCAGGTCAGAGTACTGCTGTACAGTTAGAAAATGTCACGACCTCATGTACAGCCTCTTTGTTCTTGATGCTCCAGCCCTGTTCAGAGGAAGGGGTCATGGTGAGTTCCTGATGAAACAGCAGCTGGTTTACATTATTGTGGTTAATCCGGGGTTGGCTTGCATTGCCCCCTGACCAACAGATTGCCCTTTCAACCTTTTTCATGGGAAAAGGATCCTTTATAGCTGAGGTGCAGCCTCCTTTACAAGCTACAGATTTAATAGATTTGGAGGAAAGTGTTTTATTTGAATGTTAACAGATTAATTAGTTTTTATCCCCCAATAAATTGCACCACCAAAGCCTGTTATTGCTCATCCCAGCTGTGTGAATACTTAATGCACATACTTTATCTCCGTACTTGACAATTACCTTGGCATTTACAGTATTTGCAGCTTTACAATGTGACTTTCCATCCTCTGTTTCCTGAAGCTGTGTTCAAAATTGCCACCAATCTCAGCATCAGCATGGTGCAGTGGAGACAACATCCTGCTAACAAGATGTAGCCCCACAAGTTACCAATGCAAACAGCAGGCTCACAGCTTGCCTAATGAATCTCCCGGTGAATTGACCCTCTTGGCCTGTTGTCTTAATGCATTCCAGATGCTTCAGTCTCTGTCCTTTAGCTTCCCAGGTCTCCTCTCCCACGCAATTACCCATTCAACAACAGCTCTTAATAGCTAGTTTAGAATTACTTGGGATAATTTAGTTAGCGCTCCAGTGTGGCCTGTTTTCTGTCTTTATGTCACCAGACAATGCGGCAGTAGTGGGTGTTCTGGCGTTGCTCTGACACTGACCCAGTGGGACTCCTGTTGGCACTGTGGCTTCCTGTCGCAGCAGCCATTGCTTCACTCTCAGCCCAGGGTCTTAATCACTTCTTCTCAAAGCAATTGGATTTACGAGGCTTCATCTGTTCTATCCGGAGCAAAGTCCTTGAACAAGTACAGTAGGTGGATAAAGACAAAGAGAGGAGATTTGTCCCTGGTGTCTCTTTGCTCTACCTGAGTATGCTCTTCCTTACCTCTCTAAAGTGTAATTTCTGTCCCGTGTCTTTATATTCACAAGTTCATTATAATGTTGAGGTATCCCAGCTCAACTGTCAAGCCTCGCTCATTTTAACAAACAATTTGAATAAATTGCATCACAGTTTTCCACCTCTGACAACAGGGATATATTTTACCTGTCTGTTGTTGTCACTGTAAGATGAGTAAGGATACCTTTCTGTATGCTGGTTCCTTTAATTAAGGAGGAATCAGATCCTGCTAAGTCAAAGGCTAATCGTGATCGTGTTCCTTAATAGAATGTGCACATGTTTATAAATATATTCATATGTTGTCAATAAGCCAAACCAACTCAAAACAAATATTTTAAAGTTATACCAGGATTTCTGACTCTTGTTATCACGTTGTGTCAGTGAGTTCGGAGCATTAATGATCAAAATATAGGATAATATTTTTTCTGGATAACAAATTGATATTTGAATCTGTATGCAGATGATCCCTTTCTGTTAAACTAGTGTGATATTGTAATTGAAGTTAGATTAATTACATAGTGTCAACTGTATCTTGTTAAGGTGCAGTTTATGCATCAGTTTATGTTCTTGTAAGAGTATTGCTTGCCAGCATTCTTCTTATATTCCTTTAGAGATGAGAATGTAGGTCATGTTTATGGTCAGAAGACTGGAAATGGGGCATCTGACGTCCCTTAAAGATGACCCTAGAGTCTATTGCTTGCTCTTGATCTCAATAAAGAGATGCGGACATTTCTTCCAGGTCATCTGCTGGTGAACTATGACCAGAACTAATCTTTTTTGAAATTACAAACTACTTAGACATCATCTTGGCACTAAAGTCAGGAGCTGTTCCTTATTTTTTAATGTTGACAACAATCTTTGTTTCTCAGTCTACCTCGTCTGCAAGTTTACTGATAAACAGATTTTGATCCAGTTGTATGGAGAGTTTGTTGCAGGGTAACTTGCCACTCGTATACAGTACATTTGTTTGCAACAATGCTTTGTTGCAGTTCTGTAGAAAGTAAACAAGAACGGGTGCTTGAAATGAGGTATGCAATCGTCTGATCTGCTGAACATACAGCTGTAAGAGCTGATAAAGGCAGCCCCCTCATAAGGGTGGACACTGATTGAATCTGCCTGTTATAGTTGCCCTACAAAAGAAGGCACTTAGATCTCTGTCACCAAAGGACAAATTACTCTACAGTTCCCCTCTGGAGGGGATGTTCCACGCTTTTAATTATCCTTCTACTTTTTTTGGACACAGACCCATCAGGAAATCAGCTGCAAAAATGTAGAAGGATTCCTTTAAGCCCAATATAATTAATTTCCCCTTTAAATAGATTAGCAAGCCAGTCTAGGCGAGTATTTCAATCCATTTAGCAGTGTAATTTGCAGAAATGACTTTTAATTACATAATAATGGCAATGATCTCATATTGCTTACAGCTGCCAGAGGTTGAACCACTGAGTGTGCTGTTCATGCACTTCTATAAAGGGTCATGGAAGTGCTCTGAACCAGACAAAGCTGCTCTCTTTGAATCTGAGGTCTGGTAACAGAGATACAGTGACGTGTGAAGTCCTCCAGCTCTGCCTGCTGGTTCCCTGTTTGTGTAGTGTTTTCATTTTGCAGCTGAGCAGAGGGTTATATATCATTGACCTGTGACCTTTGTTTCCATCATCAAGCAGAGACAGCAAAGTGGAGAGTTTACTTTTGTTTCTTGTCTGTACCTATGTTTTAAGTGGTGGTCTTCTATCCACCTCTGAAAGTTGTATCACCTCCCAAATACAGTGGAGGAAATGAATTTTGTTTGTGACGTTCAAAGAATTGAAAAATTACAATTGAAAAACTCAACAGTAATACGTCTTTCCACAATAAACAGATCTCAGTTTTCAGGACTTTTTGGAAAATACTTCCAGTCTCTGGATTGTCCATGGATTGGGCCATCCAGACTGGAGCTCTACAAGAGAGGTGAATATCTTTCTTCCAAAAGAAATTCCCTCATTTTGTGTTTTGATGATGGTGGTGGAGAGTGCCGTCTTAAAACAAGTCTCCCATACTGTAGGTGTTCAGTTGGGTTGAGATCAGGTGACTGTGATGAAGGCCATAGCATAGATTTAACATTGAGCTTCTCCTTGATCAACTGTGGCTTGGATTGGACTTCATTTATACATTACTTTGGATAAAAGTATCTTCCAAATGAATAAATATAAATGCAAATTCGCACAGAACTTAAATTCTGTATGGTCACTGTGAAAAGGCTCATGTAGCGTCCTGATCATAACCTTTTCATTATACATACACCCTAAAAATAACTCCCTCAAACACAGTGAAGCGCTTTAAAGTAGTGACTATTCTTTATAACAAATCTTTCTCAAAGGTTCCCTTACAAGAAAAAAAGCAAGATGGACAAGAGGTCTAACAAAGTGACGATGAACTACGGTGTAATGTTACCGTACGTTGTACCTCTTCAGTAGTGACATGGTGGTGCCCTTTCTGACACCCTGTCTCTGTGGCTGCAGCAGATACGAGCTGCTCTTCCACTCTTAAGTGCTTCCGCTAAACCGTCCTGTCTGTTTCCCGATGTACACCACAACATTTCTGGGGCTGCATTGTCATGAAATGGCCTCTCAGGAATCAACCTCAGACAGTCGAACAACAATAGAGGGGATTCTTTAAGAGACTGTGGTGTATGCGGTGGGGAAGGTAGGACAAGTTCAAGTAGAGTACACTCATTAGCTTGTGATGTTGTTTTAGCATCAACAGTCTGCACGGTGTTCGACCTCTAGCGGTTATCCTGTCGGTGTTTTGTGGTCTCAGGACTGTGTTGTTGCTTAAGACTGCCTCTCATGTTCAAATACATGATAACTCGTAGGGCTGCAACAATTATTTTTCCTCATCATCTAATCTGCCAGTTATTGTTATGATTAGTCATTTAGTGAAAAATGGTTATCATAATTTGATTGAGTTTAAGGTAACGTCTTCCATTCCAACAGTCCAAAACCACAAACTATTCAGTTCACAATATTACAAACAGAGAGAAGCAGCAAATCCTCACATTTGAGAAGCTGGAACCAGTGAATGTTTGGCATGTTCGCTTGATAACCGACTTAAGCAATTAATCTAATCAGCTAATCATTTTAACACTACTAACTGAAAAACCTTTCATCATTTATTATAATGTTTTTATAGAAAATCAGGACAGATTCATGCAGTTGTTAGGGCAGAAACACATTAGAACTAATAAAACTACTGTTATGCCCGAAGTCAACATACAATGCTGTATTAATGCCATCAAGATCTCAAATCATTGTAACGTTACTGGTAAAAGCAAATATTGTTGCTGAAGCCAGTTGGTGTGTTTCCATAATGAGCCACGGTGTCTCCAACATGAGTATGGTGAGCCCACTGATGGCCTCTCCCTTCATAAAATTAAAACGAGGCTGAGGGCCAATTTTCCAATATTCACTCTCCTTTTAGCTCTGTTTTGGTCTCTCCTAAGAAAATATCTGGCTCTTTATCTTTTTAGCTTAAGTTCCAGGCTGTAAAATCAAACCAATTAAAAAACAGAGTTGTTGACGAAAGCCCCCAGAAAAGCAGCTTTCCAAAAAAAGGCACTACAAAATTAAAGCATTTAAATAAAAAGGTTTTCTCCAAGCTCTGAGAGCAGTCATGTCTGAATAGACATTTTTTTGTGAAAAACACAAAAAAAATTATACATAGTAATTGTTTATTTAAAATATTGATTAGAACCGCTTTAAACATCTTGCTGCAATTTGAACTTGTTATTTTAAGACGATCTTTTTGTCCATTTTTTTAAGCATACCTTTTAGTAATGAAGAACATGGGCAAGACATGATGTTAAAATATACCATTTAACAATCACCTACCCCCCAGAGGAATAAAGCATTGTAAAGCAATAGGTCTAAACTGAAAGATGATTAATGTTTTCCTGAAATCGTAAATAGAAAGCTTTGTGCGGTCGCAAACCCTCCTGGATCTCTTTAATGATACTCAATTAGGGGCTGTATTGTTTTTCTTCGTCAGCTGTGGTCGCTAAGTAAGACAGTGGTGATCTGACTCCAGAGAATAATTGTGTAGATATCCTCCTCTGCGAAAAATCCCTCAAAGCCTTTGTTTTGGTTCAGGCTTTGGTCTCTCCCTCTCCCTCTCTGTAAATCACAGCTAAACTTGCCCAAGGCTCTGTGGGGAGGAAAAAAGGGGGGGAACCGTACCGGCACGGAGCAGCACTCCATTTATCCTGTAATGATAGTGAAAAGGAGAGAGAACGGCCCCAATGGGTCCATGTACAGTACGGAGAGCAGAGCCTCTTGTGGTTTTACGGACAGATTTAACTACAATATGGCTCTCTGTTGCCGTGGCGATGGACTGCTATTAACATGTTGTTTTCCCGAGGGAGAGGAAGTCTCTCAGCCTCCTGTACCTACCCACTGAGGTGAGGTTATGCGAGGTCACACGTACTGAAGGGTACGCACCACATAGTGTGCTTATTATCAGTACAACTTAATGACACCTTACTCTATCTGGACTGGATTAGTTTTATGCCGGGAAGTGCCATAATTGTAATTATTACCACCAGCATCTGTGGTTTTAATCCAGTATGAATCTGCCATGCCTGTGATTCTTATAAGTCTGGAAAGTGAAAATACAGTGCAGATTGCCTCATGAGGTCAACTGACAATAGTAAAACTGACTTTAGCTTAATTTAATAATACATTATGTTTTTGTTGACTCGCAGGTTGGAAGTGAGACAGTGACTTTTTTATTTTTTGCTGAAGGGAAGGTGGTCTGATTTTTGTTTTGGGAGAGCTGGGGAAGGAATTTTCTTCTGTTTTCCCACCCCAGATTTAGATTTTATTTCCTTATGGATTTAAGCGATTAAACATTATCTCTACCAACAGATCCCACCTTCACAAAAAGGAAACAAAAGTTAAATGTGTAATATAAAGTTAGCCCATAATATAAAGTGAGTTCAGTACGACACTTTGGGCTCAGTTCACTCATTTCAGTGGCAGAAATATCATTAGTAGAAAATAAAGTGATGAGAATATTTAGTATTTTGTGCTGTTTGCCATAAATTTGGGAATTGCTAATTAAATGTTTAATGCTCGATTGGTGGCTATGTGACAGTTACTGTTCCAATAAGATGTGATGGTTTTAATTGGGGGACGTCATCTTAAATTATTTTGTGCTTTGCCTCTTTTGGTTGTTAATGATGAAATTAGTCGAACCACTTCAGCACTGTTATGTTATTTTGAGATATTGGGAAGTCAAGAGGAGGGTCCAAAGAAAATATTATTAACTCTGGGGAGGGCGTTGCTGTTTTTAAAAGTGAAACATAATGTTCAGCCTCCCTCCCCAACCCAGCCATTTTTGTACTGTCCCTTAGAGCAGTAATTTATACATAAATTACAGAGAACAAAATTCCTCTACAAACATGAAATCACATCATTGAGAAAAGAACAATATTAGAGGACCTCCCTCAATCAAATAAATGGAGTTCTTTGGTGTGTTGTTTTTTCCTCATTCGTCACATTACAGGGGCAAAGGTCCAGTATCAGAGCCACAGTCACTTCAAGTTTCCATCAGCTCCCTGCTTCTGTTTACACTGGCATGCAATTAAGGCAAGTTGTTCAGGCTGGGCCAGCAGTGAAAGGCTCCAGGCTGCTGCAAATCTGAGATACGCATGGACCTTTAAAGCAGTGATTAGGAGAGCTGATGATTTAACCCTTGGCTTCACTCAGGAGGTGTTAATGCGGTTGGAGCGAAATCAATCACTTACTGTAGGAGAAATATGAGGAATTTCTCTTCCTGTTCTGTCCTCCTTTGTCTCTCTGATGAGGAGCTGACAGGATATAGAAGTTGTAGTTGCACACACACACATGGAGAAACACAAACAAAGTGATTTCTTTAGTTTTTTGTTTTTCCAGGTGTATTGAATACTGCATGAGGCCCAGATCCTTAGTTGTGCTGTAGATCTCCTATAGTAGGTATACTGGCCTACAAGTCAAAGTCCTATAACAGTGTGAGAAGTGAAACAGACTGAAATAACCTCAGGCGTTTATATGAAACAAAAATTATGTTTCTGGAGCATCCTGGTGGTCTAGAGGTCTAAGATGCTGACCATGTCATTGCAACACCTCCAATTCCAGTCCAACCGGGGCCTTTTGTTGCACATTATCCACCTCATTTCCTGTCAGCTCTCTACTGTGTCTAATAAAGGCAGAAATTTGTGGTTTTTTTATGAAATGTAAAATTTTTCGTCAACATTAAAACACACAAAACATTTCGGGGCTGTGTAGTTGTGATGAGAAACAAGACAACTTGGTGAGGCTTGTCAGGAGTGACACATTGTGCTAGTGTGTCTAATTAAATTAGAATATCTACAGTATATCTGTGGTGCACATCAGATTTTATGACCACACATAAAACTTCTTCAAAATGCTTTAATTTGCATATTCAAGTGATTTTTTGCATTTTTCTAGTCTTCAATAGCTTATAATGGCTTTTATCAGTCGTAATATACTGTATGGTATCCTCTTCATATTCAACATGGTCAGATTAATTCATGAACTACAACTCATGTCTCCTCTTCTGTCTGTCTGTTTCTGTCCAGATGCGAAGGAGAGGACAACCAGAAGTTTCTCAGTCGGCGGGGTCTTCAACTACACGTCTCTGTTCCTCAGTAAAGAAGACAACAGGCTCTACGTCGGCGCTCGGGAGATTCTCTTTGCTCTCAACCTCACTGATATCAGTGCTGTCAAGCTCCAAAGAAATGTAAGAGCCAAGCGTCTGTAAACTGCAGTATCATATACAGTATACTGTATCAATGTGAATGTAGTTATGATAGGATCCCAGAGGTACAATATGAATATGGTTGTTAATATGATTTGATCCCAGAAGTCCAATGTGAATATAACCCACCTCACTGTATTATACCAACAGTATGAGTCTGACAGTGTTTCTCTCCTGCAGCTCACGTGGAAAACTCCAGAGAGGAAGAGAGACGAGTGCAGTTTTAAAGGCAAAGACCTGCAGGCAAGTGAACTGCTGGTGCAAAAGCTCAAGTAGCTAAATTCAGATGGCTCAAACTGTATTTACAAGACGGCAGATTTGCCTCGTTGGTCAGGTTGACCATTGTTGCGTGGCACTTTGGAAACAGACCCAGGGCAGAACCCTGGAAATTTCCTGTCAAGTTGTAACTTTCCATTGTACAACAATGGATTTTTCCCTTCCTTTCTCACAAACTTTTCCTCCATTACACTCTGTCTTTTGTCAGCTGACTCCACTTCCACTTTTATATATAAACATACAGACCTAGAACCTTGTGAATTTATGATTACTTACTCGTTAGGAGGAAACACATTAGCCGAAGGAACCGGTGTTTGTTTTGAGTATTAAAAATGATCTCAGAATTGCTGCGTGAACAAATCAACACAAAACACAAACATCTAAGTGGAAATTGGATTTTAATTGTACAATTTGCAGTACGAACATTCTAGTTCGACAATTTGTTGGTTTTGTGGACTGATTTGCTGGACTGTAGTGAAGTCAGCAGATTATTTGTGCTCTCTTTCCATTTTTATCTTCACTTTCCAACAAGCTTCTGTAAACTACTGTGTCTTGACACAGGAAACAAAACAAAATCTGTGTCTTGTTTGGTGAAAATTAGTAAAATCCAAACACAATCAGCCTTATTTATCTTTAGAAATACAACCTATATCCTTTTACAGTATGTTAGTAGCTGTAAAGGAATGAATTTTCATGAAATTGTTTTCTGTGTTTGTAATGCAGACGGATTGCTTCAACTACATAAAGATTTTACTACGTATGAACAGCACTCATCTGTACGTGTGTGGAACATACGCCTTCAGCCCTACCTGTGCTTACATAGTAAGTGTTTGTATGAAACAGTTGTATCTGTTGCAGACTCTACCTGTGCATGTCTTGTTCTATGAGGATCTAAAAAGCTGTGTCATTCATTGTTTTTGTTTTTAGAAAAAGTTGATTACCCCTGATACAGGACTTTATATGTGATATGTATTTATTAGATTCTAGAGGAAGAGCATCTAAAATCTGATGCTGCTTCCTGCCTCTCAGCTCACTTAGCAGTCTGGCTAAGGCCGATGCCCAGCTAGATACAATATACTGTATGTGCATTATTTTATTACATCCTGTACCGAAGGGAAATGGATCAAAATATTTAATGCATGTTATCAGATTATATAAGAATCGACCCAGTTTGCAATCCATTTCTACAAATCTTTTAAAGCCTTTTAGAACAGTCCATAACAAATATACAGGGATGACCTGTGCTTCAACTTCACCTGAAGACTGACTGACTGACCACCTTTCACTGTGGGACAGACAGACAGTGGTCACTGTCAGAGCAGGTTACAGCTCTACTTTCCAACTAAGCATGTGACATGTTGTGTGTGTGTGTTCTATAGAGAACTGCAGACTTCTCCCTCGTCAAGAGTGATACTGGTGAGATTGTTACAGAGGATGGACGAAGCCGCTGCCCTTTTAACCCTGAATACAAGTCCACTGCCATCATGGCTGGTAGGTCCCTGAATGGCTGTCAGCTGTCAATAAAGCCAAGCTTTGTTTATATTTTCTGATTTATAGAAGCCACCATGGGAATCAGTAAAGCAAGTAGATACAGGTGGTTGATATGGATACAAACTTGGACATAACCTCTGGATTTGATTACTCTGTATGACGCAGAAGCCCATTCCCTCGTGGTAAACACTGTGATTATGCCGGTCTTCTTCATTGCGTTGCAGATGGAGAGCTGTATGCTGGTACAGTCAGTAATTTTCAAGGAAATGAACCCATCATTTACAAGAGTCTAAGCCAAGGAACTGCTCTAAAAACAGAAAACTCACTCAACTGGCTTCAAGGTACAGTGCTTTGGCTGGAAGGCAATGCTTTTCATTATATCTTCATATAATACAAATTCTATATTTTATTTAATATCACATCTTATATGAGATAAATGAGAGTTTGTGCCAGATATGCTGTATGAGAAGTCTAGAATTTGACGCCATTAGAGATTATGTAGATGAAAAGTGTTTACCTGCAATCTGTCAGAGTCCCTGTTGGAACTGAATTTTCCATTTAGTGTGTTGATGTCGGAGGGAATAGGGACGTCTGTCCCTGGGTGCATAAATTTCATATACTGTAGATTGACAGTATTGTTCACGTTGTTTTTCTTTCAGACCCGGCCTTTGTCGGCTCTGCCTACATACAGGAGAGCCTGCCCAAGGGCAACCTAGTGGGCGATGACGATAAGATTTACTTCTTCTTCAGTGAAGCAGGAAAGGAGTTTGATTTCTTTGACAACACCATTGTGTCACGCATTGCTCGCGTGTGTAAGGTGAGTGATGCTTGAAGGCAGATAGTCCATCTAAAGGGGCCTATATCCCTTTGAGCAACACCTCCTGACACCCCCTCCCATCACTGTAGGAATCTATCAGACCAGGAAGGGTGTTTGTTTGTTTGTTTGTGTGTTTGTGCATTTCATGTGGGTGTGTGTTCAGTATATGCTCCTATACAGACGTATATGTAGTCTTCTGAAAGCTTCTTACAGCCTAAATATGATGAGTATAGCTCACAGTCTTTCTGGGCAATGACGCAGGATCTCTTGTTACAGAAAAACATTCCTCTCGCATGTTCCCCTCTGTTTGATTCTTTTTCCCCAGATCCTCTCCTCCCTCAATTCTTATCATGTTTCACCAAATATTTGTGTTCAGACAGGACTCAGAAGCCAACTCAAAAATGGCTCAGGATTACTATAGCACAAGATCCATGCACAGAAATGGATTATCACCTGCTGAAATATTTAAAAGCCAGGATTCTTAAACTAAAATGCAGACCTCTCACTGTATTTGTTAATATTTTTTAGGATCTTCTCAGTTCTGTAAACATCACAACATCACAAACCAGTTCTCCAGATGAGATTGCTGCTTGTCTCTGAAAACAATCATATTTATCACAGTCCAAGGAGAATGAAAAATACTAGCTGACAGTTTGACGTTCAGACATCAGAGA
Source organism: Oplegnathus fasciatus (assembly GCA_003416845.1). Taxonomy (NCBI): domain Eukaryota; kingdom Metazoa; phylum Chordata; class Actinopteri; order Centrarchiformes; family Oplegnathidae; genus Oplegnathus; species Oplegnathus fasciatus. Next base: position 940,205 of record NTHP01000001.1, on the reverse strand, counting down.
AAATATGTCACGTTAGAGTTGTTGTTTGAGGACAGAAAAGACATTTTTTGTATTTTAAACTTGTCTTGTGACACAATGAAAAATTATTTATTTTTGTATGTATTTTGTCATTACTAATCACAACTTTTTAGGAATCTACCTGGAGAGCCAGTATATTTTTTATTTTCAGGTCTCCAGGTGTGTGTCTGACAGTCACCCTGCTGTCACATAAAGGCAAGACGCCACCTACAGTGTGTGCGTCAGATATAAACCCCCAAGGTGGCACCATAGAGAGCCCAGCTGTGAATCACAGGCCTGCTTCAGTTAGACACTGCCCGCGGGGTTATATTTTCTCCATCTTCATGCAATTATCCACTCAAATTTTCCACACATCCAAATTTAAAAAATCATTCCAGTTAACAGAGTTATATAACTATTGACTCATGTAGAATGTTGGTGATGGGTTTTCTCACATATGCTTCAAATATGTGCTGAATATAAAGTATCCTGGTACAGATTACCCATAAGGAAATGAGTAATAGTGTGCTTCCCAAACAAATTATAAAACAAAAAGGATTTAAAAATGTAGAAGATAACAAAGCTTTAAAATGAGGTAAATGCTCAGAAGATACATGGTGTCAGTTCCTTTAAATATTCCAGTATAATGATCAAATAAAATGTTACTTTAAATTCAATCCCATTCCTATCTCTTTAATCCCTTGTTTGACTTATTATGTTGGCTGCATTCCCCCTCTTTGTTGTTTATTCAGGTGTTTAGTACACAGGTTCCACTTCATCGAGGCTAACTATGGAATGATAAACAATGTTTTGCTTGAAACAAACAAAACAAAGCAAGTTCTCATTTGCAGGATTGTTCAGTTTCCCAGAAAGAAGCCATTACTGCCTGCCATGTTCGTGGCTTTTTGAACAGCCTTTTGAACAAGGGATGCTTTTACAAGGGATTAATGAACGGGATGCATTTGCTTCAATTATTCAGAAGTCAGTTTAAGCACAGAGTGGCATTAAATGATAAAACTAGGTTCAGGCAGCAGGACTAGAGAATATACGGTATGTTGCTCATTATCTGGCTGGGTTACTACAATAAGTAATTGCTTCAGAAGCTCAGTATTGGTCATGTGTCATTTCCCTTCCCATCCAGCGCTGCCATTTCCTCTGATTAATGTAATACTAAAGGGGACTCAATTGAAGCTTCATGTTAAAGGGTTTTATGTAGTTTAGATCATTTAATATTTCTCTTTGGTCCTCTGCTCTGCACATTTTTAAAACTACGCATTTCCTCCAACAGCCAACTTTCATCTTGTTAGATCTATGCCTGTGAGAAAACTGGAATAATTGTTGCCATGAGCTGAATGTAAACAGACAGTGTGGGGAGTGCAGGGGATCATGCTCCCCTTAAATCCCAGCTCTTTTAGCAAAACTAAAACTGGGCTCTTGGTTTGTGTAGGTAAAACATCTGTAGTGACCTGCCTGAGGCCTGAAACTCCCTGTGGAATATAGTCTGAGTTACAGTCATACATCACATGCTGTAAATCACTTTCACGTTGAGGTTTAAAGATGTAGTTGCTCTCCAATTTGCACAGATATCCTATTGTACAATCTGTGTAGCCAAATTAGTCTGCATGTCAAGAAGGACCCATGCCACACATCACTTTGAAGGCTAGTGCCAAAGGCGCCGAATCACAGCGGTAGCGTCAGTGAAGAAGGATTGTCGGGGAGCAATGCCTCTTTTTCTTTTTCATTCAAAAGCATTTGCCCTCCTCAAAGCCTCAAGTGGGTTGTTTTTTTGTTTTTTTATCTAAGCCAGTTGTGATGATGTATATTGTTTTCATGACCTAGAAGTCTGCTGCCTCGGGGTATATCTGTGTTACGGGCACAATTGATTGAGCTCATTATGGTTTTACTATACGAGGTTAACGTTTTTCAATTACATCAATTCCAAAGAGCTTCACCTTTGTACACACTGCTTTCTTTCTGTTTTTAGTCATGAAGAAGGTAGGTAAAGATGACAGAATTATTCTCCTAACATACAATCTGCACTGTATGTTATGGTATGTAAGTTATGCCATGGCAACATACCATATGGTGCACATTATTATTTCATGCCTTTTACAAGCCTGTCAGATCCCATCACATCAAACCATTTTTTCAGAGGCATTGTCACCGCCTCAGACGGGTGTCAATCTTATATTCTTGCGCCCTCTACTGGCCTCATGTTAAACAGCTCCAAACCTACAATATTTGTGTTGCAGGGTGACATGGGAGGCGAGAGGGTGCTGCAGAAGAAATGGACGACCTTCCTGAAGGCTCAGCTCTTGTGCTCTCTGCCTGATGATGGCTTCCCCTTCAACATAATCCAAGACATGTTTGTGCTGACGCCCAGCCCCGAGGACTGGAAGAACACTGTGTTTTATGGAGTCTTCACGTCCCAGTGGTGAGGACCAACTTTCACTGCTTTGATTAACACATCACCAAACTGACGTAGTCATGCCTTCAGATATGTTAGGAATAAAAATGTCTCTTATATGCTGTAAAAATGTTCTGATTGAAACCAAAGTGTAAGTGGGGTGGTAGCTACCTTTGAGGACACGAAGGTCCTCTAATATTTTGGCGGGTTTAATGAGTGAAGGTTGAACTCCATGAAAATGTACAATTACGCACACTTTACACATTTTTTTAGGGCTGATTCTGATTCTTTTGAAGTGAATATCTTTAAAATTGACTGTTTTTAGGCAGAAAATGAAATAAAATGAAGATATTTAGTATTCTCCCCCACAATTGCATGCTTAGCAACAGTAGTGAAGGCTTTGAAACAACATTTAGACCATGATGCAGAGAGATACAACTTACAGAAAATGTATATTTAAACAGTTAAATTATTAAATAAAATGTGACTTCTTTTACTATACAGAGTTGTTTAGGCTTTGAGTGTAAGACATCCCCTCTATAAGGTCACAGACAGCTTTCTTAAAGGTTATACAAGATGAGAATGATCAATAAATATTGTTGAGATGTGTGTTTATGTCTTATAAGGTACAAAGGTGCTTCAGGAAGCTCTGCAGTGTGTTCCTTCACTATGGACCAGGTAGAAAAGGCGTTCAATGGGCGATACCGTGAGGTGAACCGAGAGACTCAACAGTGGTACACATACAACCATCCGGTCCCAGAGCCTCGGCCTGGAGTGGTGAGTACCTGCCTGCTGCCCTCTGCTGGAGAACCTGTAGACACACGCATGTCAAGCACTCAGCAGCATGTCATGTCAGCTGCTAGAACGGGTTTCATATGTTCCTGTCTGCCTCATCAAGGCTCAAACAGATACCTGTCGAGCTGGCATCACTCTCCACCTCTCTTCCTAAACATGATTCTTATCAAACTACCGTTGCTTTCATTTCCTGGCAGGCTTATCACAGTTGAATCACTGAAAAACGTAAGCAAAAGAAACACTGAGGAGCTGTTCAGCTGCAGTTGGTGTCATTATCCAATGTGAGTGAATGTGTGTAAATGACTCGATGTGTTGCCTCCACAGTGTATCACAAATGCTGCCAGGGAACAGGGCATCTCCTCGTCGCTGCACATGCCGGACAAGGTGCTGAATTTTGTCAAAGACCACTTCCTGATGGACAGCGTGATCCGCAGCCAACCTCTCCTGCTAAAACGCAATGTTCGCTACACACAGATCGCTGTCCATCGAGTCCAGACGGCGAAAAAGGCGTATAATGTGCTCTTCATTGGCACAGGTAAAGGACTCCACACTCACAATCGCACACAAACACACTCCTCAACCCCTTTGTAGCATCCTGTGTTTGTCAACATTCACAAAGAATAAGTCATATTGTGTCTTCTAGATGATGGGAGACTTCATAAGGCCATTAATGTCAACAACAAGATGCACATCATTGAGGAGATGGTGCTCTTCCGTGATTCCCAACCAGTGCAGCACATTGAGCTGGACACTGAAAAGGTACGGTGGAGTGCTGAGAGAGAAAACAAGTCTGGCTTGTTTTTACAGAGCTTTCTCATAGTGCGGACTAATAACAAGCTCAGTAAATGCATTTATTGGCAGTTTAGAGATTCCATGAGCCATGAAGAGTCACAGCCTAAAGCAGACCTTGTGTACAATGAGCTAATTACATGCAACTTTCTCTAAGGGGATCTGCAGACAGCTGGGGTTTTAACAGCTGGAATTGTGGCACTTCCTGAATCCTGGCTTGTTTTTGATACTCTGCTTAGATTTATCAGGGAAACAAATTCCTATTAAACTGGTTTTTAAGAAAAGCTAAGTGTGCTGTATTTAGTTCAGGATCAGACCAGGAAGATTCTGGATGAAATTAGTAACCCAGTAACTGTATTTGGGGCACTTCCTTCCTGTCCCCTGCTTTGTCATCTCTCCTCCACAGGGTCAGCTTTATGTTTCCTCTTTCTCTGAACTGGTGGAGGTCCCAGTAGCTAACTGCACTAATTATCAGAGCTGCGGGGAGTGCATCCTCTCCAGGGATCCTTACTGTGCCTGGAACAGGAGGCAGTGCGTGGATGTCAGACAGGCTCCACCAAGCAAGTATGCATCCCTCTGCACAGTAATCTACAAACAATTCTGCAGCTAAAGCTTTCTAAAGATTTCTATAATATGTAAATATAAGATGGTTTGAAAATCCCACTCTCTGATTTAATATATGTGTTTCAGTGCTTGGCAGCAGGATGTAGATGAAGCAGACACATCAGCTATTTGCAACAAGACAGTGGCAAGCCCACGGTTTGCTAAACCTCCACCTACACGTAAGTGAACTCCTCTTCTCTAGACTGTCATAGATTTACAAAGCAGCACTCTGCGCTGGATTTTTCCCTGCTTTGCCTTTCCATTTTGAGTCTCGATTACAAATGTGTCCATTGTGTCACACCATTATTATTCAGAATTCTGCTCCAGATAAGTGCAGCTTATTTCATGCGATATCTGACTCGATCTATGTCGATCTATGCTTTGCCTTTCCACAGGAATGTCTTCATGCCAGGTGATCATTATCCCAGCCAACACGTTCAAGGTACTGCCTTGCAAGCTGCGCTCTAATTTGGCTGAAAGGAGCTGGGAGTTCAGTGAGAGCGCCGGTCACTTCCATTACCCCAGCCCAGAGGGGGGGCTAGTAGTGGTAGCTCAAGCTGACAGGCAGGAAACCTACGAGTGCTGGTCAGTGGAAGAAGGCTTCAGACAGCTGCTGGCAAACTACTGCGTGAGGGGCGAGGCCAAGCAGGAGAGCACCACCCAGACAAGCCGTTCACGTACGCCACAGGTCTCCCAGGAGGAGTTCATCATCCTGCCAGGAGAGGCCCGCTCACCGCAGATCAACACTAAGACCTACTGGAACGAGCTGATAGTGGTGTGTGCCCTCCTGGCGTTTTCCCTGGTGGTCTTCTCTCTGTTTGTGGTGTACAGGAACCGCGACCACATGAAGTCCATGCTCAAGGAGGGAGAGTGCCCTAACATGCAGCAGAAGAAGCCCAGAATAGTGGGGAAACCGGCTGAGAACTTGCCGCTGAACGGCAACACAGTCACAGCATCAGCGTCAGATCACAAGGGCTACCAGACCCTTAACGACAACTACATCTGCAGCACTCCGCCGCACGAGTGCTCGTCGCCCGACAACAGCAAGAGCTTCTCAGAGTCGGAGAAGAGGCCTCTGAACTTGAGAGAGAGTCACGTAGAGATTTCTCCCACATGCCCACGGCCACGAGTCAGACTGGGCTCTGAGATTAAAGACTCTATAGTGTGAGAGGAGTGACTCATTTTAAACTGAGAGCAAAGAGTGCACTTGCTGAGAAAGACAAACCCCTGTAAAAGGGAAAACTGAGGAACATCAGACTCTTCATGGAGACACATTTCATTACACAGATTTTGCACTTTGTCTTTTATTTTTTTGTTCTGTCCCTGTGGTCCATGTACATTTTATTTTCCTCTCACTCCCCCTCGTTGAAGTGCATTCGAAGCACGCTGAAGAAGTTCCACTTTGCCTTCAGACTTTTGACGCTTTTAGGTACGGCTCACAGGAATGTAACAAGCGTAGAGGTGGTGTCACAACTGTGATTCAGTGATTGAATTTGACAGCGTTGCCACTCAGTCCGTCCATAAGAATCTACTGGTAATGCCTTGAAAGGCAGAGTGATGTTCAAACATGTTCCCACTAACGGCTGACGCAGTGTTTGCTGGTTTATTTTCATTCTGTCATCTGGTTAAGAGCCTACCCTTCGCTGAGGCTATGCACTATGTACTGTTCTGTAGCAAAGTAAACACTCACACCAGAATATACACTAACAATCCAGCGGCAGGCAAGAAAAGAAAAAAAAAAAGTCCTGTCATAGGTTTTTTTTAGATAGCCAGTGTGCATTCACCGAAGTATACTCATTGTTTGGGCTTAAATATAACAACAGAGAAAGAATTCAGAGTTGGTCAAAAAGAGATCTTTATTTATAAAGTGAAACAAAACACTAACAAGGAATCACCTCATTGGAAATCTTATAGAAACTCTCACCACCTCAATCACTACACACCAAAAAAAAAAAGAATATTATGTACTCATAAATGAAGACACATTATGCTTTTTTATTTTAAAGTGTTGGTATTATTAGTCGATTCAAATAATCCTCTGTGGAAGCCCGACTTTCAACAGGGGTTTTTCTGTCACCAAATGTGATGAAGGGAAAAATCTCATTCCAGGTATTATCATGCTGTTCTTCGTGAGATAGGCAGTCTATGCAACGCAAATAATGTGAAGTGGGGTGAACACCAAGAAAACCTCACCTCGAGACTGAGTAAGCACAAAGGTGTTGGCGCTGTTAATTACTTTAGGATCGGTGGCACTGCAAACACACACCCACACACACTCGCTCTCATTACACTAACTCAAAGTATGCAAGAGATTTTAGCCATTTTTGGTGTACTTTAGGGAGGAAGATCAGCCAAATGTTTCTTTCACAGAGAGACATTTTTCATCGTCATTCTTTAATGTTCTAAATATCTATCACTATTCTCAAAGGGAAATATTAATACATATTTAAATACTACACCTATTCATAGTCTGATTTAAATAAAACACATCTGTATAGCCTCAACTTTGATATACATATTAATTGCCGAGTGTTAATGAATGGAAGAAAATGCCCTCTGCTTGCTTGAATGGTTTTAAAGGCAACCATAAAGGCAATAATTTTCATTCTCATCTCAACATAGGAATTGTGCATTTTAATTATCTTCTTTAGCGTCTCCTTGTTCAGAAATAATGAACTATAAACCATATGATCCACCAAATGTACGAATCAGATGTTGCAGAGCATTTTTCACGTCATACAATATTAATCAAAGTCTTACTTGAGTTTGTCTCTAGTGTTGTAATGCGGCCAGCAAAATTTAGAATTTCACAAAAATGCAGGACGGCATACTGCTCGACTCAGAATGCATAGGATTTGCACATGATGTTGAAAAGCCTTAGTACAATGCAGGTTATGGATTTGATAACAAATCTGCCTTGGGGGGGGGAATGCCTTCTGAAACAATAATCAAGAGATGTGCCTCTTGGGATAATAAACTAACCAGGTAGTAGTGCTGTAGAGTCAAATGCTACACTGTAGGTGTGACAGGACTGGCCATGCTCCGAAACAAGAGAGAAAACATTGAATACATGTAATTTAATACTGTCGATATTGTACAGTATGTGCTCATGAGTTGTTTTTATTACGTTTTTTTTTTGTTACGGTGGCTTCAACCTCAGTCAGGGACTAAATTTTATTCTAAAACTGTAGCACATAAATAACCACTGGCTGATTTTAAGATATTGAATTGTAGATAAGCATTAGTATTATGTTACATTTCTTGTAAATGGCACTGCAAAAAAAAGATTTCAAGGACTGGTCGGCTAAAATCAATCACGCACTATGAAAGATTCATGCTTTGACTGTTATTAAACACAGATGGCAGCTTTTGGTGAAGTGGCTGTCATCGGAACAATAATCAATTTGCTAAGTGCAGAACAAATATAAAGTGGCAGTGATTTAATATGTGCAGGTACTGAACATGCTTTTATTTGAATACAAGCCTAAACTATTAATGCCACAGTGAAAGTATCGTCTGCTCTCTTAATGAACCACTATAGTCTGGCCTTCTATTTGTGACAGTACAAGTTGCTCAGACTCTTGTCAACATGTATTGTAAGTAAAAAGAGTTTTTATGTAAAATTGTTTTGTAAATTCAGCTGCCAATGTAAAAATATTGTGAATTGAATTTTTTGTATCATACATCACTACTGTTTGTTTTGTTTTTTTCCTTTTTTGTATTGTATATAAAAAGCACTTTATTTTAATTTTTCAAATAAAGATCAAATGGATAATTTTTTATTTGAACGGCTCATGATTTTATTAAGTAAAACTCATCATGCTGTTTTGTGTATTTATGCAAAACAACACTGCTTGGCCACAATTTTGAGGGTTTTTATAGTTTTTTTTATTTTTATTTTTACAGTTTTAATCTCTTAGGGTGGAGTCAACACACTCTGCAAACCCAGGGAAACAAAGAGGAGTGTCTGATAAAACTCTCACACGAACCACACACACCTTAAAGGCAAACAGAAGCAAGCACTTGCGTATCTGTTGTGTTTCTATTGTATTACAGCTCCACTGCACACACGGATAACTCAGGATGAAGCTAAACAAGTGTACACTTATGCAGCAGCAGCATTAACGGATAGATTTCAGGTAGGAAGTGGCACATTGGGTGTTGATTCGGATGAAACCCGCCTACACTGAGACCTGGACCAATGAGTGGCTCTTCAGTACCTTTGTTAGACTTTCATTGAGACTTTAACAGAGGCTTTTACTTTGGCGGACACGCCACAGAAGTCAGTTAATGAGAGGAGCGCGGTTGAATTTTTAACATTTTATATGCTTTGTATGTGTTTTTATTCATCCAACTATGGAACGACCGAGCCTTCGGAGACTGTTTTCTGCTTGTGATGTGAACAAGTCCGGTAAGATTGAGTACGAGGACTTCACGGTGGTCTGCCGGGAGCTCAACGTCCCCGAAACTGAGATCAAAACTCTGTTCGACAAGTTCGACGCGGACGAAGACGGATACATCGACTACAGCAAGTTTTCCTCCAGGTTTCAGGAGGTTTCGGAGACTCTGGACCTGGCGTCTTTTGGCGCAGGCTCGTCCCAAAGCCAAGGCGGTCCGTGGGGAGAGTTTGTGGGCAGGATAGATGCAGAGTCTCTCCTCTCTGAAAGGTAAACCCGCATCCGGTTGCCCGCTCCTTGTTAAGCTAGCCAGCGGCTACTGCTGCTAATGGAACGTTCTTTAACCGTCACTTAGACGTTAGCTAACGTTAACGGCTGCGCTGGGAACTTGTTCCTGGTCGGGTTTCTCCATTTTGTTGACTAAAAAATAGATTTATTACACTATTTACATTATTTACATTACTTTCAAGCGTGTCGGATTGTCCTGGTGACTCATTGACCGTTAGGCTTAATTTAATAAGTCACAGATTAGTCATACAGGTGTGAAACATATCGGTTGCTTAGCGTCAAATCCACTTTTTTGTTAGTAAATTACATTTACAGTCACTTTATTATCATTAACACTGTTTTCCACAATGATGTGTATTCATATAATATATGAGAAACAAAATAAATTAAAATGACCAAAAAAAATCTTTACTCAAGGTCCACTTACTCGCTTTTTTCTGAGCTTCAGTCGCATCCCACGCTCTTAACTCAGTGGGTGGATTTAGCTCTGTTGTCATGGAGATAGCTCAGTTGGCATCATGTGCCCCAATTAACAGGTGGTCCTGTATGTGCTATGGTCGTCATGACAACCAAGCAAACTCCATTGCTCGATGAAGATCGTGAGATGCGAATGAAAGCTCTGGAAAAAGCTTGTAAGTGGACATTGAGTTAAGATATTTTTTTGTTTGTTTTGTTTTGTTTTTGTCAAGCCTCCAAAGTGACTATAAAGTTGAATCAACACCTCATTAGACATTAGACATGCCATGCTGTATATGATATGCCAGCTATGTTAAGTGGGCATTTTATTTTGAAAGTGGTAACAAGTGGCCATGATGGAGGAGAGGAAACTACAGAAAAAAGGCAGCCTGTATAGAAGCCATAATTAACAGTTGTTGACCACAAGCACTTAAGATTTGTCACATGTATTATTTCTGTATGGAGGTTTATTAATAACAAAGGTAATTGTTGATCAGAAAACACAAATTCATGCTGTTATAGTCTCGTGGACAGTTTTGTTCAAGTTTATCTGCAAATCTGTATTTTGTTGGCATATTTTTTTCTCCAGCTGTTTTGACAGATCTTAATATATGAAAATGAGAGACTGTGCTTCAAACACAGATGGACAGGGGATCATGTTGCATGATTGGGGTGAAAAGTTTATATTGATGTTTTTATTATCTTTCCACTAAAACTACCTCCTTTAACAGCCACCTGTCAGGCCCACAGGGGGGTGAGTATTTGATACTAGACAGGTAGACTTTGGGTGGAGTATGACACTGAGAAAACAGCACTGATCTCCTCCTCCTCCTCCTTCTCCCACAGTCTCAGGGAGCAGCTGGCTGATCTTTACCAGGCCATTCACTCCTCTGCAAACATGACTCTGCTGCAGCAGTATGAGGAAATCATTCACTCTCTGGCCAATCAGAGCCTGGACAACAGACTGGAGTGTGAACAGCTGGAGACCAGTTTAAAACGGTAAGTACAAATGTCACATAAACATCTGACCTGTGAAATAGAAAGAAACAGAATGATTATGAAATAACGGCCGTTATTTAACAATAAGTCACATTATGTGGCTATAATGTGTGTATGACCAGTGACATTCAGTGTTAGTATTTAAAAGTGAATGTTTAAAATGTAACATGTTGGGAAGTTAGTTTTATTTTCATAGACTTTATTAAGTAGTCATAATTGTCCTTACTGTAACCAAACTGCATGTAGATTTGTTTTGATTACTGCTGCCCTCTTGTGGCTGTAACCCGCAGAGACGGTGGATGAACTCAGGCACTGACTCCACTGCTTGATTTAAAGCTGCATTCACTGATTTTAGCCAACTAGACTAGAGGGCAGAAAACCATCCAAACAAGCAGACTAATACTGACATTACTGGCTTATAGTTAACATGCTAGCAAACAATTGCCTACAGGCACATCCAGCAGACACAGTGCTGCAACTCCTGAGAACAGTTGTGTCTTCAGCTACTAAAGGTTCAGCTTTCTTTACCAGCTAACTTGGTCTGCCATTTAGTGCTGGACAGGTTCTCTGTTATTTGGCACCAGGACCAATCCTACAAGTTCTTTGATTCAGTGTTATTATCAGAAATGTTTATTAGGTTTAACTGTTATTGGGCCACTCTGGTGTTTCTTTGAGTTTAAGGTGCCAGACAGGTGGCAGACAGCTGAATCACTAGTCACAATACTGACATAGAAATGGAAGAAAATTAAAGCATCTCTGGGATATTTTAAGTTGTTGGTAGGACAGTATCAATCCCATTCACAGGAAGTGATCCACAGCCAATTTGTCTTTGGTAGAAAATAGTTCTTTTGAAATGAAAAGAATATTTCCAAAATTATACCAGTTAATTAAAAAATATATAATTTACCACTTTGTATGACTAGATTTATGATGTTTATTTTTGATTATATTAATTTTCAAGATCTAAGATACTGTACAGTATTTTTAAGAACTTTATCATGTGTGCTCAGATATGTTTTCTGGAATATTGTCACCCCCTGTTTAGCTGCAGCAGCGAAAAGATATTTGACTAGATTTTTAAGATTTTTCACAGTGGTTAATGATCTTCAAGCTGAACAATAATTGTAAATACTGTAGGTTGTATTTTAAAGGCTTAAGGAAGGCGTGAGTTAAATCTTTTAATAGTTTCCTTTTATATCTGTGAAGTGATCCCTCACATAGTACCTTGGACCGACTATTGAATGTCAGTCCTGGGAAAGAATTGTGTGTCTAAGCTGTTTTTGTTTTTGTCTAAACTCTTTCTGTGGTTCACTAACTACTCGGCATGAGAAAGGTGACATTCCTTATTCAAGGAAGTAGGAAGACATAAATGTGCTGCCCTGCCTTGTTCTTTTAATCCTTTTACAAACTGGATATACTCCTCTATTGTACCTATATTTCCACTATCTGTTGAAATAAATTGACCTTTGAAATCTTGACATAAAACTTGCATTACACTAAAATAAAATCATGTGAGGTCTTATTGAGAAGTCTCAAAGTTTGGTACAGCTGTGGAATCTGCTTGTCAAAGGCCGTCCCTCCCTCGACTCTGGTTGGTTCATGTGTTGCCTGACCAGAGCGGAGCAACTGCAGCACGTTTGAAGTCAAATCAGTCAGGTAGAATTGACATAGGTGAATGGATTTTTATTCCCTCTGTGTTCATCTCTCGGACAACTAGCACAAACTTGAACGTACGTTTCTGTTCAAACAGAGCTGAGGAGATGAACAACAGTCAGCTGACAGAACTGGAGGACGACATACAGCAGCAACTAGCCAGAACAGAGGAGAGGGTGAGAGGCGAGGTAAGTGTGATACCTGCAGTATTTATAGTGTGTGAGTTACTCTAATATTTAGAGATATTCCAAGTTGAACCTATGTCGTAGAAGCAGCTGCATTTCATCAATGAACAGTACAAAAGAATGTATTTTATTTCATCGTAAAGTGAAGCTTTCTACATATTCTTCATTGGTCCTTGTGAGCTACCTGCATATTTGTGTTGCAGCACGCAGCAGCAGGTTACGTGTATCCTCACAAAGGGCCTCTGTAAAGTCAGATGAAAGCCCCTCTTCAAGGCCTGAGCCTCTAACTGCTTCAGTTTCATGTTTTGTAGGAGCAAAAGAAAATGGAGGGAACTTTGGCGACCATGCAGAGGAAGCACGAGAACGAGGTCACAGACCTGCATGCAACTGTGGACAGACTGTTAAAGGTAGCTTTTCCCACTCAACGTGCTTTTACCATGAAAGACGACACAAAGTAAGGCTCCTGCAGATGCAGCTCTGGCTTCATTTCTGGGAAAACCCCTCATGCACCAGACAGACAGAGGGAGTGTTTTCCAAAGTTCTCACATTTTCTTTAGGTGACCTTTCAAAAAGCACCTTTTAAAGACCTATTAAGACCTAATATCTTGCATACACGTACAGTATACCTACAATGTGTCAAGATCCAGCCAAGAAAAAGAACACCAGACAAATGAGCTTTACTGTTAAATGTCCTTGTGCATGAGGAGGTTACGGCATAGTGACAGAGCCTCTCTGCATGTACCTGCTGTAGCTAAAGCTGTAGGCTACGCTGGAGTTACAGTGCACCTCCTCAAAAGTTTGACTTTTCGTTAGTGGCTGCGTAGACAGCATGTTGAGACTGCAGGAACTGGACAAGCTTATTTTTCAACTGTAAAATGTCCCACTCAGTACTTTTCTTAGTCACAATTCTTTAAAAAACATATTTAAGAGATCCTTATCAAAATGTTTGGTTATGTTAAAAAATCCAGTATCAGTTGGGTTATAATGTCTACATCTGCAGGTCTGCTGTTTTTTTAAATTCAGTTAACACACATTGTCTTAATAACATCTAAAACTGCTCGTGTCTCCTCTCAAGAGCCAGCAGGACTCTGAATTCAACCAGTCAAAGGAGGAGGTGGTCAGACTGAACAGACAAATCAGCGATCTCTCACAGGTAAGTCATTTTGTTTCAGTCGAATGAGTCACATGTACGTTGTGCAGAATTGTTCCAGTCTTTCACTAAATCTCCACGCAGGAAAATGAGCAGCTGCGGGCGTCTCTGCTGCAAGCCCAGACCAACATCGCCATCCTGCACTCAGAGCTGGACAAGCTGAAGAACATGTACGCAGACCAGAAAGCTCAGCACGAAAGGTGAGGCGCTGACTTTAAGCCTCGGCTCGTGTCTGTCGACACAAAATATGATGCAGCATCCAGCACGACATGTGGTTTGTGTTTCTTTACAGAGAAACAGATGATTTGAAGAGGATGGTTTTGGAATACCAGTCATATTCTAATCAGATCCAGATTCTCCAGTAAGTCTGTCTTTCATTGATAAAGCTGTCTATGTGGACATTTAGCAAGTGTTTTTTTTTTTTTCTTAATCAAGCATGCAGGCATTGGTTAGTTTCAAGCACACAGAAACTATGAAAAGTAAAAAATGACCATCCTTTGTTTTATAGGGTTGGTTCACCAAAATTAGAAATCACAAAGTTTATGAGGCTCATTAAAAGATAAAAATAGACCCTTATATTCAAATTTAAAAGATACATCAGCAATTACACTTCACACTTTTCTTTAACTGACCGCT
>NTHP01000001.1:886889-912363 GCA_003416845.1 Oplegnathus fasciatus | reverse complement strand
AAAAAGGAAAACAAACAAGAGTGAAATGAAGTTTTAAATTATTTTACTAATTAGTAGTTTTTTAACCAATGATTGGAGGTTAAAGAGGTTATTCATTGATGCATTCTTATATTTTTGACTTAGAATAACCTTTTGCTACCTTTTGTCAGTTTTGGGGTACCGTACTATAAAGTAACACAAAATGGAAATACACAAGTAAAGTACAAATACTTCAAATGTATACTTAGTACAGCATTTGAGTAAATGTGTTTAGTTACATTCCACACTCCACAGTTTACTCTAAAGTGAGCAGTAAAGATTTCTGATACTTATCAATCATCATTTTGCATCATCGCTGATATATGTAGAGTCAGACAAATGTAGTAAAGAGTAAAAAGTACAATATTTGCCTCTGAGATGTGTTGGAGTAGAAGAAGAAAGTTGCATGAAATGTAAATACTCAAGTAAAGTGCAGGACAAGCATTTGTACTTAAGTACAGTACCATCAAATTTCATTGTTGGGTTGTAAACAGAAAGTAATGTTCATGCCTCAGACACTACTTTTTAAGAGGGCTATAGTGCACACTCCGAATTCAGACACTCATAAAATGGCGGAAGGTGAATATAGTGCACTGGAAAGTAAATACAGCTAAACCTTTTCCTGTAATTCCTTTTATAATGAACAGCTTTACAGATATTTAAAGAGTTATTTTTCATGTTATTTTCCTGATATCAACAACAGAAAAACTAAAAAAACGTCCATGTGTAAACATACAGTATGTGAGCTGACAGTTATTCTATTATATCATCACTTCCAACAGGCCCAACGGATGTGAGAATCGTGAGTTAAACAGTGTTTGGTTTGTAAATAACTGAGCAGCAGAACCCCTCACTCATTATGTCATTAGATATTGATTTTTTTTTTCACACAGAGGAAACACTGCTGCTCATGACTCACACAGATCGGGACACATTAGATGAGAAGTGATGAGTCATTTCTCATTAATCGATGCATGTACAGCTGCTTCAGTGCTAACTGTGCAAACTAAAATGTGCCACATCAAAACTTAATGAATCCCAAATGATGTGTTATTATCCTACAAAGGAAACACAAGTCACACACACACACACATTTTCTTCACATGCAGGATTCAACAGGTGACCTTTGAAGCATTGTGTCATTAACCTCAGCAGGTAATATGAACAAGCAGTAAGCAGAAAAACACTCCAGTACACAGAACACCAAGTAAAATTAATGTCTAAAACACTGAGAGTTGAGCTTCCATTGTTGCCACCATGAGCATTAAACAAAATGACTGGCGAGCTGTCGAGTATAATCCAAGACCGCAGTGCGTTGACAGATATATGAGGTTTACGGTGTCATGTGGGTCACTGGTGATTAGCACCACACCAGTGTGCTGCTACGCTGAGCTCAGCCAATGAGCCCCCGGGGTCTTATTAGTGCAAACAGGAAGCAGAGAGGCTGGTCAACGGGGTGAGATCTCTCTGCAAGATCCCAGTGAAACCTGAACCTGCAACTTTAGACCGGGGCCACGTCCTAAAAACTAAGCCGCAGAGCCAGCCTCCCTGCCTGCTACTGTCAGCCTCTCTCTGCTGCTCTTAAAGAGGCTCATACGCTCATCACACACACATTATCTCTGTTTTGTAAAACTGCCATTAGCTTGACATGGTTGTTATATTCATGTAGTTTCTGAGTATTATCGCACAATGGAAATTAATGTTGCGTAATGGTGTGTGTGGGGGGGTCTGGACCCACAGTATGTGGGGTCGCAGAGTTTTTCTAAAACTGGTATATTACCCAATTTCCCCCCAGGGATCAATGAAGTATTTCTGATTTCTGATATTAAGATTTATTTCATTCAGTGGGGGAAGAAGTAGTCAGATCTTTAGGTTGAGTAAAAGGGGCAATACCACAGTATAATCAAGTAATAGTCCTGCACTCAAAATTTTACTTAAAGTTATAATCTCGAAGATTTTCATTTCGTTGTCTTTTGTGGCACCTATGGCAATAATTGGTAATTGCAGGTGTGTTTTTGGACCTCACTTCAGTTTCAGTTTCAAGTTTCATCATCTGTAGTCATCAGTCTTTTCTTTGTCTGTTCGGCCATAGCAACCGTTTACTCGCAACGCTAGCAGAGACCGGAAAAAACAGCACGCCGCTTCACACACAGGTGAGTTGAAGAGCGAGTCTGTTGCGTTAAAAGCCTTGTCAAAAGCCAAACTGTGCACTGCTTGTGATTTTTCCAAGAAAGTCGCTGCTGACACCCAGGTCGTAATACTGCAAATACAAGGACTTTCATCAGTGGGCCATAGGCTCAACCACCATTGTGTTGCATCATTCGGCAATAGATAGTGACTTAACAGACATTTATTTAAATGAAAATCTTCAAGATTATATCTTTAAGTAAAAGTACAAAAGTATTAGCATCTAAATATACTTAAAGTACCAAAAGTAAAAGTACTCATTATGCAGAAAGACCCATTTCAGAATAATGTATAATATATTATTGGATTATAATTATTGATGCATTAATGTTTAGATCACTTTAATGTTGCAGCTGGTAATAGTGGGGCTAATTTTTACTATGTATACCGCTGGATAGCTTGTGAATTACATCAAGGGATCAATTATCTGAACTGATAACAGTATGTCATAATTGATCTGTTGATTACATTTTGTATTATTAGTCTGAATCTGAAGTAACTAAAGGTATCAACCAAATTTAGTGGAGTTAAAAAGTACAATATTTGCCTCTGAAATGTAGTGGAGTAGAAGTGTAAAGCAGCATAAAATGGAAATACTCAAGTAAAGTACAAGAACCTCAAAACTGCACTCAAGTACAGCACTTCTGGTTTTCATATATTTTTAATTTAAAAAAAACTCTTGTAGGTTTGAAATATTTTATTCACCTTCCTGTGAGCTTGAAAATAACAACATACCAGACTCAGATTTCCATTAAAACTTCACTGCTGACTAATGAGATTTAACAAGAGTCTACAGTCACGCCAACAGTTCTGTGACGCTGCACTTGTGCTGCATTCGTGCAACACTGGCAGAGTAGGAGAAACAGGAAAGCCTCCCCTGATAGACCCTTTTCACTGCAGACATTTTGACTTGTCATAGCAGGAAAAGCAGAGGTGAAATAAGTTTTATTAACAATGGCTCAGTTCCATCATGTGTCCCAGGAAGCTAAGCCAGTGAGCCAGCATGCCCAACATCAGGACCCTGGAAGTAGCTCACCTAAATTTATCATTTCTAATGTTATCACTGGGCTTTTCCTGCTATGTCATGCCAAAACATCTGCTGGGAAAAATGTCCAACTTGGGAGTGTTCACGCATTATTCCAAGATGCTTACTGCTAGCCTGGTAGTCACCCTGGTTAAATAGCCTAAATTAGCCAGTTTTGTTGCGTTATATATTTGGAGTGGTTGGTTAATAGTTATAATAGTAAAAGAACCTAATTTTACACACATTTTATATCTTAAATTTGCTGAATCAATCATATTAGTGTTAATGTAGCTATGGTTGCTGTAGTTCTTTTCATGAAATGGCAGAAGTCGCAGAAAGTTTTTTCCAACTCGGTAGTTTGTGAGTATGGCCTGAACAAAATGACGTGAATGCAGCTTTAGGCAGAGCAGTGCTTTGAGCTAAACGCTAACATCAGCATGCTAACATGACCACAAATACCATGCTAACGTGCTGAAGTTTAGCGTGTATGTTTACCATGTTCACCATCTTAGTTTCAGCGTGCTAGCATGCTAACATTTTGCTAATTGGCACCACAGAGTAGAGCTAAAGCTGATGAGAATGTCATCAGTTTTAGAAGAAATAATAAAATTTTTATGAAATGAATCTTTAGGGTCCTACATCACACAGCAAAGGCCACGTATTTAATGAGTGAGGCGACTGTTTAAATTGTCGTCTAATAACTATATTGATAACAAGATGAGATGATGATGGATTGAACAATTGCATTGGATGTTCACTTTGCAGTAACTATTAAAGAGCAGCATGTCAGGAAGAAAGAAAACATTATTACAAGTTGGGAAAAGCAGAGACAAATTCCCATCCAATAGTTGTTGTGATATTTCAGTTGAACCACAAATATCAACCTGCTGGTGGTGCTACATGAAAAGTCAGGGGATTGCCAAAGTCATTAGGATTCATCCTCTGAGGACCATGAATGTCTGCACAAAATGTCACAAAAATAGATCAAACACTTGTCGAGATATTGCAATGTTGACCAAAATGGTGGACCGACCAACCATCCACAGATCTAAAAATTGGTTAATCAGTCAGAAAATGTTTAGAAACCCCAGATAACCCTGTGATAATAATGCATGTAGAGTTGTCAAATGTTCTCTCTATCACACTGATACGCTAAAAGTTGCTTTTGCAGGTTTAGATGAAAATGAAAGCGCTGTGGTATTCTTTACTCAGTTTCAAACCATCGTGCAGAGAAATGATCCTGCTAGTTGCCACCTGACCCAAACCAGAGAAAAGGTCAGTGAGAAGAGACGCAGAGCAGCAGGACAGAGCCTGAGGCCTGAAGAGATCAGGGCCGAGCTGAGTTTAAGATACGAGACATTTGCAGAGGCAGCAGCTCAGAGACAGGTTCAGGTGGCCGGCTGGACTTTCTCTGCCCACATTTATGGTAATGTTTACTGCAGGTCACCAAGGAAACTGTGGCAAACAAACTGACAAAGTGTCTCATTAGAAATAATAAATATTTCAGAAATATCAAAACTAGTTGTTATATATTGTGAGAAAATGTATTGTAATTAATATACAAATACTACTGTTGCCACTTTCCTTTATCACTCATTAATTTCCTCAGATTTATTCATCCATTCATTAATTCACCGTTCATATATTGTTATCTTGCCCTAACTGATGTATCAGTGCTGTTGACGTCATTTTCAGTTGCTAGCAGCTAGCGGCTGCTAGCATCAGTTAATGTTGACCATGTTGATTGAAGAAATATGATCAATATGATCATTAAAGGAATAGTTTGACATTTAACATACACTCTAATAACACTCTCATAACTGTTACAGTATATATGAACAGCTAGGAGTTAGCTTAGCTTAGCATAAAGACTGGAAGCAGGGGGAAACAGCTAGCCTGATTCTGTCCAAAGGTTAAACCAGCACCTCTAGAGCACACTTAATCTATTTAATCTGTATAAAAACCAAAGCGTACGTGGAGTTATGTGCGGGACTATTTTTTAGCCAAGTCCTATTGTTACTGTGAGGTTGCCAGGCAACCAGTGGAGACATTGAGCTCATTGAACTCTAAGCAAGAAAGCAAATACTTCAATTCAAACTATTCCTTTAGGAGTTGTTATTCCTGTAAGTCAACTGTCGATCCCATCCACATTCATTTGGTCTCTATTTGTCTGACTAATGCACAGGAAGATTATGTCCCTATTCTTAATTCTGCCTACAAAAATCTGATTGACTTGGCTTTGTTGTTTCTTCAACTGTAGGAAACAGTCATCAATGAGCACAACGCCACCCCTCTTTAGATTAATGGTAAATGTGAGAGAGAAACCAGGTTAGACATGAACATATCTGTAACACAGAATATATCTTAAATAACATTATTCTGTATAACCCCTCATGAAAAGAAAGGATTATTATCAGAGGTATCTTCTTACAAATATCACCGTGACCTTCTACCACAACTTTCAGCACCAAACAACAGAAATAAAAACAAATGTCTGATCTACATTCATGAAAACACTCACTGTTTCTCACAGTCTGACGTTCGTGTGACGCGCTTGTATTTCTCGTATTGTGACTGTAAACAGATCAGATTAAAAGAGGAATGTCTCCACTCTCCTTGTGTTCTTATGAATGATGCGATAAGGACTGCGAGCTTTTCCCTCTTGTCTCACGGGAAGCTATGCATTCATTATGGATGAATTTGATTCATGTGTTGTGGCTTAGCAAACTTCCTCATTAAGGTGTGTGATAGTGCCGCTGACTCACCCTGTTATCTGTCAAGCGGGCCCCTCGCCGCTCTGAATGAAAGGAAAAACTCCCTCAGAGGGAAAACAGTGGTCACTTTGACGTCATGCTCTCCCTTTTAAAAGATGGAAAGGCCAGCGATGTACCTCATACTGGTTTCTATGGTTACAACCTCAGATAGTGCACTAATATACCATAATAAATGTGGTGTGCAGCTTGTGTGATAATACAAAATCCAAGGGGGATTTATGAGGTTGTTTATTTTTTTTACAGCGGTGAAAACAGGTCTACTGCTGCTGTTGTTCAGTGTCTGTTTTGACTCTTGGATGGACACACGGCACCAATGCAGTCGTGCAAAGGAGCTTAGCTTTAATCCTGGTATTGGTGAGACGTCACAGCTGTTTTTCCTCGCCTGCTGCCATACTAGTTAATTTACAGCAAAACAGCCTCCCATTACAGTCGGAAATGTAGAAACTAACTCACTGGCTGAGCTCGGCACAGCAGCACACTGGTTTTGCGCTAATCACCAGTGACCCACATGACATCTTTCAGCTGCTGCCTCGGCATGTGCTTTCCTCTCCTTTTTGTTTTTATTTCCTCCTCCAGCAATGAGCCAATGAAACTGTGCTCGTGGGGATCAAGGGCAGCTACTGCCTACATCTGGGCTGCTGAGCTCCTCAAAAGTCCCCATATAATCTACAGCAGATTTCCTTAGCCTGTTAAAATGAATCCAATCTCAGCCCTGGACTACCTGCAGGGCATACAGTGGCTGTTTAATAGCGGGGATGTGTAGTTGCCGGGCCGTTTCACTTAGACTCTTTGGTTACACAACTTTATTAAACCAACTTAAAGTAGAGAAAATACAGTACATACAGTTGTTATCTGCAGTGTGAAGGGTGAATGCCAGCATCAGTGCCTTGTGTGAATGTGACTATTTGAGACATAAAGATGTGAGTACAGATAAAATGTCCAAACATCCTTAACGGTGCATTCTGGAGTTTTCTTGTAAACAGTTATCTTTACATAAAAAATACATTGCTTGATGCCTAATAAATCAATGAGTGCATTTCCTCCCTCAGAAAACATTGGTAAAGCTGGTTTTTTAAATATTTTAAAACCTTTATTTTTACATCCACATTTGCAAGCTAACAGTGGTTTATTCACACAGAGCAAAAGTCGGTCTGAACGTGGCCTTACAACGCGTCTTCACATGGAGGCCTTTCAGACGCGTTTTCCAGTC
Source organism: Oplegnathus fasciatus (assembly GCA_003416845.1). Lineage (NCBI taxonomy): Eukaryota > Metazoa > Chordata > Actinopteri > Centrarchiformes > Oplegnathidae > Oplegnathus > Oplegnathus fasciatus. The sequence continues at coordinate 905,150 of NTHP01000001.1, read as the reverse complement.
GGCTGCCTCACGCGTGTCTGACAGAGTAGATGCGCTTCTAATTTAATCAGTCCAGCTGTCTACACAGGCTCACATTTCAGTCGCGCTATACATGCGTCACCTGAATCACATTTTTATGCTTCAAGTGTAGTTTCTGCCGTTTCACATTCGTAACTACAGTGATTGTGTGTTGGGGTCTGAACGCTACCAAAACCTGGGTGACCTACACTTAATACTGTGCCTGAACACATCCTGTGTAGACACAAGCAGAGTACTGAAGCTGCTGCTCTGCTAACATGCTGTGAACGCTACACCTCGTGTGCAGATATGGTGTGACAGTTACTACTCTATGTTTCTGACTAAGTCTTACGATGACTCAGATTTTAGCTCAGGTTTGGTCTCCACCAACTCCTTAGAAAATAATCTGGATCTCCAGCTTATTAAATGTTCGACTCTTCACCGACCGTTGAAACATCCTGAGCTTTTTCATACTCAGGATGTAGCAGCAGACTTTTTTTGCAGAAACCATCTAATGAGAGCTTTGAGACTCAACCATATAGTCCACGTACAACCAATGAACCACAACAGTGATCTAAAAGTGGCTAAAAGCAGCTAAAATCTGCGTAGAATGGGCTGTTACTTCTCTGCAGTTTCAGCACAAGGAGTGACCCTTTTTATATTACATAGAGTCATTTATATTAGAAAGAAATGTCACTTGAAGGAGCCTAAAACAAGAACTCCCGCACACATTCAATAATAAAAGGCATACAAAGTGTGATGAATGATAAAGATGTTTATCCATCACATCAATGTCTCATGTCAAATCAAATTAAAATCCAAGAGCTACTTTATCAATTTAATTAGTCAGCTGTGAGCTCCACCTCTCTGCAGTGGATGAGTCAGTGAGTGGAACAACGAGGGAAGTTCAAAGCTTTTAAACAAAACAACAGCTTTACTCTGACTCACAGGTGAGCAGGACAGGTTTCGGATTCCACCTTATGCAATAATCTGAAATCTCTCACAGGTTTGATGTGCGGCAGCATCTAGATGAATAATTCCTCACCAAAAAAAAAAAGTTCAAAGCTTTGGGTCTGCATTAGGGTGGATGAGAGCAATCTGTCTTACACAGAAATATATCACCAGAGGTCATTATCTAGAACATCAGCCTCGCTGTTATCTGTAGAAGATATCTTATCCTGGGATTGACTCTAAATCCATAATCAATCAGTGTGAACAAGCAGACGTCTCTGAGGTGTGCACGGCGCGGTCAAGTGGCAATTTCTCATGCAGCCCCGGGGAGTGAGGTTTAGTTTCAGTGGATTCTCAGCGAGATGAATGTGAAGTTGTAGTTAACAGCAATGACAGCCCGGTTCTTTCTCTGCACAGACGTTATGTCTACTGATAAGATGAACCGAATCTCCGCCAGTTTTGGATTTCACTTCTGAACTTCAAAGCTCTCTAAGTTACGACAAATTCTGAGCGAGGAGCCAAAAATCCTCCTCTTTGAAAGATGAAAGTCCTCCTCTTCCATTACTGTTGTACTTCACATAAACGTCTGCCAGCTTCAGTGGACATACGAATCCCCGAATGTTGGAAGAGTATTTTATGCTTTCTGTTTAGACGAGCAATTTAATTTGCATTCAGATCAAAGATTTATTTTTTTCCACAAAGTGTGATTTGGGCATAAAATACGGTTGAGACGTTCATTATCATTCAACAGGGCCGCTGTTTGCCTCCCTCTGAGGTTACAGAGTTGTGAACATTAACGTTTGTGACCACAAGCTGCTCATTGCTTTATGTATGACATTCTGGTGGGGGAATAAATGTCATAAAGAGATATTGATCAGAAATTAATTTCCCTTCTAAGTCCGAGCTGTCACACATGCATGTGCTGAAACCAGATAACTCCCACCGAGAAAATGTCACCGTCTCTCCAATATCATTCTGCAAATTGAGCGCATAACAAACGGACAGCAGCTATCGCACTCACTGACTGATGATTTAATGAGATGTAACTTTAAAGCAGCATTTCTCACTCATGCGCACCTGTACAGCTCCACCTGGCCTTCGTGTCTTTAATGCTGGACATATCTGAAGAGTCATTTACAAGCACATACATTATGTGTGCATGTTGACTTTCCTGAAGTTGTGCAGTGTATGTACATCACACAAAAACATCGTCATCATCATCGTTCACTGTCGCCCTCCTGTCATATCGCTGTTCACGAGAAATACGACTGCCTTGGTGAGTGTGTGTCTGTTATCTAAGCAATAAAGATCCAGCTTCCTTTCAGCAGCAGCCATCTCTACCTCCCTGTGCAGCATGTGAATCAATAGCAGCACACTGAACTCCTGACTTATTTGTCAGGTTGTCACGGAGGAGCAGCCTGCATCTGCTGCCTGAGTAAAGCAAATGTAGCAGGGCCATTAGCACGCTCCTTTAGTCTCTCTCTGATGGCTGTGCGGAGCTATGAGACCCCGAGCATCAATCAGGAGTGAAAGAGCCACATTTCTTAGGAGGAAGGGCTTGACTTTACTTGACCAGAGCCAGTGGCAATGGCATAGGTCACTCTCATCACAGAGAGCTTAGAAAGAAAACACAAGCAGCCCATTTACAAGGAATTTCTGTCTGTTTTTGCTCTCATTCTATTGACAAACTGATTTGTTTTCTTCCACAGATAATGCCGTGTTTTGCTATACATGAGCTCACTTGTATTGTCTTTTACCATCTGGAATGACAATATGAAACATTACTGCAGTGCAACTAATCCCATCAGTGCTGTAAAACAACTGAGATTGTTTCATTCATAATGAGATTTACGTCGTTAATCCCTAAAGCTTAATCACCGCACATCTGATTTTGATTTTGCAGTGAGGATGTCAGTGGGAGTCTGCCAGTCATTAACTTTGAGAGGAATATTTTGAAAGTCTATTGGGTATGTGTGTGTGTGTGCGTCTGCAAGTGTGTGCGTGATAGACTGCTGCAGACGACTGATGACGGAGCGCTGACGTCTCAGTGAGATGAGTCACGCGCCACGTCCCCACTGACGGTACCTCTTCATCCCGCTAAAACACACACACACACACACACACACACACACACACACACACACACACCACAGCAACACACACACCAGTGCCACTTGTCACTGTGCTACAGATCTCCTTCCTCCAGGCTCGCAGGCAGCACCCGCCACCTCACATCCCTCCACAGCAGCAGCAGCGCCACACTGCTCTACAGACACATTAGCTCATTTGCTCAGATGCACTGTTGTCTCCACTTCTGCCACAGCACACCATCAATACAGCATGTTAACCTGTCGATACAGACCTGTTACATACTATATGAGTGTGTGTGTGCGCGCACAGTGTGTTAACAGCTTGCCCTCCCACTATCGCATCTGCTTCCATTCAAGTGGAGTTACAAATGAGTAAAATGTATAAAGTGGGACAGCTCACGTTACGGGAAAGTGGCATTCTTTTGTAGATTGAAATGTGTATCTAAAATTGTAAAATCATAATAAGAAGTGACGTCTCTGAGCCACAAATGACGAGTGGGACTGGGTGGTCCTGGAAGTCAAAGAATCCCAGAAACAGCTTCTGTGTTTTAGCAATGACTAAGATTGAAAGCAGCTATGAATACATAACCGTGGGTGCATAACACAGGAGAGTGACGGCTGGTCTTTGCTTGAAACAAACTAGTTCGTATAACGTGTCGTAAGCAAAAGTGTTTATAGCTGTTCTGAACAGCCACACTCGAAGGCGGGGTGAAAAACCGACTGTCAAACAGAAGGGCGAGATGTGATAATTGTTCAAATTGAGATAACGGTACACTTTAGGACAATCTTTGCACTCGTACATATGAAAAGTGATGAAAGTAGTTGTGTAAAGAATAAACAAGACTAAGAGTCTACAGCCATGCTAGCAGTTCTGTGAGGCTGCACTGAGACATGATAGTGCTTTGAGGTACATGCTAACGTCCGCATTCTAACATGACACAATCACAATCACAGTGCAACGCTAACCAGGTATAATGTTTACCAGGATCACCATCTTAGTTAACGTGTTGGCATGCTAACATTCGCTAATTAGCACCAAACACCAAAATATTGGATCTGATGATAAAAAGTCAGGGGATCGAAGTTATTACAATTCATCCTGGGGGGGCACCAAATTTGTCATGGTGGCACTAGAGGAAAGGTCAGAGGATCACCAAAGTCAGCAGGTGTCATCCCCTAAGAACCATGAACGTCTGTACAGAATTTCAGGGCAGTCCTTCCAATAGTTGTTGAGATATTTCAGACTCCAAAGCGGTGGATCGACAGACCTTAGAGCCATGTCACTAGCACGGTTGAAAAGAGAGCTAGAGAGAGAAGTTCAGATCCTGCCCACTTTCTCACCTCTGCACACCTGGCCAATTGCTGCGTGAAGTGGATGTGATCATCGGTTTGTTGGTTTCAGAAAGTTAGGTTTAGCCCCCATAATTCTGACTTCAGAAAAGGTGTTGGGAGTAGGGGGTTCCAGATGCTGTTTGGTGATCCAAAAAGTACCCTTTACAAGGTGAAGGTCTCTGTCTGTCTGTCTGTCTGTCTGTCTGTCTGTCCTTCAATTATCTTGGCAACCATTCATCCAATCGACTTCACACTTGGCAGGTGCATTGCTGAGGACCCAAGGAAGTACAGTGTTGAGTGTGAAGTTGTTTGGATGAGCGATTCTTGAGAAAGCTGCAAGCAGCAATACCGGAGGCCAAGCAATCGGCCCGTTCCGAACAGGCATGTTTTCAACGGGCGCTGCACTAGAATTTTAACATCATCATATATCCAAGTCGGGCCTTACCAGCAGATAATACACAGGACAGTGCATGCTTGCCTGTTAACAAGTGCACATTAGGTTACTTTTAAAACCAGTTCTGTGCAGCCAGCTATTCTTTGTCATGCTCCACTAATCTCCCTCTCCCTCTCTGGCTGTGTGTATTTGTGCACAACAGGCATGGATGATTGAAAAAGAGTGCTTAGCACGGGTAGGAAAGGTGCTGGTGGGGCTGAAGTGCCATCTCACGTGTGTGTCTCCCGTGTGTCCCTCTTGCATGCCACGCTCTGGAAAACAGACTCTGTCGCAACATCGTGGTTATACAACACAGCACGACTAGTGGCACCGTGGACGAGAGGTGATGTCAGTGGAGCATGACAGTGTTTTCAGTGTTCCAGCACAGACAGCATGTTTTAACACCATCCATGAGAGTCACATATCAGAGGTGAGGGTAGGACAGCAGGCACAGATGTCAAACTTTCTGATATGGAGTCTAAAAAGATAACAGATGATCTGTTTTTGTAGAGTAATATTTATTTTAATAGTGTGAAACATCTTAAGAGGAAATATTTTTGGGTACAAACAACTATTTTAACAGCAGCTGAGATGATGAGAATTAAGGAAGCCTGGTAAGGAAAAGAATGAGCTAAACAAAAGTCCTCATCTCAAAGGGAACACATAATAAGCATTAGACCAGTGGTGGAATATTGAGCCAATAATAACTTTTCTGAACTTTTGCTTAATTAAAGTTTCATTGCAGGACTGGAGTATTTTTACATTGTGGTATTGATACTTTTACGTATAAGTACCCTGTGGACCACTAGTAACGCTCTGTCCTGAAGCCTGCTGATCAACAGTTGGTGGCGGTAAAGTGCAAAGAAATTAAGCAAAGTGCCAACAAAGGCGGTGAGGAATAAGAGGGCTAGCTAATAAACAGTGTTGTAAATTTACAATATTTTAAAAATTGGCTCTGCACATTTTATGAGCAGGGAAATGCATTCAATGCGTACACAGACTGTGTTTTGGTGAGAAACACTGAATGTGAACGTAACTTTTGTTTGTTTACAACAAAAGTAATCTGAATACTTCCTTCATCACTGATTTCAACGAACATAATTTGTCATGTTCGCAGGTGGGAGGCTTACGAGGTTTCTTCCCCTTCACCCTCGGGACGCTTGTGATAAAGCTCATCTCTGGCAGGTGAAAAACGTGGCTGATAAAACCACGTGTCATGGCCGTTAGCACTAGTGTTGGTGTGCTGGGGGGACTGAGGGGGTCAGGTCTCTACAGCTGGACAGGTTTGCCGCTTCTCCAAGGATTGACAAAAAAAACAAAACAGTTTTAGATATACCTATTTTAATATACATAATACCTGGACAAAGTACTGCCATATTAAACAAAGCATCTGGCTGGTTATTGACGTACCACAGACTGTACATCTCCTGCTGTGAACCTGTCAGAGCTTTTGCAGTGGTGGTTGTGTTGCATTTTTTGTTTGTTTTCCAAGGCGTGTCAATCGCAATGGGAAGTGGTTTGTTTTATGCTGACTAATGTCCTGTTTGCTCTCATCTTATTGTGGGTTTTAATTCTATTGCAATCATCCCTCCTGTGAAAGCCTGTCAACCCTGGTCAACACCTTCCCCACACCAACAATAGAGCAGTAGAGTTAGCAGGGAGGGAGTCGCAAAGTGGAAGAAAATGGGGGATAAAAACAAATAAATGATAAGTTTAAACAAAGCAATGTAAGACTGACACTGAACGACACTAATAAAGCTCTAACCTGTGCAGTGGACCCACCTAAAATTCAATAAAAGCACATTTCAGTTGAGGAGATTTACTGTCCCACTAAGTACCCCCTAACAACAGAAAGGAGAAGTAGATATAACTGAGGGCAGTGCTATATTACAACCCAGGCTGTGTCGATGAGAGAGATAAGCCTGCTAGCAGTAGTGGGAAAAGGTAAACATCCAGGGAGATTAGATGGGGGACATGCACAGTTCAAACACTGGTTTGAGTGAGTAAAATACTGCTGCAGTGCCAAAACAACCCACCATCTAGTTTTCAGGGGTAAAACAAAGAGCCTATTCTGTTCAGATTTAATCCATACATTTCTTTTTAGCTTTAGGTCAACACGTGAAGCTTCAAACTAATGTGCCGAGTGGTTGTGGCAAACAGAAGAGCGCATGCTGATTGAGAGCTAAGCCTGATCTTATCTGGAGTGTGCTACAGCTGTCGGTGCTTGCTGGCCTGCTCCCGGAGCATGAGGTCTGGGTGTGGTTTCTAGTCAGCCTGCTGTGTCTGCCGGGAAAGAGACACACTAGAGCCCAAAAGCTACAGTCAAACTTGTTTAGGTCACGTGGCCGCGCAGCCAAGAGTTCAGTTGTTGCAGGAATCCTTCACTGATGACAAACAGCAACAACAAAGACACACGTTCTTCATACTGGTGTCAGTTTCTCCAAACAGCCGGTTGTTTGTGCAAGTAATTTTGGAATGAGAGGAAACATCAATGGGGAGAAGAATGGTTTAGATTCATCATTGTGTTTCCCACTGAGGAGTGTCTCAAAGGTCACATTATTCATTTGACCCAGGTGGTTCTGCTGAGTGAGTCACACTACCTTCTCCACCTCACAGACTTTCTGTGTGGACAACATGCTTACGTATCTGGAGAAAGGGGAGGAGGTACTCGTATGTATAAAACTGACAGACACCAGAGCTACTCTGTGGTGAGTGAGTCAGTGTACCTGTCTACTGGCAAGTGCCTGATGAAATGAAAAGCAGAACTGCCAGTTCTTGGTTGCATCATGTTACATCAGATGATAAGATGAGAGATTGGTTTGCGAGAAGAGGAAGAACACACAAACAATGATCACAAATGAACGTAACATCCAACATTTTAATTAAAGCTAGCATACACATGCTGAGCAGGTTTCATTCTATCCCACATATTTGGTCTACACACAGACGCTTCTCACGTCTTTCAAAGGTGGCTAACGCCCACAAGTATCCTCACTCATCACCAGACTCAATCCCATTGATCACATTTCTGGCTTGACACTTTGCCCTGCGAATCTCTCATTCTGCGTGCCTTTGTGCTCTGAGAAATGTCACTGTTACCTTTTTTCAGCTGCATTCCCCACGGCATATGGGTGTGTCTCAGATGCTACGGGGAAAAGGCTTCCACACTTGCCAACTTCTTCAAGAGTGTCAACAAAGATTCCCCTTGAGCACATTCCCAAGTAGGCGTTTCACTGGTCAATGCATGTTCTCTATTAGTTCTGGGTAAATACTTCATATTGTATGTCAGACACAACACTTACTTATTTAACAATGTGTTTCCACACAGGTTGGATGTTCCACAAGTCAAAATTGTGGCCTGATCCACATAATTCTGACCTGACGACAGTCCAGTCTGGATGTAAACACTGTCTGATGTAATGGTTACAGAAGAAACAAGTTAGTGTGCCGGCATATTGATTTATTTTAAACTAATGTTTACTTTCTTGATGGGATTTCTATTTTGGGTGTCTATTTGTGATACTTTTTACCTTGTCTGCTTCCTGAAACAAAATTATTGATTGTTTGATCATATGAGTAAGTTTTTTCCCAGCCATTGCTCTGTCAGTCGGTCGGTCCACTTCTTTGGTCAAGACTAGAATATCTCAGCAACTACAGTATTGGATAGATTGCCATGAGAAATCACAAAACCAAGCACCCGCCTTGATGTATTTACACCTATACTATTCTAATCATCAGACACTGTCCACTATTTACTTACACACTACGACAGCCTGGCAGTCTGACAGAACAAAAAACGCAAACACAAGATTGAATTAAATGGCACAGCCTACTAACTGATGATGAATATTACACAGTAACCATAAATCATTATGGTAAGCTTTATACCACTTTCCCACGAACCAAAGAACCAAAGAAACCAAATCAACTTGCTTCACCCTGCCACTGTACTACCAGATCAGTAGGTTTGGTGTATTCAAGGCTCCAACAGCCATCACCGCCACAGGGTCAAAAAAGAAGGAGATTCCTCTCTCCCCTCCCACAGTTTGACTTGTTTGTTTTTCTCCCCTCAGAAACTGACAATGATAGCCATCTGGTGTGTGTCCACAGTGTCTCTAATGTTCCATTAAAGGACATTTGTTTAGTGTGTGACTATACTTGCATGTTGTGGTCCACAGTCTCTACAGTAATTCATTTATAATTATTATTAATTATTATTATTATCATTATCATTCCATGTGGGATACACCAGGGTTCAATTCTGGGTCCCTTACAGTTCTTTCTGTAGATGATACTACTAGGAAAAAAGTTGACAATACAAAACCAGTTTTCCTTGCTTCACAGGTATATGTCCCACTAAAACCCAGAAACTAAGCTGAGCTAACCACACTAATAAACTGTCTTCAGGGCATTAAATGACAGAACTGTCACTATTTTTCTGTTCTATTATTTTATATTATTATATATTTATCAATTTTTCAGTGATGCTGTAGCTGAGAACTTGATAACATGCTACCATACTGTGATTTTTCAGAGTTCTTGTCAGACAAATAAATTCTGTGTGTTAAATCTAGTGATTTCCAACAATTACAACCAAATTTAGGCACTTCCTTCCCACATCTTACCTACATCTTACAACAAAGTTGTTCATGCACTAACATTCCGTAAATCCCGTTACAGAACTACCAAACCCCCTACTGCATGGACAGACTTCTTAGATCCTCCAAAGGTATGTTAATTATCTGACAGTCCAGTCTAAAAAGAATTTTCATTTAGGCACCTACTGGAGACTGAATTGCCTAATTCACATCTTTTTATTCCTTAATGTACAACGGTGACTGATTCTCATTTTTATTCTGCTTTTCACTATAGCCAATGTAGCCTTGGCTCTCCTTGGTGAACAAATGAGCAAAAACATATGATTCATGCTGCTGATTATCCTTGTGTCCTGAGTATATAAGATATATGTGGTCATAAAGTACATTTTCATTTTGCACTTTTGTACAAAATAAACTTGAACTGCAGTACTAGTCATATATAGCACACAATCCCCCCATGACACATTAATGCAACAGTAGAATGATTAACTGGCTGACATTGTCCATCTGGACATGAATCAAACTATTAATTTAACTATGACACATCCCAGTGGTCTAATTAACTCCTCTTCAACATGTGCCTCTGAGGTAGCTCTCATTTGTGCAAAGAGTAAAAGTACGGTAACACCTTTGGTGCCAGCACCGGGGTTTAAGCTTCTGTTTGTTGACAGCTGGCCAACATGACCTCACAGCGCACCATTTCACACTGAGTAAGTCTTAAAATGTGTTGTGTGGTGTTTCACATACGGCTAGAAACACACGCACTGTATACTGTATAATGGAAGTGGTGCACGCTCATTTAAGTATGGTTTCTTGTTTGGCAAGTTTAGTTTTATTCGAACGAAAATAAAGCAGCTGCCAGTGACACTTAATGTTGTTGACTTTGGGGTTGTGCAGTGCTGATGAGGCCGACTCCCTCTGGCCCTTGGAGAGTTTATGAGTGTTAGACTTGCGCCTGTCCAGAGATCAACAGATGTTAGCTTCCACTGCTCTCTGATAATGACCTGCTGACTGAGAGGAGGCAGTCTGTGTCTCTGACTAAGTAATTTGTCTCTGTGGGGAAAGGTTTTTGACGCATGCTGCTGTTCCTTGAAAAGGCGAGCGCGACAGAGTCTTTCGTCACATCTCCACTTTCAAAGGCTCAGGGCTTTAATGACACAGGGAAAACATTAGTGTTTCTTACAGTAGATTTAGTCCCGAGCAGCTTGTCTGTTGTAGTCAATCAGGTAAATGCTCCAGACTTTTCCAGGGGTTTCATTATCCTCTTATTCACCTTTTTTCAGGAGCTGCAGCTCTGATCGCATCAGGCGCAGCAGCTAGCCCATCACCCACACACTGAGCTGCAGACCACTCCACTGTGCTGTGTTGAGTCATACTGTCTGACCAGCTTTGCACACTGTTCTGATAAATAACTGTGAAGTGCTCTTAGCAGCACTGTTTGCAACGGGCGACTGACAGAGTTCAATCAATGCATCTGCCAGAAAACAGAGAGAGGCTAATGAGATTTTCCCTCATTGTCTCTCTGTCGTTTTACAGCACAGACATGCTGAGCCTGTCAAATCTACTCTGAAACATGATGTCTGTCGCTGCTTGTGATTCTTATTTGTGTCAGCTTATTTGCTCAAATAATTCTTTTACTAAATACTTCTGAAATAGACCTCAACAGGCGGATTCAGCAGATGTGTTTCACCAGAGCAACATGCCATAAATGATCAGGGTGGAGTTTTTTGTCTTGCTTAAAGGAAAAGTTTGAGATTTGGGGGGGAAAAAGCTTATTCGCTTTCTTTCCAAGAGTTAGATGAAAAGATCAATACCACTCTCACGTCTGTACGATAAATATGAGGCTACAGTTAGCTTAGCTTAGCACAAAGACTGGAAACAAAGGGAAACAGCTAGCCTGGCTTTGTCCAAAGGTTCTGGCTCTGGCTCTGGCTATCAGCACCTCTAAAGCTCACTAAAAACCAAAGTGTAAAAACGACATTTCGCTGGGATTTTACAGGGAGGTATGTGACTATTTCTTTGCCGTGACCAGTAACTTCTCTGAGTCTCCACTGGTTGTCTGGCACCTGTTCTGAGCCAAGAAATAGCGGCACATAACGTAGACTAAAATGGCAAATTGCCATTCATACACTTCAGTTTTTGTACAGATTAAATAGACAAGATACAACATGTTAATTAGTGAGTTTTAGACATGCATGTAGGTTCCTCAGCAGATGCTTTTTCAGGGTTTAGTGACAGAGGAGTTTTCCATTATTGGGTAACCTGTTTAACCTTTTTTACCTTGGAGTTTAGTTGAGTTTGTGATATGCTGTTTTATTATGTATGTTATGTATTTCCCCATTTGTCATACCAATTCATTAACAAACACATTTAACTTCTGTGACCTAATCACATTCAGAGTAATGTGTGACCTCTAACTGAATCATGTATAAAGAGCTGGCATGAAGCTCTGATTGTCTACCTTACGGTACGGCTAAATTTGACTCCACAGCATACAACCCTAATCAGCTGCATCAAAACAATCATTAACTAACCTCCCGCTGCCTCCCCCGCCTTTTTCTCGGCCTTCCTCCCCACACACGACAGAGGGCAAGACTCTAGACGACACCTCAGAGACTCCTCGCTCTCACCTCGCACCCCCCATGTCCCATCACCCCTTTCACAGAGCTCCATAATAGAAACAGGACTTCACACACGGCACACAGCATAGTGCATGCACTGAAAATGTTCAACACAATGTTCAGAACATCATGTTGTCAACAATGTTTCACTTTCAGCCTGTAAAAACAGATTTGAATCATGAATGTAGCTCCTTTCTAAGGCTTTTACTGCCACATGATAATTCTGGGTGCACGGACATGTTTGTTTTTATGCATTACTCTGTTAATGGTACAGTGTGTCCTTCATGTAGCACAGCACATATCCTCAAAACTGCAGATAAAGTCTTTATTTTAGGGTTTTACCAAGCTTTTATATTAACAACATTTTTTATTTCAGTTGACAGTAGCTGACCACTCACAGAGCACACATTGGTTGAGTGTTGGAAACTATCTAATAATGTTTAATTTACTGTAATGGGTGTGGGCTTACATAAACACTGGCATAGAGTTGATATTATCGCTTTCAGAATTAAATTAATGGTCACAATTTTGCTGTTTATGAAATAGCTTAATGTGCGGTATATTACAGTCTGCTTAAAAAGCCTTACAGCAGTGAGAACTACAGAAAGTAATTTGTTGCAACATAAGCAAACAAATTAAATCACATTAAACACATTTGCTGTTACGTTTTTCCTGTAGTCCCACCTCAAAAGACTTTTCTTTCAAAATATTTTCACTGATATGTTATTTTACAAAATCTCATCAAATCACTGTGGTGCATAGATGTCTCATTCTCACATGTTATCTAAAGTAAACATTAAAACTATAAACAAAGGGTTTTCATCAGCGACACACATATCTCCTCTGTGTTTATACTGGCTCCTTTAACAGCATAAAGGTTATAAATCTAAGCCATTGGCCGTAATATGAGTGGTGTCCTCCCATAGGTTGGGAGGTTACAAACACACCATTGATAGGCTGCCTCTGAATGGTGTTAGGAAGAAGCCATCTGCTCCTGTTTATGGTTCATTAACCCCGCTACCCCTGGATAACCAGGCTGCCCCCACAGCAACAGGTACAAGAGGCCTGGGCTTCTTGCTGAGGTGATACTTAGAGAAAATTAGAACTGACCAAGTCTTGTTTCTGCTTCTACACGCTCCTTAATTCATTAGTTTGCCATTAAACAACAACAATAACTGGAAAACCCTTACCTTCCCAGAAGTCCATAGCCATACTGTGAATCTGCCAGCAGTAACGTGATCTCACCCTTCTGCATGGATATCACACACTCCTCCAGTGCCTACAGGTGTCAAAAAACACAGACAGAGGACTTTTTACATAACCAAACAAAATACATTTAAGCATACCTTTGTCTTGTAAAACATGTAAAGATAAATTCCAGGTTTCAAACATGTGGACCAGCTTTTTAGCCATGCTGGCTCTTGCAAGGTCGGTCAGTTGGTTCAGACTGAAATATTTCAACAACCATTAAACGGATTGGCATAAAAGTTGGTACACATATTTGTGGCTCCCACAGGATTAATCATACTGATTTTGATGACTTTTCCTGTAGCACCACCACTAGGTTGACATTTTGATTTTGAGTGGATTGAAATGATGGATTGTCATGAAACTTGGTACACATATTCACACATATTCATGCTCCAATACTTTGGAGCTAAGATGGCGAACATGGTAAGTATTATACCTGCTTAACACCAGCATGTAAGCATTGTTATTGCGATGTAGTCAAAGCACCGCTGGATCTACATACAGCCTCACAGAGCTGCTAGCATGGCTGTAGACTCCTGGTCTTGTTTACCTACAGACGGGTGACAAATTAAAGGAAAAACCAACATAAAGTGTCATAGTAAGGTGTTCGGCCACCACGTGCCACCAGATGGGCTTCAATGCACCTTGGCATTGATTCTACAAGTCTCTGAACTCTACTGGAGGGATGAACACCATTCTTCCAAAAGATATTCCCTCATTTGTTGTTTTGATGATGGTGGTGGAGAGCGCTGTCTAACACATCTGTCCAAAATCTCCCATAGGTGTTCAATCGGGTTGAGATCTGGTGACTGCGAAGGCCATAGCATGTGATTCACATCATTTTCGTACTCATCCAAACCATTCAGTGACCCCTCGTGCCCTGTGGATGCAAGCATGGTCCTACTGGAAGAGACCACTCCATCAGGATAGAAATGTTTCATCACAGGATAAAGGTGATCACTCAGAACAACTCTGTATTGATTTGCATCGACCCTTCCCTCTAAGGGGACAAGTGGACCCAAACCATGCTAAGAAAATGCTCCTCACCTATGTGGAAGCATCTGCATTTGTTATGTTTCTCCACTCATTTATTCAGGTTTTTCCTTTGATTTGTCACCCGTCTGTATATTCACAGTCTCTATTGGTCACTAATGAAGTGTGATGAAATATAAGCACTGTATACTGCAGAAAAAAAGGGTTAAAAGCTCATACCTGATTTACATCTCCCTCTCCGATAACAAAGACAAGCTTGCAGTCCTTCTCCACCACAGTGCGGTCCTCCAGGACACACTGCATCTTCACAGTAACTTCCTGGCCCCAGGTGGGGTGCAGGGCAAGCGGGGTCCTGGACTCCAGCACCTTCTTCCTCAACAGCCGATCCTCTGCGTGAGGAAAGAAGAGCAGGTCGTGCGGGATTAATCTGCTAGTTGTTGGTAAACACGTGCTCAGAAACAGCCACAAACACACCAAGCTGAAACTCAGTCATGTTGTGGTCACTTTTCTTCTTTTGTGGTCAGGGTTTCTATCCAAAATTAAAAGTAAAGGTTAAAGCTAAGTAAATGACAAGCAGTAGCTACTGATAAGTAAGTGATGCAAGAAGACCTGCAAATACCAAGTCTTAAGTGTGTCTCTACATGTGATGTGCCGTTCACTGATGTGTCCTCACCTGTGATGTCCTGCCAGTCTTCTGCCATGAACAGCTCCTCAAAGGTGGAGGAAGTCCACTCCTTCATTGCATACTCTGGAAAGAGACTCTCCGCTGAGCTGTCCCTCTCCAACACATCATCTTCTGTTGACGGGTCTTGGAATCGCACCATCTTCCAGCTGTTTGTCTTTCTCAGTTTCCTCCGTTCTTTGCATTCTGTGTCTCCGCTTTCTCGCTCAGGATCAGAGAGGCTTTTTATCTCAGAGTTTTTACTCTCTTCTGCACAGCTTTCCGTTTCAGCCTGCTCTCTCCCGCACAGCTCCTCGCCTTCCTCTGCAGGCCCACAGGGCAGCTCGGTGCGACTGTCCCTGTCAGCAAGCTCAGGAATGGCCTCTCTTACCTCAGGCTCTGCAGGCTCCACTGCAGGGTCGTTATGCTCTTCGCAACATGGCTCTGTCTCCATTTCACTACAGAGAGCGATGGACACCATCTGCATTAGTCTCCGAGAGAGATGATCCTCCTTGTCCAGCCAATCTTCCACTTAGGTGCAGGTTAGTAGTTCTGTTGTGAACCAACTTCTGCCACCTACACTTTGTCAAAACAAGAAAAATACCTCCATGACGTGATATTTACGAAAATACATGTTGCTTTTCATTAAATCCAACTCAGAGTGCATCCCTAAATCCTGACTTCAGCTACAGTTTTTTTGATAAGCTTTGTCCCGCCTGCAGCTGCGTAGTTTCTGTAGTTCTGCTGCACTTTGACCTCCTCTCTCTCTCTCTCCGCTGCTTGTGTCCGTCTTAATCTACGTAGTCCGGTGATGTGGCAGCAACAAAAAAATGATCAATGTAAAGAAACTGCGCAGCGCAACGAAGCACTCCCAGCCTGCAGGCTTGTGCAGTGGTAATCTGCAGGATTAGAAGAGAAAAACCTAATCTGCCAGAACGTCTGTAAGCTTCTTAATGACTTCACCGTCGTGCCCCATAACGCAGTTTCCATGAACGCAATCTACCAATAAGATCTCAGGAGATACAAGCTCTAACTTAATTTGCTTTGAGTTACGTTGGGAGATTTTTATTTTCACTTTTTAAGAAGTACCACAGTGCTCGCGGAAGAACAAATAACCTGCAGGCTGCAAAACTGACACTAGATTACAGATTAAATACACTGTTTTCATGGTGTAAAGCTGCCGGACGACACACGTTTCACATCATGTGTATAATTCATTTGGTTATATTCACATTTATTCTTGAAACTGTAGAAATGCTGTGTTTTTAACCCATGAAAGTAATTAAATTTTTTAAAATTGTCAGGTTCATCCAGAGTGTTAATTACACATTTTTTCTGAGCCTTAAATTACAGATAAATGCAAAACTGTTAGTATTTAAGAAGAGTTGGTTCTTTCCACGGGTGCATATTTAATTCTGCACCAGTCGACCAATAAGTTCAGCAGACTATGACCAGGATGTACAAATACTTATGGTATGATTTATGGTATGTTGGGACTCTGAGTTAGGTGGGTTTAAGTGACCATTTCAGGAAAAAATTGGGGTTTATATTTGTTCTCATATATTAATCTAAAAGCTGAAGTCTTCTGACCCCAAGCCAGATATGTTAGCTCAAAGCATCCACCTGTTCACACACAGTGATATAATGATACCAGGGTTGAGATAACTTTCATTAAAATGTCACGAGACTGTTATTAAAGCTTTAGTAGGCGTTATGAATCTGTCCTTTTCAGCAAATGAAAACGTCATCCAGTTGTTACACTGATGCACCACTGCAAAGGTATTCATCACTTCATGTTTTATCAAAGGAAATGACAAAAGTAACAAAATATCACACATTATATCAAGTATTTGTCAGTCGTGTCAGGTGCCTAAGAATCATATTTCCAATCTCGGAAAACAGTTTGTGAAGGAAACGTCAACACTGCAGGAGCGGAACTGGACTAATGTGACACTAATGTGTATAGTGTTATTGTAAATAAACACTGCATTGTTGACTGTGGCTCTTTAAACCACAGCCAAAGCATGCTGTCAATCAGGGATTAAATTAATCCAAATTCAGTATTTGTCTTTTAATTTCTCTGACACACAGAGAGATGATACACACACAGCGAGTAAAGCTGTCTTCCTCTTTTCTGTTTGTTCTCTCACGAGTACTGTGCTAACACAATTCTGACTTTTACTTTTACTACTTTGAATTTACTACTTTTGACTTCTACTTCCCTGCATTTCAAAGGCAAATACTTCTTTTTACTCCACTGCTTTTATTTGACAGCTGCAGTTACATTTCAGATTAAAACACATGATAATCTCATGAAGTATGATGGATTATTATACATTCAACTACCCAACAGTGTACATACTAGTTCAAATTAGCTCAACCTCGACCAGCTACAACATTAAAATGCTGCTTACACATTAATGTGTCAGTAATAATAATCCCATATTCCATATTATATAATAATTAGAGCTCAAGCGATTAGTCGACAGCTATTTTAATCATCAATACATAATTTGAGTCATGTTTCAAGCAAGAATGCCATTTGCAGCTTCTCAAATGTGAAGAGTTTCTTCAGGTTTTGGACTGTTGGTTGGACAAAGCAAGACTTTTTAATATGTGACTTTTTAATTTGTCACTTTTGGCTCTGGGAAATTTAATTTTCTAACATTTTACAGATCAAAATGAATAATCAATTAACTGAGAAAATAATGATGAAAATAATCACTAGTTGCAGCCCGAATAATAATATAACATTCTGAAAGGGGCCAATCAGAAGCAATTTTACTTTTGATACTTAAAGCTCATTTTGCTGATAATACCTCTGTACTTTTACTTGTAATGGAGTATTTTTTACATTGTTGTGATGGCACTTTAAATGATCTAAATACTTCCTCCACCATGGACTATTTGTGCAGGAATAAGCAATGTTTTTCACAGGTTTTGATGTGATTTCAATTTCTTTTCACTGCACAAATGAACACAAATGTTTTTGCCATCCATTTCCCACGCATACATTTGCCAGCAGGTGTATTTATACCTCCTGCTGTGTGTGTGTGTGTGTGTGTGTGTGCGTGTGTGTGTGTGTGTGTGTGTGTGTGCTGCAAAAACACACAGAGTGCATTAACCAAAACCAAGTTTCAGCCTCGGATCTAAAACCCAGAGCAGAAATAGATCAAAGACGAGATAAACACAGGCTGGAAACTCTGCGGGCACAAATGACCATCGAGAGTGACCTGGAAAGCGAAAGTAAAATAGTTATTTTACTTCGCACTTCCTCTCTCTCTCTCTTTCTCTCTCTCTCTCTCTCTCTCTCTCTCTCTGTGTGTGTGTGTGT
>NTHP01000001.1:837412-886800 GCA_003416845.1 Oplegnathus fasciatus | reverse complement strand
TGTGTGTGTGTCTGTGTGTGTGTGTGTGTGTGTGTGTAAGCCCCGCCCACGCGCTCTCTCCTCCCGTGACGTCTCAGGCAGAATGTCGCCAATAGCCTTCAGTTGTAGAAATGGCAGCGCTGAGACAGGAGCATCGGTATGGGCTCTCCTGTGGCAAAATCAACAAAAACACCCCGAATCAGACCCTTTATCACGTCAAACTCACCGACACTGCCATCCGGACCCTCGAAGCCCACCAGAACCTGAAGGTAAGACAAAGAGATCCGGTTGAACTTTGGAGCTTGTGTGTGGTTTTTTTGTTTTTTGGTTTTTTTTTTGTTTCCAGCTATATTTTCATTTTCTTTAATCGCCTCCCAACTCCGGGAACTGTAAAAACCTCTCTATTAAAGACGCAGCTTGGTCTTTCTTTTTGGTAAAAGTTGAAATGTCATCGACTGAAGCGTTGGAGGCTGACTAATGTTGTGTGTTGGTTTATCCTGGCTGTGATACAGTAGAAGGCAAAGCTTGATTTATTGTGATCATAACAGGCAACCGAATAGACTTTGATGAATGGAGGGATTTCATTAAATTCGCCTATAAGCCCTGAGTGAAGTGTTGTTTTGAGCAGAGAAGGAGAGGCTCGGGCTATTTTAAATGTCTGCTTGTTTACCAACGCGTAATCTCCCGAAAAACCTAAAAGCTATTAAAGTTCCCATAGGACAGAGGGTTTTTGTGATTATGCCCTGCTGTTTTCTCTGCTCTCCCATACATACATTACATCAGAAATTCATTATTTAGATTATGGGCGAACACAGATGATTGTCAGTCATTAAATGTTGTTTTGTTTTTTAAAAAAAGCTGTTTTTTTCTCCTCATTTCGCTCTCGGGAATAAATTAATGAACAAGCTATCAAGCAAATTATTCGGCTCCTCTGAATCGGGAGACTGTTTTATTGCTTTTATGGTCCATTAGATTAGACCGAGATAATTTAGTCTATCCAAATGGTCTTTCCCAGAGCTATGCTTGATAAGACAGTTAGTGCCACAGTTCGAACTGCAGTTGGAGGCTCGTGTGGTTGAGTTTTTTCCCCTCCTGAATGTGGGAATCCGTGGTTCAGCTGTAGCCTAGTCCGGCTCGGTGGCAGAGCTCGGCAAGTTGTTGCTGGGCTCTTGTGTATTATTGTTTTTTCGCCTTTTACACGCCTGGAAGCCCGCCCAGCTCCGGAGCTCATTGGTCTGTGAAGCAGAGTAAACTCCAGAGCTCCTGACAGCTTCCTCCAGGCCAAAGCAGGCAGGCAGGCAGGCAGAAGAGGTTACTGCAAAAGTTTTCCAAGTCAAAAGACCACCCCAGAAAACACACTGCCGGTGTGGACGAGTTTGTCCTCAGGAGGCTCAACCTGAAAGACTTTCTGTCATTAGATATGATTTATGTATGATTTTCATGTGTGGTAGGTGAGGAGAAACCTAAAATAAAGAGTTCTTGTATAGCTTTTATATCAGATTAATGCTGCAACTACTAACTTATCAATCAATTGTTTGGTCCATAAAATATCAGAAAATACTGAAAAACAATGACACAAAGCCAACAGATACTCAATTTACTATCATGAACGACTTAGAAAACCAGCAAATATTCACTTTTGAGAAGTCAGAACCAGTGAAACTTTGCCACTTTCTGAAAAATAAATGACTTAAACGATAAATCAATTATCAAAATAGTTGCAGAATAACTTTTTGTCGATCGATTAAACATTTCACAATTTCCCAAAGCCAAAGTTGTTCCCTTCAAACGTCTTGTGTTGTCCAACCAAAATATTCAATTTACTATCGTAGCAGATTTAGAAAACCAACAAGTATTCACATTTGAGACGTCGGAACCAGTGAATTATTGCTACTTTTGCTTAATAAACGATTAATTAATTAATCAAATAGTTGCAGATTAATTTTCTGTGCCACTTTCTAATAAGGCACCCTTAATATAAAGGGTTTAGTATTGTAAGTAATGGCTTCATTAAGGGTTAATAAATCCTTTACTAATGCTGTATAGGTCAGTTATAAGCCATTAACAACAACAACTTTTGGGTTGCCAGGTTGTAAAATATCCCTTTGATCATTTTTATTTTGTATTAACACAGTTATAAATGTTGGTAATCCATTAATAAACACTCACTCTCTAATAAACTATCATGTCTGCAGTTATGAATAAGTTGTTAATAAATGGATTGAGGAAAAATGCTCCAGCTGGAGGAGGATAAACACCAGGCAGAGGGATTCTTTACAACCTGGCAACCCCACAACTGAAATTCTCATTAATGGCTAACAACTAATCTATAAATATTTTATTAATTGATTTATTAACATTTATAAAGTTATTAGTGACAACTTATCATAAAAGGTACCTTGTTAGAAAGTGGTACCAATTAATCGACCAATTGTTTCAGTTACTAATACTAATAATTCTCATATTTTAATGATCATATAAGAAATAAGCTTCTTTATTTTCCCACTTATGATAAACCCTCTTTAAAATGGAGGAGCCAAATTCAAACCTTAAAGTAAGCAAGTCTGATTTCGCCCCACGGCTGTGTTTGTAATATGTAACAAACATTATGTGCTTTAATATTTATTATTCCATTCAATATTAAAAGCTAACGGATGATGAAGAAAATCACAACAATGCTCTTCAATAGGGAAGACATTTCCCAAAACCATTAATAATAAATTAAGAGCGCTGTCAATCACGGGCACAGCTGTACCTCTCAGATAATAGTCTCCATCTATTAACCATGTATCATGTTGCCTCAGAGGCAGACATTTTTTAAGATTTTAATATTTCTTTATCAGTAGGGGGGGAAAGAAACAATCTGATGTTCTGGAGCTTAAGCCAGGTACACTGTGGTCTTGGAGAGCAGCACAGTTACAAAACCACAGCACGGAGAGCTTATAAAAAGTACCTTTTTTGAAGAAATATAATTGGTTTCAGAAGGAGGCTTTGTCTTTCCTTTGGGATCTGTTGCAGCCTTTATTCATGTAATCATTTAGAGGGGAAATCAGCTGAAACACACACACAAACATGCTCAGTGAACGGACTGACATGAGCTTGAGTTTTCTATAGTCTATAGATTGATTAATCGCACGCATTCCTCTGAGGATTAGGGCCAGAAACCCCTGATCTGTAGACTTAATGATACAGAAATATGACAGTAATTCATCAGGGCAACGCCTGATGGGAAATGGCAATTAAGGCAACGGTTTGGCATTTAATGAGGAAAGTTTACCGAGCTTTGTCTCATCAAGCCACGCTGCTGTTATCTATAGAAATCCGCTGAGCAGAGCCGGAACAATGGCGATATATTTTCACTCACAATGTACGAGCTGTCCGTTAGATTAAACATGAACATGATTCCTGAATTGGTGACCAGTTTCTTCTTTTTCTCTCTCTCTCTCTCCTCAGGCATCACTATCAAATCAGCCAGCGATTTGCTTCAAGGGGAGCCAGGGGGTAAGATGTTTTGCATACTCTCCCTAATGCCTCAGAAATTGAATGCTCTAATTAGTTCTGATTCGCTGTGGAGCGCACTTGTGACAGTTCCTCTGCACATCTTATTCGACTCTTACGCATTCAATAAGCACTTGCACGCATCCGCGAAGAGATTCGGCCTTGTGACTTTCCAAATGTCGGGATGATTTCAGTGTCATTTCAGTCAGCCTTGGACTATTTTATTTCTTAGAACATCAAGACTGAAAGATCCAGTGATCAACACGGAGAATATGGCTGCTTTGAATGCACCAGAGCCCAAAGCCTGAGGGAAATGTGTCATTCATTTGCTCAGTTATGCTATGTTGTGTCAAATATCCTGGACTGTGTGTGTATATACAGAGGCGAGGTACATGATCTACAAAAACACTTGGCGCTGAAAGCAAGAGGGCATTCCAGCGAAGCGTCTGTAAAGAAAGATGCCTGTGTCCGGCCAGATTAGCCGGGCCACTATTACACCCTCCCTGGCTCTGCCTGCTAGGCTACTACACATTTACCACACAATCGGCCCTGTCTAAAAGGAGCTGTTCTAATCCCCGCAAGAGCCGATTGCATTGACGAAAGTGACTTTGCTCTGTACACAAATGCTGGCCCTGTGTGCTCACACGGGCCCTGGAAGCCCTAAGACAGGGTACGCTATACCCCCAGGCTGCTAGCCAGGTTACTGGGTCAGGCTTGCAACTGGGGAGGCTTTGTTCAGGGAGGGGGAGGAGGTAGGGGAGTTGGCGAACCCCAGGGAGCCCCCATGTCTCCATGCCTGTTGTTTCTGTGCAGACATGAAAGATTTGAAATACAGGAATGACACACGAGCGGTGGAATTTGTGTCCAGGCAGCACGCAGAATACGTCCGAAACACAAATAATGTACGTAAACCTGCAATGAAACATCTGTAAAACGAGCCGCAGATTAACCTGCTTATAAGAGTGTTTCTGTGAAGTAATGTTAAGTGAGTACAATTTAAGTGTTCTTTAATCACTGAATAGGATTTGGTGATTATATCTTGGCTGGCACATTACATATTCAAATTGCTTTGCAGAATTCGAGCACGGGCTCCCTCCCCCTCTGACAATAGTCCCCGAGCTGGACGATTGGGCATTAATGAGGTAGCTGCAACCATTGGTGGTGGGGGAGGCCAGATTAAGCCGTTAGTGGGGGGAGGATGTTGGTGAACATGGCAGTCTGGCATACAACAGACCGAGAGGATAGCCAGTATCTGTGTCTCCAGGTTGGAGGTTTACAGCACCACAGATGTAGGTATATTCCCCTGCTTTTTATTTGCCGGATAAGTGTTTGCTAGAGCTCATCCCTTCCCAGCAAAAGTAGCATGAGGTTCAAGAGGACACGTGTAGCGAGTGAGGAGGTTTGTGTCCACTGACAGCTGCCAGCTGTAGAGCTCGATCGCAGAAGCCACGACTGCTTCTTTCTGATCTTTGTCCATGCCGGCTCATGTCACATTTCCTGTAAAGGGGACACTTCCAAGGGCCTCAAGAACCAGAGGAATTCTTCAAATCACTGTCCTGGCGTCACTCCAGGGCTCAGCGGTATCAGGGGCCAGGGCTCCTATCGAGAAATAGCACGCTGAGGTTTTCGGCTGCCTTTCTCTCTGACCCTACGGCATTTCAGCTCTACTGTTGTAAATTGTCTGCCAAGCTTATAATCATGCGATGAAAGACACGAGCTCTCCGATGCCTCTGAAACTGGCGTTCAAGGCGACTGTGAAACTCACAAATTACAATAAAAAAAATTCTGCTCTAACCTACTCGTCTAAATGGGGTACGAACTGGATGATATTGGAGGAAAGTGAACTGAATGGGTTTGATCAATAACTGGTGTCTGGAGCAGTGAAATTTAAAAAATGGAGAATGTGATGCAACTATACAGAAATAAGAGAAGTAGAGAGATACTTTTTTTTTTACATTTCGTAAAAGCTGGAAGTTGAAAAGAAATTAGATTCTGGATTACTTTGAAATAATCGCCAGGGATTACGGAATATATTCAGAGCTGGTCTGGGTTCCCATGGCCTGGAATTTCACATCCTAGTGCTTATTTTCCTTCAGGGCTGGCAACGCTGCCTGCTTGTTGGCATGATCTATAGCCATTTAGTAAGAAATGAAGCTTGTGTTACTTCTTATTTATTAGATAAATGCTGCAGGCCGCATCTTGATTAAATGTGTTGTATCCATAGCTATAGTGCTTGCTTTTTAAAAGCACGTACTTCTTCTTCTTACACATTTATATGGGTTAGTGAGCACTGCATCTCAGCTATTACGCTGCAATGTTGTGGCATACCATTGAGCGCTTCAGTATTACTTTGTACAACTGAATACAAGTTTTACGAGTGTAATAGTGTCGTAGTAAACTCAGACATTACATTTGAATGCCGTATGTTGTGCTGTGTCAGGTGTGACATCCGTTTCATTTCCTTCTCAGTTCATAAATGTTGAATTGCAGTCGCCAGAGTAATTGTTTTTGTTTATGGCCCTGTCTGTATTTATGTGCACAGCTGTCACATAAAGGCAGCGGCGTTGGGATGAGGGGAATGTAGAGGTGCTCTCAAAGATATCCTCATGACGACTGTGTGTGAAGGCTAAGCTTCCCCTGGGCTCCCTCCCGCCTGCCCTCTTGATTATTTTGCCATTTCACCCCATGCCATGGCTGAATCCTTGGGAGACATCAGGGCCTCTATCTCACACACGGCTGCTCTGACTCTACCCCCCACCACCACACCGCTTTGCTTCGCCTCCCGCTCGCACTGCAAATAAGCTTTTGCAGTGTGTGAGTGTGTATGTGTGCATGCACACATCATTTTTTTCCTCCTTTTTTTTTTTCTTCTGGAGGCTAATTAGAATAACAATAACAGGAATGTGGTTTGAGAGCCGTCCTCTCCCAGTGGCATAGCAGTGAGAGGGAGAGTTGTCCCACGTGTTTCTGAAAGGGCACACGCCGCTCTATTCATCCAGATGTGTTAAGCGAGGCAAAAGTCTCTCTGTTCTCTGCTTGCCTGAGGCTCGCTGTGTTTATGCAGAGGCAGTTGGCCTTAGGATCTTCAGATCATAGAGTATATTTTAGGAACAAGCCTCATGAGATCCTACAGTTAAAGAGGACTTTTCTTTAGTTAGCTCCTCTGTCATTATTCAAACAAGGGATTTCGAAGGATGCCATGGTGACTGTGGCAGTGTTTTAAGAGTACTTTATGGTTAAAAGAGTGCTGTAAAAGATGAGAAATCAATGGCACAAACTGGGCGGGCAGTGTGACTAAAGATGGCAATATGCAAGTATACAAAAAACTTGAATTTGCCAGAATTACAAACACAGTGAAACACATACAGAGTTGTGTGTTCTTGTGTGTTGTTTATTTACATTCCAAGCTAATCCGGAACCATTAGCACTAAAGATGTAACCATCACCCTGGGAAACTGGAAATAGCAGTGAGAAAAACTCACAATAACAACACAGGCTGCTTTGGAAAAGTGACTGAGGGAATATACAAATTTAAATACTGTTTGGTTGGTTGTTAAGTTATAGGCTTGACATCTTCAAACTCAGCAAGCAACACCTTGAAAGATTCAATTTGAGCCACCACAAAATATTAGCACTGAGATAAAGTGAAAGGCCACGAACCGGAAAAGGACATGGACATGCTGTTTCACTGGGAAACGCAACAGATTATGTGATATTTTAGACTGGTGATAAATGTTTGGGCAGTGGGAGCTTCTGTGTGCTCATTTACCTCCCAGGCTATTTGGGCATTGGCATCAGAATCAAAATTATTAAAATGGCCCAAGTCAGAGGAATGACGAAATATGATGCTAATTATGCTGTGTGTAATTGATGGCAGCGTAGTGCTCGTATTTACTAAAAATGTCTAGCTTACACGGAGCAACTATTACTCAGTAAAAAGCCCCCTGGTGGTTTGTATCCATTATACCATCTAAATATGTTAAAATCAGGAATCATTAAGATCTTTAACT
The DNA here is from genome assembly GCA_003416845.1 of Oplegnathus fasciatus. Classification (NCBI taxonomy): domain Eukaryota; kingdom Metazoa; phylum Chordata; class Actinopteri; order Centrarchiformes; family Oplegnathidae; genus Oplegnathus; species Oplegnathus fasciatus. The sequence continues at coordinate 879,313 of NTHP01000001.1, read as the reverse complement.
ATTTAGATGATTATAAGGGTCACCACTTAAATGACCTCTGATAAATGCTACAATCTTACAATGCAATGCTGTTGATTACTAGTCATCCAGTAAGTCATTCGGTATTGTAAAAAATAGAACCAAGTTGGCAATAAGGAAATATTTACAGAGTCAGCACTGGCCTCTGAGGAGTCTTCTCACAAACTTTTTTTTTTTCTTGGAATCAAAAATGCAGCACAACAGGATGTGAGCAACACTAACACTGCAAGTAAGCATGGGCAGTGTTTTTGTGTACAGTGTACAGTGGCGAGTCTTTAAAGCCTAACCCCAAGAGCTTGAAACAAACACCAGAGAGTTATTGTTTAACCTTAAGACAGAGAGCTTTAACAGGCTTATGTAATCCTCATTAGTTTTGGGGTGGACGATACAAACTGCATAAAAAGGACATACAAAGGATTTGTCTTATTGTGATCTCTAGAGTGTACAGAGTGTACCTAGATATCAACAAGGAAATTGTAAAAGTTTTCTAATGTATTTTATTTATCATATTTTAAGCAATGAGGATACTATTAAACTCATAAAGCTAACCACCTGCAGTCATGTGAAAAATCCCTGCCTTCTCTTACACCTGTGTGTTACTAAGCGCGTTGAGTATGTTATTTGGCTATCCTCTTCAAAAGTACAACCTGATTTTAAATATTTCGCTGCATGTTTTGGATTTTCCCTTCTTTCTCCAAGTTTCCCTGCAAGTTAATCAGGTTTGGACATACTTTCCAACACACAATCTGTGAATTGTTAAAGGATTACAGACTGCCTGCTTGCGTGGAAAGAAAAGTCCAGTAATGGGAGTATAGTGCAATGCTCCGAGTGGTTTGTGGGATTGCTCCGGTGAAACAGCTAGGAATCAACAAGGGAAACACATTACTGGTGTCAGTGCATCTGCGGTCTAATAACCAGCGTGTAAAGGGAATTTCCTAACTTCCAAACACTGTCACCATCTAATGCAAATTAGGCAAGGTTTAGAGAGGGGAATCCATTTACGGAAGAACACAGTGTATCTAATTGATTTTTTTAAAATGTCGTTTTAGTTTACATATTGCAAATAGAGAAAACAGTGTCCTATGACTTGACATAGGCTTTAAAAATCTCCATCCCTCTGTGTATGAAGAGGAAGGCACCTACAGTAAAGAGGGTTGGGGGTGTCGGGGGTGGGGAGACTGAGAGTGTTTGTTGAGGTTGACAGATTAGCCCCAGCCTCTTGGAAAAAGACTGATTCTGCTTGGCATAACAGGCAGTACCTTGGGGGATGCTCGACAGTTGCCCATCCCCATATCCCCTCACTAACTCCCGTCAGTCCCCACCCCCCTTCTTTTGCTTTCCTGTCTCTACCAACCCCCCTCAATGAATAGATCCTCAAGCACAGGAACAACCACATCCACCCAGGCTCACTGAAAGCATGATTTTAGACCGGAAGAGGTGATGTCACTGGGTTTTTTTTTTGTTTTTAACACATGAGTGAGGAATAATTGGTCTATCATACTGTACAAAGCTTGGGGACAGTGGATAAGAATAATTAATTGACCCCTGCGTTTCCCTGAGACACCGTTTGTCAGCATCACTGCACTTGCTTGACTGCATGTGATACTGAAACATGGCTGACAGTTGAATGTTGTCTACTGTCTGGCCAATGCCTCAACTTGTGGAGCCGTTATATATGATGTATGCTCTCAACTTTTCCCTAACATATGAGCCTAAAAAAAATATTATACACTTGCTGCAGCCAGGATCCATCCCCCCCTCGGTTGCTCGGCACATTCCTAAAGGAAGACTATTTAGGGCCATCCCTCATGCACTGGCTCTACTGGGAGCCACCGCCACCACCACCCCTCCCTCCATACACACCCAAACCCCCAATCCCTCCCTTTACCCTCCAACAACACACAGCCACACGTCCCCGCTGTTCATGAATAATCCAGGCGGGCCGACAGCCCATTGCACTCAGCTTTGTGGGGGAAGACGCTAGAACAAAAGACGGGCAGCTCACAGAGCAGCTATGGCTGAGTAGGCTCAGATGAGAAGACAATGGTAACTAGTGTCAGTACAGACAGGGGCAGGAGGCAAAGACTTCAGAGTAAATCACATATCCAGGCGCCTGCTCCCATCTCAGTGTTGCCATGCCAAATACCAGAGCTGGGAACCTTGCCTTCTCGCTTTCGTCTGCAGAGCAAAGAAAGGAAAGACAGAGCGAGAAACTATCCTCTCATCTTTCCCTGCAGATGTTTGGCTTGCAAAAGCACAGGACTGGAGCGAAAGAAGATCTCTTTAGGGAAGCTATTCTTTTTCCTTCCTCACCAAATAGCAGGGTTAAGAACTCTGTTTAACCCCATCAAAGATGAGCTGTTTTAACGTGCTCGGGGTGTTAAAGATGAAGTTTTACAAGGACATCACCGGTGGTGTCCTTTGCCCTTGTTCAACTGCTGAGCCCCCTGCCAAGAGTTTCTGTTCCAGTCCAGTTCACACCTTATAACAGCTTGAAAGTATTTGACATCTCCAAACACACAGGCCCTGGAGTAGCAGATGTGGCTGGGCCGTGGCCACAGAGGCAGTTATTGTAGCAGTCTGCACTCTCCGTGGGGGGCTGCACTGACAAGGTGCTAAGGATTGCCGTTCTGATGCCATTTGGTGTCTCTGACTGTAACTGTCCAACGGCTAAACTTTACTCATATCATGACAATGGGCGGCATTACGGCTCTCACTGCTTGTTTAATTTTATTAAACTGACACATGTTAATAGTACACTCTGATGATAATAATACCCCATTAAGCTTTCATCTGATTAATTAATCATCAGATTAAAGGACTCACACAATCATAATTACGATACTATGGAGCATAAGCAATTTAATGAATTCTGTCCCTCGTTCGGAGCTGGACAAATAATGCTGATTTAAAAACTTCTGCAGCAGGAGTAGCAAATTCAAATTATACATCAGAAAAAAACTGAATATAACATAAATATCTTAAGTGCATTTTTAATAATTACAGTGACATATTTTTCTAAATTTAAAAGAACTTGAGCGAAACTTTGGGATATTTATTTTTTATTCTCAACTCTTTGCCTAAGTGAAGGGTCACCAGCAGCATTCAGCTTATTCATCATGAGATTAGTCTCATTTTGTTCCCCAGTACCAGAACATTATCACCATCTATATCTGTGCCATACAATCAGAGTGTTGATGTAAATATTATTGAATGCAAGCGTAACATCTAGCAGTTAAAAAATGCACTTAATACTAATTTGCAGTCACAGTCCACAGTAGGAATGCATGCAGTTTGGTGGAGTTGTGTAACCAGATAAATGACTCACCAGTCCTTTACCTGGGAGTGCTGGAGCTGTATTTTTCTATGCGCTGTTATTAGCTGTATCTGAACTCTGTTTGCCATTTTGATAACTTTTAAAAAACCCTCCTGTGTGTACTTATTGTGACTCATTAACCATGTTGCTCACATTCAAATCGAGGATTGTAAGTTCAGTGTGTTTGTTTCTATTTTTGTTTGTTCACTGATGATTGTACATGCTGATTCCACAAAGTCTGACTGATAATAGTCTCTCTCTGTTGACATGGGGCCTAAACCGCCAGCTAGATATTTGACCTCACTCCCTGCATGTGCCCTGTGGGAGTGCAGGGCTTCCTCTGCCTAAAAAAAGACAAAATACACACACATACATACACACTCAGCCTCAGGGGATCGCAGCTCCATATGGAGATGTCTGTGACTCAGCGTTCTATGTAAATCTACACCTACAACTTGACTGACAGCAGCTTTGGGGTCACAAACCTGTCGGCACAAGTGGTGTCACTGACTAAACACATCAAAAATCTGAGTTAATGTCATCAGGCTGGGTGGGGTGATGATGAAATAGGCCACTTTGCATAAACGATTAGTGTATTCTGCAGTCACTACCTGTAATCTGTAAACCTTTGTTTGTTCAGAGTACAGCAAAGTTGTTGAGTTGGTTCTTCTTCTTGTTGGTATGCAGCAAAAATGCCAGCAACTGACCGAGTCTGGTTACTGGCATTATCAACAGTAGACACACGAGCACAGTAAGGAGAGCGTCTCCAAACATGATAAACACCATTTTTAGTCTCCATACAGATCTATTAATAAAACATTATGTATTTGAACCATTTTGACCATTGAATTAAGACCATTAGAGTGGACCTGTATAGCTTGAAATAAGAAATAATATATTCTTCCTCTTATAAATGAAAACTTGAACTCATAAGCAATAAAACGCACCGTTGCTGAACTCAATACACTCAGGGGTTTTGCAGATACAGCCTTACTTGGTCTGGTATGACCAGTAGCCATAGGGTGGCTGCTATAACCTGACTCTTACTCTTACTGGGGTTTTGATGCCAATATAAATATTTGGGAGTTTTAAGAACATGATAATGGCCAATAATAATAATTTTTTTGTTCAAAAACAAACATTTTTGACCAGGATCCCTGGTGGTGGTGTGTGGCCACAGTATTAGTTCATTGGGCCCGGCCAATATATCAGTTTAGCTCTTGTGGCTACTGTTACCTAATATTAGCAAACTTTAGATAGATATTGCTTTGTAACTAATATTTGTCGACTTAATGACTCTTCTTTTCTTACTATTGTTACGCTATGTTTTAGTGGCCGATGTTCAGCAAAAATTTGGAAGTCAGAATTGCTTTAACAGACATTTTTACAGGGATGTTTACATTAAAACTTCCTCTGAAAGACAGATAGTAATTTTACTTGTGCAGACTGAATAAACAAGATATAACATGGTAATTAGTGAACTTTAGAGGTGCTGGCAGGCAGATTTTGTTACCTTTGTACAGAGCCAGGCTAGCTGTTTACCTGTTTCCACCCTTTGTGCTAAGCTAATTGGCTGCTGGCTGTAGCTTCATGTTTATAGTACAGGCATGAAAGTGGTATCAGTCCTCTTAACTAACTCCCAGCAAGAAAGTGAATGAGTGTATTTCCCAAAATGTCAAACTATTTTTTGCTGCACTTTCAGGGCTAAGTTTGTGATCCTGCCATTAGACAGACAGGCGCTCCTTTAGGAGTCAGGAACTGGGAACTAATGGGTTAAATGACATATGGTTATGAAGCTTGAGAAGGAAGCTGTGAATAAAACGGGGGCGACCTCTGAACAGTCTGACCTGAGTGACATTGATTAGAATTAGAATGTGAAGTGTGCACGGTGGCATGGACGGGGGTGACAGGCAAATCTAATGCATGGCTTGAGGGGGCTCTTACTGCTGCCATCGACTGAAAGAGGGGACGTGGTGGCACTATTGCAATGCTAAATGTGTAAATGTGTGCTCTCATCACATCACAAGCTGGCTTTTGTTTAGCAGCACTCTCACTTTAAAACAAATTCAAATGCAGTTCTTCTGCACGCCTTTCTCTACGTCAGTAACCCCTTTTTAGTCACTTGTTGCTTCTAATTTTGGTCAAGGCGGCTACTACTTTACTCTCTTAAAGTAATAGGTCCTGAGGACATGGCTCGCCTCTTGTCCCTGCTCACTTTGATGCTTTTTTGGTTGATCGTCCTTAATTAGCGTAAAAACCCGAAGCGGACATATGCAGGACTCTGCTTTACCACTTCATGTGAACGGGCAGACATAAATAGGTCAGAATTAATGGTCAGCTGTGTGTCTCAAGTGTCCATGGCCTTGTGGGCTGCTTTGCGTTTTGTGTTGACATGGGTGGGCTTGTGCACATGAAGGAGAGCTGGAGGCTGATGGGGGTAGGGTGAATGGCATGCGTTGGGTTTTAGAAGGGGAGGAGGGGTGTTGAGGAGAGGAGCTGTTCATTGGCTCCGTGCTGCAAAAAAAAAACTGCTTATGGCTTTGCCGCATGACTGGGCATTTGTGACAGCTATAGTCCTGCCTGCCACATCTGCCAGGGACACTGTGCTCTCAGCCAGTCAGCTTATAATCAATCACTTACGACTGATAACTAAAGAGGCAGCTTCAAGTCCGTCTGACTGAAATGTGTTATTCTTGAAACCTGCAGTTAAAAAGCGCCTGTGTGCTTTGGCCCGAGGTGGTACCACGAGGTCTGCTACAAAAAGAGGTGAAAGAGAGGAAAAATTTGAGCTGTTGCAGCCATCTCACATGGAGCACAACTCATCAGTAAGCACGTATTCATGCTTGTAAAGGATGGTTGACAATCAACGGGCTCTTGCTGAATCTAGGACATTCTATCAACAAAAGTGCTAAACTGTCCATTTTCAGGCTGAAACACAGCTGCAGGCTGTGTCGAAGAGAGCCGCTGCCAAATGTGTTTTAAAGGACATATTACCTGTTGGTTAATGACTTTCTATGTTGAACTGTCCTTTTAGTAGGAAGTAGGTTTTTGGGTCATTTTATGCAACAGCTTTCTGACAGAGACAGACTTCACCCTGCTGGCTTGTGTGTTGCTAGGGAGCCGTGGACAGTCTGTGACAGAGGAGGTTATCGCCCAAGTGAAAAAGCTGTCCGCTACACTATTGTTATGTTTTGCCTTTCAGACAGGCTCCTCCTATGACTGGCTGCAGGTCATCATCCCTGACCTGGGAGGTGCCATGTAGCCTCTGTGATTGGCCCAAGTAGGAGGTTATTTAGGTCACATTTATTGCGTGGAAAAAAAAAAAAAGAAAAAAAAAAGCAGCGAGACAGGATTGCTTCAATAAAAGAGTTTCAATAAAAGAAGCTGCTTTGCTGATGTACTTCCAGTGTTTTTCCACTTTAGGATTACATTGAATCAGATCAGGCTACATCTGGGAGAGATAAAACATGCTTATTACATAACATACCACTCAAATTAGCAGATACACTCGAGCATGTCGGAGAAGAGAAAACTGTTCAAACTTACCATGACTTGGCTTTTGTAAACACAAATGAAGGACTTGCTGGTGTCTACTTTTACTTTACATTATAATGATATTTTACTCTTCTAAACAATGTTTCTAATAATACTGTTTTCTTGTTTTCTTTATTTGTCTTGATAGTACATAAAGATCCCAGCGCCAACCCCTGAATCTCCTGATGGATTCAGAGTCTTCTCGTTCTACCTATCCAGTGACAGCAAAGACAAGCCTCAGTCCAGCTTTGACTGCATTCACCAGTATGTCTCGGGGTAAGCAGCACGCATAACTCTTTCCACAGTCGACCACAAATGGAATTTGTAGTAAATTTGGTGTCAGACTGAGACCGCAGGGCTTCACCAGACAGTGGTTTCTCTCTTCAGTACTATAACAACAGACACTATCACTGTCAGGCTGTATTCAAAGAAAACTACAATAACACCCAAAGGCCGTCATGCCACAACTGACCTCAAAGGTGTGACCAGCAATAACTGAGAACAGAGAGGCGGTGTTTGCAGCTATGCAGGGTCAAAGCGTTGGTTAAAGGGTTCGATTAGAGCTTTATAACACAAGACTAGAATTTGCATACAGACTCAAGTCACAGAACCAGTTCTGTGTTTGTCAGACAACACCGTGACAGCAAGAATCTCTGATGCTTGTGTTTGACAAATTGCCAGTTAATTGAGCCGAGCCAGAGAATTTGTAAGCCTAAACTCTTGAGTCTTCTCTTTCCTCCGCACAGGGAGGGCAGGGATCACCTGGAGGGCAAGGGCAGCATTCAGGACAAGATCACAGTTTGCGCCACGGACGACTCATACCAGACGACCCGGGAGCGCATGTCTCAGGTGGAGAAGGACATCTGGAGCCGCTCAGCAATTGAGATCAAGCCAGGGCCAAGTAAGCTTTTGCCTAATAGCTGTGTCCACATTCTGTTGTATCTTCTGGCCTCAGTTGTACGTGGCAGCCTTCAAGCACATAGGGATCAAGGACAGATAACCGGAGAGTTTTCATGTTCCCAGAAAGCTTCTAAACCATTGCTTCTCACCATTTCATCCTGCTGATAATTGCCATATGGCGTGGAAGTTATCACATAATTGATCAAAGTGCTGCGTTGCAATTATTCATGCGAGAGGGATGCCTCTCTTTCTTGTAATTTTCCTTTCATTTTGACCAGATTGCTCAGGCACTGTGCCAGCTTGCCTGCCAGCACCATTAATGTGATTGAGTTTGCCAGAAGTATGTGCTAACAAGTCTCATGCTGATGAAGTTTTGCCTAAAATGTGATTACGCTGAGTGGAATTTAATTCATTTTCTTCTGATGAAATATATAATCATAAAGAAGAGGCCACGCTTAACCTGGAGTGATCTGGGCTCCGTCTTTATTCACAGCCTTCTCCTCGCCTGAGTCATTGTCGTTTAAATTAACCATGCTGCAACTTTAGAAATGATCCAGCCATGAGACTTTGTGACATTTAGAGGTCCCGTGTGAATTTAAATGCTTGTGTAGATTATATTTTATGAATGGAAACACGCTGAGTAGACCAATGCTACAACATGATGTTTAGGGTAATTGCTGTAGAAGCCAGCTGTTGGAACTGGTTCCTACACATTACATGCCATGCTTTGCTGCAGAAATAGTCTCTCAGAGGCTTTTACAAAACAAATTTAACATATCTGGCACTTGCATGCATCTAATAAAGGTTGGGAAAGAAATGAGAGATCCTGGCTAGAAACATGCAGTTACAGGATATCCCATTTTACTTGAACATGTCTTTTCAAGCACATAACTCTGGACACCAGAAAGAGAAATAAATGAGCAATGGATCACAGTATGTGCCATATGCAGTGGAGAGTACACAGTTGTTTTGTGGTGACTGACTGTCTTTTTATGGTACAGTAATGCTATACTCATGAGAAAAAATGTCCATACGCCGACTCACGATTACAGGTTGCAGAGTAGAAAAATGTCCACAATTTAGATAATAATGTATGATTTAAAGTTCAGTTACATTGAGGGAAAAGGAGGCACTAACAAACCTGGAGTTGGACAAGTTTTTTTTTTACATAAGTTCAACACGTTTTGAAGTCATTAATTTCCTACTTTAGCATTTATAATTATTTTCCTCTATAATATTGATACATGTTGCTCATAAATACGCCCACAACACTGTAAAGCATGTCGGTTATCCTGAGTGAGACATCACTGTCAACATGGGAAGTATCATTCCACAAAAGCTCCCTTTGAGAGTCTTAAAGCTTCCCTCAAGCTTTAATTTATTACTGTTCTAGTTGCTGCTTGTCTGAAATGTGGCAGTACAGGTTGTTTCAGTGCAGGAAGGATATTTGCTTCCAAATCTTCATGACCTGGTTCAAGGTAGATGTTGAAACAAGCTCCTGCAAGACTGTTGCATTTAGCAAAGTAGATTTAAAGTGACTCCATTTGAATCTTACAATGAAGACTGTATATTGCTAAAACTGATATCTAAAGTTACTTTTAGAAAGTATAAATATCTACAGTTTAAACTGTATCACTGCCCTGTAAAACGTCCTGAATACATATGATACTTCTACTGTGTTGCTGTGAAAGCGCTGTTAGTGTTCGACCTATAGAAACCTCCAAAGTATGGCTTAAAGTCGTAATGAGATTACGGTCTGCAGATATCTATAAGCACTGCCTGCCCAGGTCCAACTGAATTAGTACTGCAACAGGGAGAAAGGGCCTCTCTGTGTTAGTTGCTTTAGTTTCCATGCTCCTCTGTTTACTCAGCAGAAGGCTAACCCTACTGTCAACCCCTTTCACTGTTTTTCACTCGTAGCAACGCTGCCTCTGCACACCAACACAAAAAGGGTGCATGAGCACAGAACCGTGTTCAAGGTATTTATGTATGTAAATTGCTTTTTTTCAGATTGGGCTGAAAGTGCTGCACATGCTGTATCTGTTGCGTGTGCATAAAGCAGATTGCATGACAATAGAGAGATATAAGAAGATAACATATATGAGGTTGTCGCTAGTGTGTAGGCCTCTCTTTCAAAATCAGGGTGTGATTTGTATAACTGGCCCGAGGACTGGATTAGGAATGATATGTTGGCTGTGCTATTACAGGATACTGTCAACATATGTGAATCCTGTTATCAGATCAGTTATAATCTCTTTGCTCTTCTCTAGTTTTGTGCCGGGTAGCAACTGTGTGGCCATTGAAAAACAGTTTTAGATTACTGCTGTGATAACTTTTTGATTCACTGTCATTGACCAAAGAAACTTTGCCCTTATCTTCCACAAATGTCATGTTGAGACTCTGCTGTGTGTCCCTTTGTTTTGATCTTAGGTAAGTGCGTAAAGGTCCAGAGGAAGCAGGGTCTGGTATCAGGCTCAGATAGCAGCAACAAGCACTCCCCCAGCAACAAGAGGAGCCTGGTTCCCAGCCCTGTGGCACACCGGCCCTTGAGGGATCGCATCATTCATCTCCTGGCCTTAAAGCCTTACAGGAAACCCGAGCTGCTACTGTGGTTGGAGAGGGAGCGAGCCAGTCCAAAGGACAAGGCTGACCTGACCTCAGTACTCGATGAGGTGAGACATCTAGCACATTGCTATGTAAACACATCGTCGACTAATGATGATATATACTCAGATGCGACAAGTAAAAGAAAATACAAAAATGTGAAGTGTGAAAAATACAAATTTAGCTTTTAGCGTCAGTTGATATCAAGTGAAGGATTGAAACTGCGAACATAAATTTGTCCCTAACTTTATCTTATTTTGCTAATGATACTAATTAACACACTAGCGCCGTACAGCTATAAAACTCTGCTCTAAAAAGGTGATGTCAGTAAGTTTATTTCAGGCATATTTCCTGTGTTCACAGTGTTTGAGTGTCCCACTGCAATCATCAAGTGGAGACTGTGCCGCCGCTGGTAGCTGTAATTAGGGCTGTGCTTTAATTATCTTTGGAGGAGAAGATTGTGTTTTGACAGGAGAGGGGTGGGGTGTCTCCAGCTGGGATGTGACTACTTTCAGAATTGAAAGTAGTTGGTTTGGCTAGATTTATATCAGCAGGATTAAGTTGTATAAGGGGAAGGTTGAACTGTTTACCACGGAAACAAGACAGACCCACTGAAGAAAGGTCTTGTTTTATTTAAATATAAGATGGAGTTACGGCATTGCAGGTTAACACAGTTTGGTGCTTTCATGACCTCAGCTGGCCTCTTTTCCTGTTGTTTTCTGTCCTTTTTCTGTTGATTTATTAACACTGGGAACTGACGGTTTTTCAGGTTGGTAAACTGAACCCTAAAGACCACAGCTACTCTCTGAAGGATGAGCTCTACAGACACGTCCAGAGAGACTGGCCTGGATATGTAGAGGAGGAGAAGCAACTCATCCATAGGCTTCTGATCAGGTGGGTATTCAGTTATAGCCACAATACACAAAAAATCTTTTGTGTTTTGTTCCATTGAGAGAATTGGAAATGTATAACAAAATGTTCTGTTTATTTTTTTTTTTAAGCAATAGCTCAACATTTTGGGAAATACGCTTATTCGCTCCCTTGCTGTGAGTTAGATGAGAAGATCTATACTCTCATGTCTAAATATAAAGCTGCTGCCAGCAGCCAGTTAGCTTAGCTTAGCTTAAAGACTGGAAACAGGGGAAACAGCAGAGATGTGCTCTTAGAGGTGCTGGTAGGAGTTTTTCTTACCTTTGGACAGACCCAAGCTAGCTGTTTCCCCCCTGTTTCCAGCCTTTGTGCTAAGCTAAGCTAATCACCAGCTGGCTGTAGCCCTATATTTACCGTACAGACATGAGAGTGGTATCCATCTTTTCATCTGACTCTCGGCAAGGAAGCAAATAAGCGTATTTCCCAAATTGTCAAACTATTGCTTTAAAGTTCTTTTAAGACTTTTAGAGACCTGTTTGGGCAGATACTGCAGGAAAGACTAAGGGATGGATGCGTGTTGACAGTGCTGGCGTTAACACAGAAAGGCCACTAAATGAATGTAGAAGTCTGCTGTGATCATGTTGAAAAGGGGAGCTTCTAAGTGACGAGTTCTCTGCACTGATGAATCTCTTACTGGACACATCAAAGCAGAGGGAAAATATTCCCTGCACCCTGTTGCCAAATGGCATTAGCAATGGCAGATTCGGAGTAGCACGGCTGAGCTTTTCAGAGTGCGCTTCCTCCCCTCTTGCGTTTCCTCTGCCTGCCAGTAAACATGCAGGCCATGTGCTTCATGAGCATTTTGGAAAAAGTGCAAGTCATGTTGGCTGACTGCACAACCCCCTCTGTTCACCGCCCCTGCTGAGTGTAAAAAGCTTGCAATTGTAATCATGAAATAGTTTGCCAAGTGTGATAAAACTGTGGTAGCCTGTAAATACTGTAAACTCCAGATTTCTTTCCTCTAGTTTATTCATTTGTTGGAGTAGTTCATACTACTGCCATTTCACTGAAGTTAATGTTTAATGATTCTGAACTCCACTCACACTGACCATATGATTAAGAGGGTTGCATGAATCCACTTTGGGGGGGGAGTGACTTGTTGTAGCTTCTGTTTGAGGAAGGAGCTGTAGGAAGCAGATTACCAGAGAAGAGGGCTTGGTCCTACAGAGGTTAAATCTGCTGCTATTGTTCTGCTCACTGGACTGTGTTTAGTCTTTGTGGTTGCCTCCTGTAGATTCCATCACCAGAGACACAAAACAAAACATACCACACAAACTTGCAAAAAGCTTTGATACAATTAAAAAAACAAAGACTGACAGTTTTTTAATGTCAATGATTATTTCTTCTGTGGAAAAGCAGCAGACGCTGCCCTTTCTCTGCGTGTCATAATAAATGATAATTGCTCATCCACTTGTTCATAAATCTGCCAAAGCAAGCTTTATGACCTACATACTGCCTCTTCCTGTTTAGCTTTACAGGCCATTTACCTTGCAGTTACTGTCCAACTGAAGGTGCTGTGTTCTCAATCTTTCTCCAGGAAACTTCAGCCACTCCACAGTAGCCAGTTGAAGAGTCCCCAGTCCAACCATTCATTCCACAAAACTCCCGGGGACTCTCCTTCACAACTCAGTCCTGCCAAGAATCCCTCTGTGGTAATTATTCACCTTGAATGAATTGCATTTTCCCTACTTCTTCTTTCATGATTGAGAATAGATAGGGTATTTCCTCATAACAGACAGACATTATTGGAATTATTTCTGTTGTATCTTTATGTGAGTAAGACTTCAGACTTGATAAAGCCCTGACTGGAATTCTCTGGAAATCTCAAGTAACTGGCACTGTAATATCCAAAAGTTAAAGCAAATCAGTCACTATGTTCTCTTTTTTTTCTTTTAGAAACGCCCATTGCCCTCAGAGCCATCCAGCTGTCAGACTCCCAAAAAACAAAGACTATTAGACCAGTGTTTGCCTCTGCAGTCGCCCTCTTATGGAGACTACAGCACCAATGGGGCTCGTAGCTCCTCTACACATAGAAACTCTAGTGTACAGATCAAACTGGAGTTTGACAAAACCAACAATCATCTCCAGGGGAGCCCAAATTGTCTGTACTCGCCGCACAAACTCAGCGGGTCTTCTACAATTCCCAAACTGGAGAGGACAGAGACAGCTTCTACTGCCCCGAGCCCTAAGCCCCCACGCACCGACACCTCCAAATGCACTGACCAGCAGTTCACCAATGGCCAACATAAAAAGAAGAGGTCCAAAAAGCACAAAGACAAGGAACGAGAGCGCTTAAAACCAGATTGGATTGAGACCAGCCCAGACCTGAAGCAGAACCAAGATAATCTTAAAGGTAAATGGCCATAAAACTATAAAACTGACTTCTCTGTAAGGTTATGTCACACTTCATGTATCCTACTGTGCTGTCATGAATCTGTTTTAGATTATTTGTTGAGCTTTCATTTAGCAAAAAGAAAAAAAAAAGCTCAGGGTTGAGTTATAGCTGCTGCTGGAAGCCCACAAGGAGCAATTCATATATTCTCATTTGAGAGAGCAGTGAGTGTTGTTAGGACTGCAACACTTTCTCCGCCCTCCGGTCCTCACTCCTCGCTCTAGTCTGTTGATGATTGACTGTGAAACAGCTGGGTGACCTACGGTCGAGCGAGTCAGCAGGCGGCATTGCCTCCTACTCTGGGCTGTTGACGTCACTGCTTGCCTTGGATCAGATCTCTTATCGGAGACAGTGATAAATGATTCCATCAACCTTGATATGATGGGCACATTATCGCATTTGCATTGGCAGATTGCTTTAACCTTTTTTTCAATGTGTGCGTGTGTGTGTTTTTCCTATCTATAGACCATGAGGGAGAGAAAACACCTGTCAATCGAACCTCAGCAGAGGAGCTGCCTGACTATTTAATGTAAGATAAATACACACTGTTTCCCTGATTGTGCTATATGTTATAATCAGAAGTAATTCAGAAGGGATCTATGATTCAAGAATGAAATCCAAATAATTGTCACAACATCGGTGGGTCCACGTAAGTCGTTGTTGATACCATCTGTCACTGAGGAGTTTCACAGTCTAACCCACTGTTGTTGAGAAAAGAAACCAGCTTGTCCCAAAAGGATTAGTTTCAGCCTCAAAACATTCACATAAACAGAGGGAAGTAAAACACATGTCTAAATGAGCTGTCACAAAAGCTTCGCTGAGAACGACTTTGCAAACAGATGATCTTATGTCTTACATTTATTTATACATCTGGTCAACACATCATGCTGTTAAACCAGTGACGTGTCAGGCCTCTCACGCCACCGTTCTGCAGTGCCATCTCCTGGAAGGACTGGGGAAAAACAACTTGGTTTGACACTTCTGCTTTTAAGTTTTTACGTTTATGCTTTCTTTTCTTTTTTTTTTCAGAAAATACAGCACCATAACTGCACTGGAGCAGCGGCAGCAGTATAAGGACGACTTCTGTGCCGAGTACGATGAATACAGAGCTCTTCATGACCGGATCGGGGCTATCACAGAGATGTTTGTTCAGTTGGGCTCAAAGATCAACACTCTCTCCCCGGGAACACAAGAGTACAAGGTACTGCCTGGACCAGGAGCCTCTAACTGCTCTACTTCTAATGAATCACCAATGAACAGATCAGATACATGGCACCCTAACACTTTTTCTTCTCTAATCTTTTCAGCTTATGGAGGACCAAATACTACAGAAGTACCGAAAGTATAAGAAAGTAAGAATTATTTAAATTTCATCTCATGTCACGTAACACCTAGTAGCACTATACACTGGGCCTCATGCAAGAACCACTCGCATGAACGTATTCATTCTGTCATTCATTCAAGTGGCACATTATATAAGGGATTTCAGTCACATTTACCACTTTTCTTGTATTTAAAATGTTCTCTTTGAGAGATCCAGGCCTCATATGTTACTGAAATCAGCACAAAAAAAAAACAATAAAGGAAATGCCAATTCACTGAGAGGTTAGACGAATTTTATTGGCATGAATATTTTGGCACAACAATTTATACAGTTCAGTAGTTGCTCAGAAAATTCTGCTTTTTATGCAGGTTGCTCTCCAGGGGAACATCATCTGTTAAAGCACCTGACAGTTTAATATCACCTATAATACAATTTATATTCCTCTATCATGTCATGTCCCCTGGACCACCTCATAAATTCATCATGGCCTGTTTTTCTTTAGCAAGACATTTGGCATCTAAGTTTACGTCAACCCATTCCTTCTTTATTTTTTGACATGACTTTGACATCCCCTAAAATCACAAGCCTACTGACACCACTAAATTTGTTTTTGTCACATTTTTGTGAGTGAAATCTGCACACAAATGGGTCAAAACAAATTTGCCTTATATAGAAATGTGGGCGCTTCGATTATGCTATGGACCAAATCTCACCTCAACAGGTGACAGTCATCAGATTGAAACAATTTCTAACAAGTCTGTGCAGTTAAGACGGTTTGCAAACCTCCCACAACAAAACAAAGAGAGGTTTATGATAAGAAAATGTTCTTGCATGAGGGCCATCATGTTAGATTGGGATGTGCGTTCCTAAAAGCTCACTGGTGCCCCTTTTTTTTGTTCTTTACAGAAGTTTCCTGGGTATCGGGAAGAGAAGAAGCGATGCGAGTACCTCCATCAGAAACTGTCGCATATCAAAGGCCTGATCACAGATTATGACCGAGCACAGGAACTCTCCTAGTAACTGGCCTCTACCCTCAGCAGGGTGGAACATGCCTGGACCAAAAGACTCCTAATCGACCCAAAGACTACCCAGCTGGGTCCTGGAGTCGGTGAGACACTATTCACTTTACTCCTCCGAGTGTTAATGGAGTCGAGGAGCGAGGTTTTTTCTTTTTCTTCAAAAGTGGGCTGAGACCACCGACTCGTGATCAAATGTTGCCCTTTAACATTATGGTTTTCAACTATGATTATCGCTGTAATGTCTGGATTTTGTTCTGCTGTAAAATGGTCAGATGACACAGTGAAAGCCAAATCCATTTTTTTCTGAAATGCAAAACAGATGTGATCCTTCCTGCTTAATTGCATTTTTATTCTATCCTTTATCTTGTCAGAACTAAAAAGCGTTGATTTATAAAAAGTATTAAATTGATGGTACAATCAATATTAGGGGGAAACAAAAGCGACTAAAGTCTTTATATGTAACATACAGAGGAATTTGTTTATTTGCTGATAGAAAGTGAAATGTTAACTTAACACATTCAATCGCATCAATTATTCATTAGTTACAGTAATAAGATCGCATAATGACAATGACAGGGCCATGCCATGAACAGTGTATCTCCCGTCAGACCGGCTCCTCCATGCAAAACCTATATTTCTGCAGGACTAAGCCCCTGCAACGGTTTATCTCAGTAAAATGAAGTTTAAAGCATAATATGCAGAGTGGTCTCACAATGTGCTGCAGAATCTGCGGTTAGGACCAGTTTCTTTGGGCTTTGATCACAAGGAATTTTACCCCGTAGCTTTCTGCCAACGTCCTGTTTCATTTCTAAGAAATGTTGGAATGCCACAAACCCACTCCTCCCAGTACCATAATGCTGGTTTCAAGATAGTGCTCGTGCACATTTAGTGTCAATTTCACCCACATGTAGCCTACCATGAACTGCCTTTTCATTATCGACTCACACGTCTCTCAAGTCTTACAGGTTACAGGTTTGTTTACTGACGCACAGTTATCATGCTTTATTTTACGCTGCAGGTGAATGACCACAAGGTGCTGTATGAAACATAACCTTTCACTTTACATGCAGTTTTGAAAGCTTACAGGGTATTTATCTTGGTAATCAAGCTTGTCCAAACATTTTGATTTACTATTATTTTGCTTTGGTTGAAGTCTGTTTAATATGGGATAATTCACTTCAGTGAGTGTTGCATTTTAATGATATCCTGCTGGATGTGATAGAGATGCCTATAACAAATTGGACTGGGTCATTTTTAGCCCCATGTGTAGAGTGTGGGGAGGATGGCACTGTGGGTCGGTCACTCAGTTCAAACCACTAAGGTTCAGTTGGGTGTAAGGAGCAGGCTGACCTCTAGAGGCTGCTACCAGAGCGTTTAGACTCATTTTAGACTTTCTGGAGTTATTTGTATCAAGGCAGGTACATCTGAATAACCACAACCTGTAATTTTATTTCACCTTTATTAGCTGTGGCCTGAAGTAGGAAGTAGTGATCAGATTTCAATGTTCTCTGGACGTTTGCATTAATGTAGCTGTACTCACAACTGTTGTCTTAATGGTGGCTTAAAATGGGAGAATGGAGCTAATATTTGCCTTAACATGTATGTTCAGACATTTCCAAGATTACGGTATCCCTGTTTTGAAATGTTCTTGGTTTAACCTGCACAGTTCAAAGCGTTCTCAGACTTTTTTCTGTAAACGTCTTTTAGTTTGAAGGAAAGTTACTGGATAGTTGTTGTGCAACAGTTGTCTAATCTGTGTTTGTTCTTGTTTTTTTTCTTCTATGTACGTCTTAATAGTTTTCTGTTTTAGCTTCATTTGTTGTCTCATAATCCGTCAGATAATCATGAACTGTAAAGGAATTTAATTCACTGTCCAATCCTATCAAGCACCACTATCAAAAGAATCATTGCAGAAATCTATACACAAAATAATGTGCTTTGCTTCTCTTGATTTCTCAATGCAAATGCTCTGTGGGCTTATTGTCACATATTTAGCTGCTCTTTTGCGTAAGTTAAATGTACGTGTTTTTCTACATTTGGTATTCTGGGATGTTTGAAGGATTTGAGACAAGCAACAGTTGCTCTGTCTTGGCACATATGAACGTTTCCAAGAAAGGAATATTTATCAGCACTGACTATTGGAAAAATGAGAATTTATAAGCCCAGTTGGTGTTTTGAGCTTTAATTATCATCAAAGCTAAAAAATGCTGGATTCTTAAAGCTCTGGTACACCTACAGAAATGTTTTCATCATTCTGGCTGATTGGATGTCTTCTCAGGACCAGACCTCACACTCTTTTAGGGTTTTTTCATCAATGTGCATTTTGATGAGCTTGGCAAATGTGCTACAAAGCTCCACCCAACTTGAGAAAATGTCTGATCTGTCAAAATGACTGAAAACAAATGTGTGCTTTGCTCTGGTACTGGATCTGGAAATCAATGAGGCATGGTTCAATTGTATTTAAAGAGAACAGCACAAGCTCAAATATACAAAAGTATTTATTTGTGTTTCACTGAATTTTTCATTCAAAACATAAAAGGTACTGAAACATTTTTTTTAATGATGGCAGGGTGGAAACATAACACCATTTGACCATAAGACCTTAAAATTAATAACAAAACAGACCTAATTCAAGTTAAGGGCTTCCCATTTACCACTATAGTAGTACTGGTCAATTGTACAATAAATGTGTAATCAAACAAACTGCATCATGGGTGACACTCCCTAGGCAAAAATATCAGTCTAATCATAGTATGAATGAAGAAAATTGTACCATTCATGTTAACATGTTTTTGGGAACCCAGACCCTTGTTGAAAGGGGCTTCTCAAGTGCTAACTGTGATGTTTTTTTTTTACTGTTGCAGGAGCTAACTACTGAAGGTGCCTTTTTCATTCAAAGAGCAGAGCCACTCTGCATGTAACTCATTGGTATTCTGGAAAAAAAAAAACTTGTGCCAGCAGTATTTACACATCTGTAGTTTCACACTGTTGCCACTTTTCAAAGTGCTTTTGTTCATTTTTTTTTTTGATTAAGTTGATATCAGATGCCTTGCAAAATGTATAAAGTGTTTTGGCACCGACATGATATCATATTTAAAAAGAACATTTTTCCAGACATGAAAATTCGGCATTTCAAAAATGCAAGGTTTTCCAGGACACCAATTAAACTGCATCTATTGTTAGCTATTTGCATACAAGTCTATCTGAAAGAATGGTCTGGATTTTGTTTTAATTTCTTATTTCCAGCCCAGCAAACTGTTGCCACATATTTCACACAGGTGAGCTTAATTGGTACTGGAAAAACAATGCCTCAATGGAAATGTGAAATCAAACACTTTGCCTATTATAAATCACTGCAATTGATCTACCTAGGAGAACAAATTTCTTTATTTATTGCTTTGTATGCGTTTGTCCTTTTATGGGATCGTTTGTTCGTTCTTTTCACAGCAAAACTCAAAAGTACGGTGAAAGGGAAATGGAATATATTTTTGCAATTTTTGATGGTGGATGCTTTATCACAATGTCATCCTCTTGAGAAAAGCTTTCAGAAAAAAAAGTGTATTGTTGTCTCAGTATAATTGAAAAATAAAAGCTCTTTTCAATTCAACAAGGTGTCATGTTTCCCCCAGATGGCAGTGTTACTCTATTTCTAAACTGAACCACAACTGTTTTCCCATTGATCACCACTCATACAGTTACTGATCATTAACATCATAAAATACAAACATGTCGTTTTTAAAAAGCACAATTTTGTATGTTTTTTATATGGTGTTTTATTAAGCTTTTAATCAACCGTGACAGTGAAAACATTTAGTCATCTGAACTAGATCACGCTACATCATGTGATAAAAGTTGCACGCACCCGCAGCCATAACAGGACTGACGTTCTCATTATTTACATGAGAAAGTTGGAGGTTTCGAGTTTATCCTCTTACACTAGTTTTGTCTGTGTCACAAAGATTAAAAAAAAACATACATACACAAGCATACAATTCCTAAACAATATATTAAGAACTTAATTACACATTATTGAAGGTGTCTGCTCATTAAAATAGTAACACGATTTGCATGTGCGGTTTTTTAGCATTTCTTTACACTTTTCTTTAAGTTAACAGCTGACAGTCTGACAGTCAAAGTCCAGGCCATGCCTTGAATGGCAGAATGAAACATAAATAACAGGTGAAATAATCCCCTGAAATCTCTCAGCTGCTTTTTCCCTCTGGAAGCACTTTTGGCAGAGAGGCAGCTCATTTGTCACTTGAATAATTTTTAGCAGCATTTTATCACAAAAGAGAGCAGAGCAAGACGGTGGACTTAATGTCTTACTTTTTCTTAAAAAATAGGCGTAAAAGTAAATGCAAAATCTTGCATCAGTAAGGAGCCCTTATTTTCCAAGTACAGTAGTTACAAAAGCTGGTGTTTTATGTGGTGTTGGAGAAGACAGGAATGCACACAGGTTTACTATTTGCTCCCTTTTAAACCAGTGTTTTAAACTCTAACTGGTCCCCATTCAGTGTTAAGTATTTGTTGTGTCCATTTCAAAAGTATGATGTAATCAGTTCAATCAATCAGTTAATCAAAAATATGTTACAAAACAATAAAATCTAGTCGTTCCAGAAACTATCAAGCCCTTCAGTTATTGCTGGCTTGAGTTTGGTGTAAACATAAAGGCTATTCTAACATAAATGTTCCAAAATGTGATGTGTTGACTAATCTCATTGAGCACCAGGTTGACCTCTGTCCACCATTACAGCTCCAGCTAGAGGACACAAAATCATTTTAAATACCTGCCATGATAAACCTTTTTATCTGCAGTTAGTCAGTCAGGTTTATCTCTACCCTCTTTATCATGGTTTGATTCTTAACTTGGGCTGTGCAAGGGTCAGAATCCCAATCAGTGAGGATATCAGACCACAAAATCCCACCACTCCTGCATTTGACTGGTATATACCCAGCTTGTCTAAAGGAATAAAGAGATCACATATATTTTTCAGCGTGTCCAAAGCAACAGCCGGATGTGATTTTAGGCTCGCCAGCAGCAGAAAGAGAAAAGCATCCAGTTCTGGAATGACAGCCTCGGCTACTTCAGGACTCTCATTGAGATGCACGTCCATTTTCTGTCTAAAGTGTTTATCTTTTGCTTTCTGTACCATTAACTGGACGACTACATAAACATCTCTGGTCAGACTCATCACTAGCGAGAGGAAGTAGCAGCGAGAGGAGTTAAGGCTCCAGCGTTCCTTGTCGATATCGCGGATAAGGCCAACACTCCTGGCCCAAAGTACATTGTCACAGATAAAGTAGAGGGCGCGGTTGATGTTGGCTGCCGTAAGGCACAGGCACAGCACTCGGTCAGAGAGCTGCATGGTTCGCTTAGCAGCCTCAATGGCATTTACTGTGTTTCCCAGCCTGAACACTGACAAAGGAGGAAGAAAAAAAGGGTATTAGAGCAGTTATCAATTTAATATGAAATGTCAGGTCAACACTTCATAGTAGCAGTCCGCTATGAACAGTAGAATACAGTTAAGCTACATTTAATCAAAACTACAGTATCTTTCATCTTATTATATTTGAGGTCATGTTCTCCATTTATTCAGTGTGTTTACATACTGTGATGGCACCTACTCTAGCTGAGGCTGTATTGGTATCATTCATAAGCCGCTACCACAAGTAAATTCACTCACAAGCTGTTTTTAAATATTGAAACCTGCACATCTCCTTCACCCACAATTACCGCAGCCAGCCAGGCCAGGCATAGATGCAAGAGAGTCCTGTGGCTGGCCTGCAGCTCTGATACAGAGAAGAGATAATTAAGTGGTGCACCAACAGAGTGTGGCCTTGTTCTCTTTAGCCCAGCCTTGACCCTAATACAGCTTGACTGCACCAGCACCAAGAAGGACCAGCTCTTTATTGCCTGACCCTGCTCTAAGGCAGCACCTTATCCTTCACTTCCATGTGGAGCTTGTGTCAAGTCAAGTCTTAATTTTAATTCATATTAAAACCACAGAGTGTCAAAGTTCAAAAACTTTCAAAATTCACCCCAGGTTGTAAAGTAAAGTTATATATGAGCTGTCAAGGCCAGTCTTAGGGTAATTAGTGTTACAGACAGAGCTGGTGCAGGTCCATGTCAGCACACAGTGCAGTCACCCACATGATGTCTATCTCAGCTAACAGTGGGGGAAAAGCTACAGACTTCAACACAGCCACAAACAGCCATTAGCCTGGTCTAATCCCATGGGCTGAGGGCACACAGATGCCAAAGAGAATACAAATTTGCCAAATTGTACTGAATTTGCACTGGACTTTTACAGAGCATGAACAAATGTGACCTGACACACTTTTTGGATCATCTTCAAATATGTGTTGTATAACGTTTGTTCATGTGCTGGAAGAAGAGAATGAAGGAGAAGCTGCAAAAAAATAAACGTGTAGTTTATGTAATCTCATTAAATGTTCTGGTTGAGCATCTTATCAACTTCACAATATGTCTTGACAAAATGGTTGGGTATATTATGTTTTTCAGAGAGAGTATGTAGTTAGTTGCTATTTAAAAAACTTTGGTGAAGATTGTGTCATCACTGTAAGAGAAACAAACTAAATACTGTTGACGCTGATTTGATGGTGGCATAATATACGCAGGTATTCCCATAGGGTTTTATAGCAGAGGTGGACAACCTCCGCTGAAGTACAGATCACCTTCACTAACATTATAAAAACTTAAAACAATTTTATGAAATAAAATATGTAGCTTCAGGGAAAAGGAGCAGAGGTGCTATTTCACAGAGAAAGGGCCATAAATGTAATAAATGTGGCTACTGTTCAGGCTGAGATCTACTAATTAAACTGAACACGAGACAAGATGAGTAGAATCCGGGTGGCTTACCAACTCTACTAAAGAATTATCTGACGTAATCCTGGTATGGCAGTAACAAGTTATCTAAAGTGTCACAACTCTTTTTGATTTTCATGATCATGGGAACCCGGTGCTATGGAATATGTAGTTGTTATACAGTTTTAAGAATAGCAGATTGATGGCACCTAGAACAAAGGTGATGGTTCTGAAAAGGTTTCGTAAAACAGATGAGGTTATTGAATTATTGACAATAAACTGGGCTTGATGGACAGTGGAGAAAGTCAAACAACATAAGCTGTTATTTGCTGTGACTCAGCTCCCGTCTTATTGGCCTGAAAGAGTGGGCAGCTCATCCTGACCTTGTCGATGAGATATTATTGTGTTTATAGAGAAAATCAGCAGCGAGACAGGGTTTTTTGAAGGCAAAGAAACTGTGCTATTATTTATTCAATGACGGAGGGATGGAATAATGAAAAAAAAAAGAAGGCAGGCATCCATTTCATTGTTTAAATCTTTTAACGAGCATGAATGATTGGCGAGTACTTGTCAAATGTGAGAACTTGCAGTTTACTCTGTTTTATATAATTATAAATCATTGTTGGACTTCTGATCAAAACAAAACAAGCTACTTCAAGTAGTCATCTTGGGCTGGTGGACATTTTAAGGGCCATTTTACACACTTTACACAAAACGATTCATGAAAATAATAATTAAGAGATTAATCCAAATAAAACTAATGATTTTTTGCAGCTCAGCAGTGAGCAGTGTTTAATACTTTTAATTAAAGTACTTATCAGAACACTAAAAGAGGAAATTTGGACTTGGAGGGAGAAGATAATGTTTTTATGGACAATGGAGGGCAGCAATGTTACTGCCAATACATGCAAATATTGGGCAAAGGGTGACGAGTTTGCATTCTCATTTGGGATAAGTGATAAATAATGATTGTATCTTTTATTAAGTTACTCATTTTGCCTGGGACCTCCTGAAACCACCTCAGGGATCACCAAACCTTAACTTTACCTGTAGCTACTAAGTGACCCCTCCCTCACTTCACAGCTATACTCACATTTTCGTCCAGCGCTCATGTGGGCTTCCAGGCTTTTAAGTTTTGCCACAAGGTCCTTTCTTTCGGAGTGGTTTCGAAGTAAATATATGGACAGTGCACAGGCATATTGGGTTGCCCTGAAATAAAGAAAGACGGAGAGAGAAGGCAGAGGGAGAAAGTTGACGTTCAATTAACAGCTCTCAGCACGCGCTGCATTAACTTAACTTCGCGTTTCTACCAATAAAATACAACATAGACAGTTTCTAACCAGGTTACAAATACTTTAAACAACTCACCTGAATATCCGGTCTCTTCCTTGACTTTGGCTTGTGAATTTTACAACCGCGTCCATGGTTAACTCGAACAAGAACAGGTTGTTCCAGTTAGCTAAAGGCAGCAGGGTCTCGCTAAAACACGGTAACGTAAATGTCTCGCTGCCGTTGGTAAAATGTCAGTTACTTGTCGACAGTTTAAACCACGGCAGTAATGGAGGTTGCCGAGTCAACCTCAAGCAGATAATCTGAATTTTGAAACTTTTTTTCCCCCACGTTCACATTAAGCTAATTTTCAACTCGGTTTTAGTTGATAATATGACAGCTGAACAATACGTACTTGTTTCACCACGGGCAGCTTTGCAAACGGACCTAAAGCCGAACGGGTTTTGTTGACGGACCAGCGCGTTACTATTGGTTACCATGGTAAATGTACATTATACGTCATAGAAACCGCAGTTAGAGTTCACCTAAGTAAACAAAAAGCTCACAAGCACGTTTAATTAAGAGAAAATACCAGTTTCTTAAGATAGTATGAGATGAAAATAAGCAAAATAATGTACTATGCGACCAAAACTGTCACTGTAAACTCACTATTGACTTCCACAGGCGTCCCCATAAATGTATTACAGGAATTTCCCAGTGAGTTTTAGGTTGCTTGCAGAGGAATTAACGTTCATAGTGTTACATGTGTTGAAAAGATTGAAACATTTGTACCTACATGTTTTAAACGGCAGGGGGCAATGTGGCAGTTGTTTGACAGTTGGTCAGATGCGATAAACAAAGTAAAACTATGCCATGGTTCAAAAGTCTTTGTGTTTACTTTTGCTTTCATTAGGCTATACGTTTTCATCTTAGATTTTCTTATAAAGGTTATCTGGCACAGTGTACAGAATCAATAAAGTCATGGATTTACTGGACCTCAAAGAATATGTCCTCCCATCTAAAATGATGGATTGAAGATTGACCATGATATGTTATGTTATCTTACAAATTATGATGTAATATTATAGATTAAGGTAAAACTTTATTGATCTCTGGGGGAAAAATTCACAAGCTACCCAGCAGATAAAAAGTAAAGTAGTTGAAATTAGTTCCATCTTTTCCAGCTCCATTTCCTTACTTACTGTGAATAAAAATGACTACACAGTGTGTCAGACAAAGAGGGATTTTTATGATCTACTATTACTCAAAAATTGCATTTGTCTAAAAAAAAAAAAATAGATTGACCAAACATTAAAATATTCCTTTTACAGATAAAGACAGTTAAAATATTTGAGATTGGCTGTATTTTCTGTCCATTTAACTGCAAAACAATCAATCAATTTAAGGTTAATGCATCCCATTGTACCACTGCCAATTCAGCCCCAGCCAGATGGCTCCTGCTTTTTTTATCTAAAGGCACAGATGAATTGCTGTATGTGACAGTAATAAGTAACTAGCAGAAGCATTTGATATTGTATGCACAATCTAATATCTGAAAAAAGATTTTTGACAGTTCACATAAATTGAATGAATGAGTTAGAGCTGCCACTGTTAACTGGAGGCTCACATCTCACCTGTCTAAAGGTTGGAAGATACATTTAACTTAAATGTGTCATTTTCAGTGAAGTCTCCAGTGTTCCTTTTTATATTGTAATAAGGGTGAAGTATTACCTGCCAGTCAAACGCAAAGGGTCTCTATTACAGTCAGTTCACATGGTTGGTGGGGAATTTTTAATGGCCATAAATGAGTGATATTAAATGTAACTTGAGTGTGCTTGCAACATACAGTATGTCATGATATGTTATAATAGGTTGAATGCATATTTTTGCACCTCAAACATTCATCTGGTAAAAAATGCTGTTCTAGTGTAAGCTGACCTCTTTTGCATGTAAAACAAAGCCTCCAAATCCTGAAAATGAACCATGAGCTTGGAAATGTTTTGGCAGTGTAAGCACAGGAGGGCATTTAGAGACCTTATCCTATAAAGTGAAAATGGGTTAAATATCATGTAAAAAACAAACAAACAAACAAACAAACAAAATATATATATATATATATATATATATATATATATATATATATATATACATGTATATAAATTAATCAATACACATTTAGATACATAAATATAAATAAATAAAGTCTTATGCAGTGGGATGTGAGGTTCAATGTTCTCAATCTCTAAGTCACTCAAATGTATAGAAAAAACATAGCCCACTGTACTCCTTTACATCAACTGTTACTGTTTTGCTTTATTTTTGTTTGTTGTCTGTTTTTAAATGTTCATGTTCTGTTGGTAGTTATGTTTTCATCTCTTATGCTACTCATGTTGAAGTTATTTGATCTGCCTTGTACAGGTGACAACTCAATAAAGTTTGGGGAAAAAATGTGAAAGTTTTCTTACATCCTCTGTTCCTCAACATAGAGACACTGGAGTTACTTGGCTAATTTAACAATATTATGTTAAGCCATCTATTTTAGTTATATCACCATTGTGTGCGAGAAATCATGTTTTTCCGATTTTTTCCAGATTGCAGCAAATGTCTCTAAACGCATCAATACCCATGAGTCTTAGCCGCCGTTGCTATGGAGAAAAGGTCAGCCAATGGCGCGAATCAGACGCAGGACCAGCCGAAATAACTACTTCCGTTTTTAGCTAGCTTACATTAAAAATGTACATTTAAATGGTTTTATTGTGACTCAAACTTTACACAGGAAGTAGAGAGGCTAAATGCTGCAGCACCCGAAGAAACCCTTGGTACTCAATGAGAAAAAAATAAGTCCAGTGTAAAGGTAAAGGTACGTTAGACATTAGCGGCAGTGAATTTAAGCTAACATTGTTCACTCCCACAAGCTTCCCCAGGTGCTCTTGGGATGAACAAACCAAACCAAGTGTATTTACAGCCAGTCTGTTTACAGTTAAAGACACTAATTTGTGGTATAAGAACACCGACTGGTTTGAAAATAATTTTCAGGTAGATGCTGCATAAAGTTTTTACTGTTGTCACTATAATACATTAGTGGACCTTGTCCTAGTTTGTGCCTCTCATGTATAACCATTAGATTTTAGCCACAGAGCTAAGCACCCGTTTTTCTGAAAAATAAATACCAAATTTTAAATTTAAAAGAAACCCTCAAGGTCCTTTAACAACACTTAACTGCTGTTCTGAAAGTATTTCCATGATCCTCAAAAACTTCTCTAACCATCTGGATGAAAAAATATTTTGTGTTTGCCATGAGTGTGATAGTAATACATGAGAAGCACAAACTGGGGCTACTGTGGGCCTTCACTCCAGACAACATGTCCTGACTTTCAGTGCCTCCAGCCATTAAAAAAAAATGTTTTCTACACTCAGGAACATTTTCGCTGAACACTTTGGTGCCACACTGCACATATTGAGGGGACTGATAGTGGCCTAACAGCTGGCCCTGAGAGAGACCTTACCTTCAGTAACTGCAGTAAAGACTGGAAGGATATAACCATGAGATGGTTCAACACAGACAATCTTTATTTTGAGGGTGAGTAAAGCTTTAATTTTGCTACCGCCGGCATCATTTTGCTTCTGTTGTGCTGTAAATTAAATTGCCCAGTGTAAACATCGGCATCTGTTTGCTTTCATATTTTCTGACTTCATGGTCGCTGTCGGTGGTGTTGAATTGTGGATGTCGTAATAACACAGTGTGCTCTCTGTGGTGTGTTTGTGCTCAGTTTCGTTGTGTGTTCAGTAGTGTGTTACAACACTCAGTGGTTGAGTAACAATGCAGCCCCTCCACCCCCTGAGGCTCACCCATCATATTTGTTATGATGTCGACACTGGTTGTTGGATTTTGTGGCTAACAGATAACACCCAGGAAATATATCCATATTTCTGTAAAATTACTTAAGTGCTGTCACAGCGGGCTCAATAGATCAACTCCTATTTATTGGCAAAGAAGCAGCTCCAGGATCTGTTATTTTACAACAGTAAGAAGAGTTTTGTCCCTTTTGTTTTTTAGCTTTTAGAGACAGTTCCTCTTGTATTGTGAATTATATTTTCTTACGTTAGATTTCTCTTTCAAAATCTTAGACCTCAATGATTGATTGAGTGTGTTGTATGGTATGTCCTGGTTATGATCGGGTGTTTGGAGCTTGTAAACATATCCTGGTTTTAGAAACCTGGATAAGACCTTATCCCGGTTTGGAGAAACCTGGATATGCTGTAGTACTCCAATGGAAACCCGGATACTGTGGCACGTCAGCACCTTATCCCACCTTGTTGGTACAGAGCATAGTGGCTGAGATGGTGATAAATCAAGACACACTTGCAGGCAGACTATCAGAAACCTGGATACTGATATGATCATGTACACAGGGACATGAAGAACCAGGTTTTAAATGTGCCATTTAAACTCTATGTCCTGAATATGATCAAAAACATGATAAGACTCAACACCAGGATACGAGTGCGCATGTAAATGCACTGATTAATGTTAGCTTCCAATGCTTCCATGGGGCATTATATCAAGTATCAGCTGATAGCTGATATACAGTATATTGTATTGATCTGGTACAAAAGATTTTCTGTGATTATCCAACAGCAAAGTGGAGGTTTATTACTGTAATAAGTTGGATATGCAGTCACAAAGTGGCCATGTTATTAGATACCTTTAACCTGTGCAAAATGAATGACAAAGTTTTACATAACTCCCCAATTAAATGCCTAGTTGTACGTTCTAAACAAGCGAACACTGTAATTTGTAACTGAAATGGCAAATTAGCTCATTCTCCCGAAATGCAAAGACTGCTCCTGACAATATACAAGTAGGCACAGTGGAAGGTGAAATGGTCATTTCTTAATGTGATAAATGGCAACAAATTGGCCAGCCTTATGACATTACATTTTGCCATCATAAATCATGTAGAGCTTAATGATGTTATTTTAAAATTACTGACACATTAGTCAGTTGAAGTAATTAAAGCATGCAGATCAAGGCACACATAGAATTATCTGATTACTATAATGAAGGTGTTATCTTAAAAATGTGTTCTCCTATGGTTTTTGTTTGCATGTGATTTGAGCCTTTTTTCATCTTATTAAGAAATGGGAGCACGTGTGAAAGGCGCGTCTCTGTGAATTTCCTTGTGAAAGCTTGGTGAGGTGATCAAGATTTGATGCAATACTTGAGAAATATTGTGGGTTGCTAATATATTGTCTCCACTGTCAGTGGTTTGTCCACAGCCAGTGTGTCAACTGCTATGGAATATAATCTGCCCAAATTTACACATACTGATTCCAGTTTTGTGAATATGTTGAATCTGTATGAAAGTCAGGCTCAAATGTAGTGTTTCCAAATCCCCTGGGCCCTTTGTAGATAAGGTCACTCTGTATAGCAATATCAGCTGAACTCATTTCCATAGACGTAAAGCCATTGTAGTGGTGGTGTGGGTTAGAACAAGTGACCTTGAAAGAATTTCTTATGCCTGGCCCCTTTTGATGATCGTTTTCTCATAAACAGTATATCTTCAATTATAATATAATAAATTATAATTTAATTTTACGGGCAAATCTATAACTTATTTGAACCAAACTTCAGAGTATGGCTTTGGATGACATTTCAAGGCTGCCTGCCAATCAATACAGTTGCCATACCTAGTTTCCACAATCAAAACCCTTGAATAGCAGATAAAGTGGGCAGCACGTTTGAATATTTAAAGTAATTCTGACAGTATTTTAGTCAGTTAAAGTGCTTCCCAATATTGAAAAGTTTAGTAGAAGGTGAGAGGATGTTCAGAGTGCTTATAAGGGCTTACTGTTCTTCCACTGAAGTAGAAAGTTAATTTCGCAACAGATTCTCAACAGATTAAAAGTAGAGATGTGACGAAAAACACGATGAGGTTTAAAAAGAATGTTCTCATAACAAATATGGCAGTCCCCAGACATCACAACAAAAAGCCTCTTCCTGGATGCACCGTGTTACTTGGTGACAAAGAAAATCAGACAGGAAATACTTAATTTCACAGCAATATAAAATGAAATAATATTTACTATTAATAATCAGCTATAGAAATAGAAGATTATGCAATATTTTTGAAGGTTGATAAAAGCTGTGTGGCAGGTGTACTCAAAACACTGATCTTCTCAGTCTACCCAAATCTGTGTTACAACCACTCCACACTCAACGGATCATAAAAGATAATAAAAACTGTAGACATTCACTGTGTAATTGAAATCTAATTAATTAAACTGTGTTTGTTGAAGGTTGGAGGGTTAATACTCACTGTTCAAAAACTTTTCCAGTCCATTTCAACTTAACTGTCTCAATACTCAACTCAATACAGATACTGCTCGCATCGGCAGCACTGCAATAAGTGATATCACAGCACTGTAATTGGACAAACCTAGTGATTGGATTTGGATCCTTCACTTTAAAAAACAGATCTTAAGAAATATACTAACTAACTAACTCTGCAACACCTACTTATTGAGAGGAAAATAAGAGGGCCTTTGGTTCCCATGGGAAATATTAGTAACAGTTTATTTGCACAGTCCAATAATGATACTCATTTGCCTGTGAGGTGACAAAAGTTAATCTTTTTTCTACCGGTTTTTACCTCATCTATATAAACTCAACAAACCCTGACACATAAATGCCCTGCCAAAACTTTTCTTATTGTCTCTTTATTTGAAAGTGCTATTTACGTTGACTCTGTTTTTAAATGCAGTTTCTGCTGTAGGGTTATTTAAAAGGTTGTTTGCTTACCCTCTGGGGATGGCATTGCTATTGATTAGAGAGGGGCTGGTCTTTTTCGGAAGATATAAACATGAAAAAGCTTGTATCAGAAGCTGTCAACAGCCTTGTATCTAGCTTGACTACCATTATTATATTTTCATCCAAACAGAACGCATTTCAATCACAATGTGTTTCATGTTTGTGTGATATACTTTCTGAAACAACGCTTATGTTTAGCCTTCCCTTGAGTTCCAGCTTTTGCATTTATTTAAACACTCTACACTGAACGTAGCAGGAGCTAGAGTATCACAATGTCATGCTCCTTACAAATACTCACACTTGACCTGACCTCAATATTATGATATACATTTGACAGTGACATTTAGCTATTTCAGTATGAATACATTTCAGTACAACCCATCCCTATTCAATTTAGTATTCTCCAACGAGAGTTAGGGGCTACCTTAATTTCTGTCTAAGAAAGTTTTCTAAAGATTTCCTTATGAGGGAAAAGAAGTTAAAAGAAACTAGAACAGAATATCCTTCTGATTGTGCCATAAAAGCAGAACTGTCTGCTAGTCTGTAATTCTTATCTTTCCCACAGCAGATGAGTACAGTATGTCTTCAAAAGTCCGTTTTGAGTGAAAGTAGAATTACTGATTTTAGAATGCACAGAAAAGTTAATGAAATACACAGAAAAGCTAATTATAAAAATCACAGTACTTCTTAGTTAATTTCCATGCCTGATTATACAGTATTTTTGGGGGGTTAAGGACATTATAAAAGGGTTTATGTGGGTTTAGCGATGAGAAAGTATGAGCTAAAATAGCTGAACAAAGTGTGACTTGTGCTGACCGCAACATTTGAGTTCAGACTGTGAAAGTGTTGCTGTGGTAACAGTTATTTCTTTCAACCGTTTAATGATGCTTGCTATATGATATGATGTAATTTCTCATTATAGTTTAACATACATGTGTTCCTCAAAACCATTAGATGAAGCCATATGTTTTACATTCACACTGTCTTTAGAGCATTTTCTGATAATTGTGTTGATTGTGTTGGCAATATTAGATATATAGCAGCTGCAGTGTTACATGGATGCAGTGACTCATAGCTATTAGCAGTATGTTCATGTGTAGGTCCAAGTTTGTTTCTGAGGTACATTCTAAAACACTAGAAGTTGATTAATGTGCAAGATCAAAAGAAAGAATAGCTGTAGACAGATATAAAACAATCGATAGACCAAAAATAACACAAATACAACACACACACACCACACACACAACAGTGCATTTACAGGCATGTCATGCAGCTCCGCAGACCAAAGGGGAAAAAAGGATGCAAGATCATTTTTGAAAGTGTCAATGATGAGAGCAGATCTGATATAGTGTGGGAGGCTGTTCCATAATCTGGGGGCTACAGCCTCAAACAGCCGATCTCCCACAAGCTTCAGCCTCGATCGTAGAGGAGGTCTCTTTCAAGGACCTGAGGGGCCTTGGGGTCGAGTATAAGCGTAGGAGTTCAGAATTGTAAGTAGGATCCAGCCCATTCGAAGCCTTACACACAAGCAACGAGACTTAAAGTCGATCCGAAGCAAGAAAAAAGTCAGTGAAGGTGAGGGCATGCTGGGCTACTCTGTTGAAAAGCCCAACAGCAGCTTTCTGTATAAGCTTTTTCCAAAATGTGCAATGTTTTAGTCTTTGAATGTCTGAGATAGAGAGAGAGAGATTTGTCAGTGGCTCCAGTTCTTTTTGAATGATTCTTATGGGAACCGCTCGCATTGCTGATACTAAGGCTGTGCATGCTAATACCACTGTGCGAGTGTGTTGTCACGCACTTTTTCCGAAAGGAAAACTGCGACAGTTCAAGGACTCTTTCTACAAAAGCAAACAGCCATTTTATCATCTGAATCTGAATCTCCTTCAACACTGAGGAGCAGTGCAGAACACTATAGTATATCATTTATAATTTTTTAAAAAATGTCTCAAAACTGTGTCCAGCTCCATGCACAATCAATGCTTTTATCAAATTATATATTAAGATAGTTCAGTGTACATGTTGTATACACTGCAATGATACATAAACATGATTGTGACATTAAATTACATTAATGCATCTCACATGCATCCATTTTTTCAATAAGTTGAAGCTACAGATGAAGACAAAAAGGCATTTTTCAAGAACAATGACATTAATCTCAGTTAGGCTCATTGTGACTCTGCTCATGGAAGCTGAAAACTCGGTGAGGCCATATGCGGGGTTAATTATGTCCATCACCACAGCTGGGGTACTGAGGCACAGGGTGATATAGTCAACTATATTCACTGGAAAATGCCACCACACATTGAACTGTAGCTTTATTTATGAATTACAAATGTAGGCCAATGCTTAAAACTGCCTTCATCAGGGTCAACGGTACCATTTGTTAACACTTTTAAAGTGCTGCACTAGGTTACAAAAGCATCTGCTGGCTTTTTTTAAAAAAAACTTTATTTAATCAGGTAGTCTTGTTGAGATCGTGATCCCTTTTTCAAGAGAGACTTGAGAACAAGAAACAGTCCTAGATAATAAAGCTTTATCCAAGGAAGGAACACTTTTGAAATAGATGTGGTGCTGCAAATGTTATCTTGTCAGATACAAGGACAGCGTTATTTTGTAGTTCCTCTCGGGTAAATACTTCTCAGCGTACCCCTCAGAGATTTATATTGGACTGAACACAGTTAATCATGTCCCTGACACTTTCCAGCTGAGTACTACACTTAATCCATCACTCTACCTTCTTACTCATCATTTAAAGCACTCCATAAATATTTTTTCATTTTAACATTGTACTTGCTACAACTACAGCACTTTGGTAAAAGCTGTAAAACATTAACATTTTTCAGGGAATACTTGTACTCTGAGATTTATGTACTGTAAGCAGTTCATAAATTTTGCTTTAAATAATCCAGCAGGGAATGCCTCTTTGCAATACAGCATGTCTTTTCAAATATCTAAAATGTAATTCTCCAAACAACAGTGGACATTTTTTTAGTGAGTCATAGGGAAAAGCAGCACAGGGCTGGTGCAGGACTTGTCAACTAAGGCAAGTGGCTTTTGGGTCTTCAATGAATCTTCACACTGCTATGCTTCCCTAAGCCACAAGTGCTTGTTCTGTTGTTATATTAAATATGGCACCACAAGAAGAACCTCCAGCATGTGAGCTGTCAATCTTTATTCCATTACATTCATCAACTGCTGAGAGAAACGTGCACAGCAATACACTGTGTCTTAAGGGCAGAGAGGCAATCAATACAAAGAATAATGAGAGTGATTTTTTCTTGGCAGTATATATATATATATACATATATATATATATACACACTGTGTGTACTTTTCTTGTTTATCACATATGTAGGATTATATTTTGGCATTAGTATGAAGTTTGTGATTGTGAGTGTTGACGTTAACTGATGACTAAGTGACTTTGAAATTACAATAAATGAAGGCTAGATTTAATTACAAACCATTGAATCCACTATGTGCAGTACTGTATGTACAGTGTAAGTATTATACAGCATTATTCAAAGTAATATATTCGTCTGAAATATGACCACATTAATGGAAAGTAAATAAAAATGCAAAGGTGTTGCATGGGATCATAACAGTCTAAGGTTATTTTAAAGACACTTTTCCTGTAAACATGTTTGAAAGCGATTATGACTCACTCGTCATTTTATCTCTCAGTAGACCATTTCGATTAGGCTCTTAATTGTCTGGAGTTTTTCTGTTTGTTTCTGAATGCTTGTTTCAATATCTTTTTTCCTTTTTTACTGTATATGCTAGGAAAAAGATAAAGCCTTGAATACAAGGTAAATAAAATCTATTTGACAAAGATATTTTTCATCACCACTTCTTCGTTTTTTACTGTACGTAAAATTTGACTATGTCAAATTTATAATTTTTTTTATTAACATTAATATTCTCTTTTCTTATTATTGTTCTGCATGCTTTTAAATAATCTCAGTAACTTTGTAATTAATTATTAATGTGCTCTGCCCCTGTTAAATAAACTAATAAATACAAAAAAAAATTAAATATTCAGCCCCAGTCTTTGTATGACTTTGGCTCAGATGGTTCAGAGATGCCACATCCAGACATTTTCATACAGAGCAGAAGCTGAGGGCCATTATAAGGACTTGTCATTTTCAAGAGCAATTTACAACCAAGGATATTTACATTTTTAGATTAAGCGTAAAAGATTTGTTTACACGGTCAATGACACTATTAGATGCTACTGAAGAAACCCATTTCTACTGAAATGAACCATCAAGTTTATAGGAAATGTTTGACTTGTCTCTCCATTTTAATGCATTGTGAGCTGTGTCTTAATTATCAGCAACAATAGTTCTTATTAAGAAGAGATCTTTATTATTACCTTACAGTATATGTAGCTTATTATGATTATAACACAGACTGTATTGATGTTTTACAGGCATACGAGCACAGAAACCAGAGGGCTGTTATTAGTGTTAGAGATATGTTGACAATCCACACACAGAGAAAATAACCCCAGGTTAGAAAGTCATTACATTTGTGTGGCTAAATCCACGCTTAGCAGCATAATTTGCATATGTGTGTGCAAAGGTCTGCATTGAGATTTGGTATTGATTACACGTTGGGAGTGCATAGCCTTTATTCAGGTGGGAATTTAGTAGATGTATCTGAGGTATACTGTTGATCATAATATCACAATGTCAAAACATTTTTAAATCTGCATTTTTTAAGACATGTTTAATATTACTGCAAGAAGCTGTCAGGTTCCAGACTCTATCAGACTACAGTGATAGGGGGATTAATGTCGGCATTTCACATATGAATTAACATTTATGAATTGTTATAAATGTAAAAAGGATAAAACGAAAGCATCCATTTATACTTGAATTCTTGTTTGACTATGAGCGGATATATGAGTATCAGACTGGCGTACTCTCCAATACCCGATCCCGCATTTTAGGCTGTATCGGAGGCATTTCCGATACTGGTACCGGAACAACTCTAATTATAAGTTGCCTAGTTCGTAATTGTCCCACTTTGATGGTCTCCCTTATAAATTCATTTGTCTGTGTCTACCAAAATTCTGAATTAATGTTTACAAATTCTTATAAATGTTGTAAAAATACAGAATATGGAAGAATTTACATTCTTGAATTCTCATTTGGGGTCATGCTTGAATTCTGGATTTGTCTTACTACTTTAAAGTAATTGAAAAAGACCAAAACACGAGGTGTAATGTGGAACTTTATGACACAGTTACCATGCTATTTGTGTGTGTATGCAGATCTACAAGGAAATTGTGCACAAAAAAATCCCCTGTGTAGCAGTCATGACAATGGACACAGAAGAGATGAAAAAACTGCCATCATGTCAGACTTAATAATAGAACTGGAATGCAATCTTTGTACAGGAGGCAGGTTATTTGTGGACAGGGCTCAAGATGTGCTCCAAGATCCATCAGACCATCTTCACAAAGCATCTCATTTCCAGACTGTGCGTGGATCCCGCTGAGACAGACTGCAGTATGCACTTCACAGCTGACTCAATGGAGACTGTCTCAAATGTGTCCTGAGTCACCACTCTTCATCAAATTTCAGTTTCCTTCTTGCATTTGATTTTGTCTATGGGGAATGTGTGACTTCAGCTAAATAAAGAAATGAAAAACAAAGAACGAAACAAACAACTCAATAAATTAACAAGTAAATTGGAATATACATTTACGCTCAGTCATGCAGCTAGACAAGAGTATCACAAAGGTGATTTGCATACCAAATAACACGACACATAAACTGAGAAAAAATGCCAGGACAAGGCAGAGTCATGAGACAGAGAGAGAAGCCCCTTTTCAAATAGTCACTGATGTGTTCCAGGAGCTAAAATTAGGAACTAAATCAGGAGCTAAAAGTCAGTTTTGCACATTCCTGTTTGCGTTTCCACCACATCTAAAGAATCTTGAATATTGCGAAAATTTGATTAGCTAGATTAGAATTATTGTGTTGTTCTTTGTGGTTAACTGGTGTGTGACTGTGATATTTGAATGAATGTTACGAGGCAAATATGCAAAGTTGGAAAGGGAGACTGAAAGCGTCAGAGTGCCTGTGTCCAGCATAGCGACTGTCAACTGAGTGTTTCATGGTTTCATAGTAATCAGTTTCTTGATTAATTGCTTTGGTTTGCACCACTTTAAATCAGTTTCTCTGATTCACTTCCTGTCTCTTTCTGTTTGGTTCACGCTCTCTCTCTTTTCATCAACCTCTTTTTAGATTAGTCCGGAAGTCAACTACATAACCTTTTAATTAATCTCAAAAAGATTACAAGAAATATCCACCACCTAATCCTAATATCGATACTAGCGGCAACCAGTGCTTGCTTATTTTGTGAATGAAACCTGTATGCAAGTTGTCCAACCAGTGACACAGGACAGCAAACTCCACACAGACAGTTTCTGGGCTTGCGGAAAGTTCTACCCATGGAGTACAGTAAACACTTTTTGTCAGCCAGGAACTACATTTAGACACTGGTTTCTCCAGTCGAAATGCAGATTAAGGGTTCCTGGGAAAGTTCCTGCGGTGGAGAAACAGAAAGAGGGAAGATAATATCTTGCTGCGGAAAAGAGACTGCGTTGTCATACAAAGATACTAAAAAGTTAACTGGGCTGTCATTCAGTCTTTTTAATGTAGTCAGTGACACATTTGCATTTCTAACTGTGAACCACAAAAGACATCCTTCACACGTGGTCTGAGTGATCATTGCGAGTTCATCACTGTATTTACAGTTGACCGCTTGATATTAGATCATGTAAGGCCCCAATACACTGTCCTATTTTGGGCTAAGTTCACAATGGTGAGAGAAACATGGAGAAATGTTTGGTCCTTAATCCGACATGGTGATCCCAAATGCGCTAAGAGACACGTCCACCAATGCTAAAGACCGGCATCAAATTCTGACAGTGTCAGAGATTTTGCACAAAATTCTCACAATGTGACTGCTGCTAAGACCCTCTCCTACAAACCTACCAGTCTGATTACAGCATGAAGCAGAATACAAAGCTGGCTAAAGCTTATTTTTTGTTGTTCTGCATTTTCAAAACACGAGGTAGGAACAGATTGACAGCACAAGTTGATGACGTATTTACATTGTAGCGCCATGTTTCAGGAGACAGTCACCGCACTGCCATCTGACATGCCTCAATGCTGATATTGTACAGTCTGGCACAGATTGTGACCAAGACTTCATTCCTATCTGGGTCAGTGTGACATGTGGTTTGAAAATCATAAAAAGTGTTTATTTGTGTGATTAACTCAATGTGGATGTGTGAATATCATAATCATTTGTTTGCCACTATGCCTTTTCTTTATTTGTCCAAAGTTCACTATAAATTCCATTGTAAATTAGTCATGGGAAGATGTAGTGGCAGTAAATTTACCCCCCAAAATAACTCATTACTACAACTTTTGTGACAGAATGCATTTCTGCTACATAATATTTTAGCTACAGCAAAGTAAGCAACTCATGGAGTTTCTTAAGTTGGACAATGCTAACAAAACATTTTGGCTAGAAGAATACGTGATACGAATGGGGCTGT
The DNA here is from genome assembly GCA_003416845.1 of Oplegnathus fasciatus. Lineage (NCBI taxonomy): Eukaryota > Metazoa > Chordata > Actinopteri > Centrarchiformes > Oplegnathidae > Oplegnathus > Oplegnathus fasciatus. The sequence continues at coordinate 840,785 of NTHP01000001.1, read as the reverse complement.
ACCTGACTCAGAATTTTGTCAGTCGAATTGGATTTGGCTGTTCAATACGAAGATTCGTTCCTTTCTTTTCTTTTTTTCATAAAGGCTATCTGCCAATCAAAAAATCAATTGGCATGAGTTTCAGTGATGATTTTGACCATATTAACATAGTCAAATGAACAGAGTCATGGGAACATATTTTTGAGCATTTGAAAATCAATAAAAGACAGCTGCACATGATGCAAGATTTGAATTGCGGCCTGTTTGAATTGCCGTCATATAATGTTGGGATATGGATTTGTTGGAATAATGAGACAGGCAGCACACATGTATCTGATCCTGGACCGCCCTGACTCCCCGCCGGATCAGCAAACTGCCGCTGGCCACCAGCCTGCTGTGAAAATTTTGATTTTATCTACCTGTGTGGGATGCCCAAGTAGAGCCTATGTATGGAAACGCTGCTTCTATCTGTTTTATCCTGTTATTGTAATGCACACTGACCGACTCATTGATTTTCAGCCCTAGATACTAAAGAGAGAGCTAAACGTTTGGAGCACAGCAACTTTGTAATTCTCAGATGCGAACAGATGGAGACAAAACAACGGCAACATTGCCAACAGAGATTTGTACATGAAGAGTCAACAGAAGCAAAGAACAAAGTCAAGGACACGATAATGTGCAATATACAGTATGTATATGTGCAGATAATTTGAAAAACCTCTGTGTTCATTATAAAGATTTTAGCCAGGATGTTGATTACAAAGAAAACAATAAAAATGGAATACATTGTTTAGATTTATATGGGGTATTTGTTTTTTTTATTGTAGCAAATATAACTAAACCACATCACAGTAAGCCCTACAAAGTATACAACACACAAAGTTATGCAAAAGAACATGAATTGAGGTGCTGTGCTCTCTGCTCTCCCTCTAATCATTATAACTTGTGTAATGTGTAATAACTGTCACACTGGGTCAGTCTCCCTTATTAATTCATCTGTCTGTCTGTCTCACTTAATGTTTCAGACACCAGAGATTGAATTTTGAATTAATGCAGTGTTACAATCGTAAGGCATGATGGAAGTCTCGGTTTTTAATATGTAAACAAATTATTCTCTCCGCCTGTACCTTTGTGTCCATTTTTCTTTCTGGAGCTGATATTACAGCAATCAACTTGTCTCATGTCTCTCACTCACTTGGCTGTAGATGCAAAGTTTCATGTCACATCCAGCCTTCCTTTGCAACCTGGGTCTTACTTTATTATCACTTTTTGATTGCCTAGTTTTAAAAAAAGGACAAGGAAAAAGGACATGATTTGTGAGTGGTAAAATGACAAAGAAACGATGTAGTGTTTCTGATTAGAACCTGCCGGTCTTTATTTGAATCCACTGTTAGCATCATTATAATCACCGTTGCTTACCTCTCTGACCTTGACTGCATTCCTACTCATCAGTGGTCATTGTCCATATATTATGGAAGCAGGTAAGCGAACAGCAGAAAAGAAAGGTTGATTGCTCCTGAATGACTCATCTCCTCCATGTCATACGCCAAATAATAACAATAAATTACAAATTGTGTAACTCATTGGGTTTTAGGTGAAAATATTGGATGTGGCACAGCACATTCTTTGCCTGTGTAGCTTTTTCCTTATCTTGTTTGTTTTTTTAAAGTGCAACCTCTCTTTCTCCTCTGAGTGAAAAGAAGGAGGACAAAATCAGGTCAGTGACGGTAGACTTGAATCCAGCCACGATAATCTTAGGTTGAAAAGCAGATTAGGCCGCAGAGTCACTCTCCTATTATAAAATTTCAGGCAGGATTGGTGCAGAGACAAGCAACTAGCTTCCACTTTGGAGGAGATGGATGGCCAATTTGGGGCCACTAGAATTACTTCTGTCTCTTCCTCACTCATCTTGACAACCACCTGTTGCAACAGGGGGAAAGGTGGGAACGCAAATAGCCGTAACTTTGGTCAGCGGTGAGCTAGAGACCCATGGGGGGGCAGTGAGTTGTGTCTTGTGAAGCGAACAGGGGCATTTCTGACTGCCTGAGAAGAGCACTAATTATTTCCAGAACCTGTGGGTGAATCCGCCGGTCTGCCATACGAGGCTGGCCCCTCGATAACAGGTCCGTTGCCTGGTTCAACAGGGACCACAGTTGACTGCGAGCCCACAGCAAAATCCGCAATGCCACCCATTGATGTACAGTATGCAATTCTTGCGCCGTTGTCGGACAGTGTCAAATCATGTCACCCCCCCACCTGAACTGCAGAATGGTTCAGGGCCAACCAGGCCGCCTCCACCTCTAGCACATTGATGTGTCAGTCCTCGTGTTCCCCCTCAACGCCCACTAACTGTTTGACCCTTGTAAACTGCTTCCCAACCGAATAAAGAGGCATCGGCCTTTATTACCACACGGAGTATGGTATGATTTTCCATTCTCAGGAAAATCCACAGCTTTCTAATAGTTCTGTTGAGGAGATGTACGAGCTCCTGGTGGTAGGGACCCTTTGTTGAAGCAGGGTTAGCTGCCACCTGAGGTTCTTAACTATGTCTTCCCCAACGTCTTCCTCGTCGGAAACACACTGACCTGCCTGGCTGTGAGCGAGAAGGGGAGTGTTGCCAGCAAAATGGCGGCTCTCCCCTCTCTGGTGACATCCGGACCACCCGCCCAATGTTGAATGACCCCAAGTGGGAGTTTAGTGCAGTCAGTGCTGAAGAAGAGGTCCGACAGAGCCGTTTTGGCGTGTCCTTGTCTTAAGCACCAGACACACCTGGAGTGTAATTCCTCCTAGTCATGTGTGAGCTGCACTTGAAAAAATGCTTGTTCCATGTAAACGCCATATCCCGACTATGATCAAAACTGGGATAAGCCTCATAATGGGATACTTATGTTCATGTAAACACACTCAGTGACGTAGGTGCTGGGGACCCATTCACAGCCTGTCATGGCCAAGTTTAGACTTGGTTGGGTAGAAAGGCCTATGGCTTTATTCAGTGGTGCTGCCTGGAGACAGTAAAAGGCAATAGTACGAACTTGAGTTCGAAATAAAGTAAAAATAAAGTAAAACATATTGTACAGTACCACTATTTAATGAGGCACACAAAGTGTTTATAAGTTGTAATTAATGGCCTCATTTATAGTTAATATGTCATTTACTAATGGTGTTTTGATCACTTATAAGTCATTAATCTTATGGGTTGGCACCAGCAGTGTGGCGCCACCCAATGGACTGTTTGACGACTTACCCTGTGGAAAAGGATTCCAGAGAATCTCCATTTATTAAAAAAGTATTAAACATTTACAACTGCAGATGTGGTGGATTTTTGTAAATATTTTTATTAATATGTCACTAACATTTATACATTTACTGCAGACCTGATGACTTATCAGAAGTT
>NTHP01000001.1:785043-837407 GCA_003416845.1 Oplegnathus fasciatus | reverse complement strand
GGGGGGGGCGACAAGTGTACATCAATATATTATCAACATTTATAACTGCATTATTACCAAACAGAAAGGATAAAGACCAGCTAAAGGAATTTTTCACAACCTGGCACCTAAAAGTTGTTCTCATTAATGGCTTATAACTAATCTATAAAGCACTACTAAATTATTTATTAATCATTAATTAAGCCTGTGTAAAGGGTATTAGGAAACTTTAATTCAACACAGGTTTACTATATTATTTAGAAAAGTATTTTTTTAAGTGGTAAGTATATTTTCAAAAAATATACTTTTGAGTTACAGCTTAATGTATCCGTATTTTCTTTAATTCTATTTGGGGTTTTTTAATAAATTGTCAAAATAATATTAAAAGTTTAACCATTTATTGTTGTTTTTGTTTACATACAGTAGAGTCAGCTGATTTGCGTTTTCCCACCAACTTTCTAATTCTTATCTATGACTGGAAACGTGTGTAAGCACGGTGATCTTCCTGCAACAGGTTAACACCACAACCTTTGGATGATTGGGGACATAAAAGCTGATTGAAAATCTGTTTCAACTGATCTGATCTTTTGAAAAATCCAGATGTTTTTTGATGAAAATGTGTAAAACAGCAAGCCTACTCAACGGGGATAAGACTGAAATAAATGGAAAAGAAAATCTGGAACACAACAGAATTCATGACACCCTGATCATCTGCTAAAACTTCCTCAATCTTATATAATCAAAACCTTCAAAGATCACCACTCTGCAGGGGATTTGGGATCAGAAGGTCACTCTGTGGTTTAATGGTTCTGGGTGACATTGAACTTGAGTGGCTCATGCTTGTCCTGTCACTGTCACTTTGTTGTGCACACAACAAGAGATCTCAGTCAATCATGAACAGATTCAAGAGGATGAACAGCTTGATGATATGAGTGAGGCAGAACATGATGACAGCCAGGATTTTAAATTGTTGTATGGGTCAATTTATCATGCTGCTCAGGATATTTTTTATCCATTTATTTAACTATTGATTATTAATCTATTTTAACTTTACTGTTTTCTGTTTTAGTGGTGTTTAATGATTCTATTGTTCTTTTTTATCTTTATATAGTTTCTCATGTCTTTATGTGCAGTTTAGTGAATTCCCTGAATATAAAATGGGTTACAGTGGCAAGAGCGATGGATGGGTTGGTGGAGTGATGATTGATTGATATCCTGATGAACTGATTGATTGGGACACACTGCTGATTGATGTATTGATTGAATGATAACGTCTCTGTCTTTAGAACAATGTGCAATGTAGCAGGCTGGCATTACTGTAGTGAGTGGGTGGACAACTGAGTTTTATCGCCTTTGAAATGTTCAAAATTACACCCTCAATGTAACAAACAATATTCTGCAGATGTTGAAATGTACTGACATGTAATTTGACTAGGAGCTGGGGTTTATTTCCACAATTTGTCCCTCAAATCACCCTCGCCCTAGACCGGTTGAAACACAGTTGATAAGAAGTATGCAGCACTTTACTGAATGCCACTTCAGAAATGGTGATTGTTCATTTCATTACACTGGTTCAAAGCAAAATAACACAATACTGAAACTGCACATACTCCTCACTGAACAGTGAAAACCACAGAACATTACAAGGCAAATTATTATTCCTCAGTCCTTTCATTTTCTTTTTCTTTTCATTATATTTACTAAGAATATTGAATGGACATCTTTAAGAATGCATTATTATATCAATTCACTCACTCTATCGTCAGGTATCAGTACTTCCCTTATTAAACAAGAAATTACACAGTAGTATTTGAGTTGGATATTAGATTGCACAGCTATCCTTTGATGTTTTTTTTTGTATTGTTGTATGTCAGTGATAAGCTATGAAAAAGTGGAGCTCGACTTTTTCTTTTGAGCTTAGATCTTTTGAAGTTTGTAGTGTTCTTTTTGTATTTTTGTCTTCATCAGGTCAACTCAGATGAGTCTGGCAACATGCATTGTACTCTTCTATACCTACAAACTATCAAGCTTCATCAGAGTATGCAGTGCCTAACAAAGTTTCAGAAATGGAGTGTCTTTAATAACAAGAGGTTGTATTAAATGCAAAAGTAACCTGGTTTAATATAATACATCATTTTATTAAACCAGGAGACGTGCCTTACTGAGATGAAGTATCTCTTTTACTGGAGTGTCCTGGCCAAGACAGCAGCAGCTTATAAAACATAGAGGTTACAAAAACATGAGCCACAAACTAATATTAGAATAGATAAAATACGAAGAAAATAATCAAGTGTAAAAACAGATATGATCAGAAGGATAACGTAAAATCGATAAAATGACGATAGATTAAAATTCTTGAAAATAAATACATAAGATGTATAGTAACAACATAAAACAAATAACACTGATGATCACAATCAATACATTTGCGATCAAATAAAATGGACTAGAAGCACTCACAGCTAGATCGACTTGTCTGCCTTAAAGTTAAAGTTTTTTAAACTATCAGCCTGAATGAGTACAGCAACTGAGAGGACTGTCAAATCCCTTCTAACTGAGAAAGGCCTGAGATTTGCCTCAGTTCCCTAAATGGATCCTGGTGTTATTTATCAGAAGTAGTTGTGGAGTTAGAAAGTGCTCCATCCACAAAAAGTTGTACTTACTGTAGACAGCTGACTCTCCTCAGCACCTTTACCCTCTGAGCCACTGAGAGGGAGAATTTCAGGTCAGGGGAGTGTGAAATTGAAAACAGTTGTTTTCAGTTACGAATCTTCATGCCGTAGAAGTTTCCACAAGCATCTTTCCAGAATGAAAAGGATGAGTCTGTCTACCGATTGTCTAACACTGAGGACAAACAGCTATTGTGTTTTTATCATAGACTGTATAAAAGAAGTGCATGTATCCACCGCATTTTGTCCATCGCCATCTTGGTTTTTTGGAGCCAGAAGTGACCATATTTGGATGAGAGGGTGGAGATGCGTAGCTAGCTAGCTAGCTAGCTTGGTTAGCAAGGTGCATCTGTAATTCATGTTAACTGTGATATTAATTGGTATGCTAACAGCAAACAGGCTTAAAAACAAACTGTACTTACCTGAAAAAATTAACAGTCGACTCCTTAGAGTGTCTTTTAGTACATCCGAACGCGGACCAAGACATTTTTAGATGACCAAAATGTTACAATTAGTTTTCATGAATTGAAAACACACTGTGAAAGGGTCAGAGTTCTAAGACGAAAACACGGACAACACCCAAAAACAAGTTCACAGCTATTTAAATGTGCAATGGATATGCATTGCTATGCCTCTATCCTGACTGACAGGTTGCCGTGGTAGCCACTTGTCAATCACAAGGTAGCCACACCCTAAAGCATACCCTGCTTTATCGTCTATTTTACTCTGAAGAAGACTTGAAACCAGCGATTGAGACCATGAACTCATTAGGAAAATGTTAACTGAGGTAATAAATTAAGTGAGAAGTAGGATCATTTTCTCATAAACTTTTATACAATCAGCTTCTTTTTGCAACCAGTGGAGTCGCCCCCTGCTGGCCATTCGAAAGAATGCAGGTTTATGGCAGTTCCGCATTGGCTTCACTTTTCAGAACCGGAGGCTACGTCCACTTCTTTTATACAGTCTATGGTTTTTATCATTGGAAATGTATATCTTCCTATAAGTAACCTATATTTTGGCAGATACTGATTTTATTAAAATGTGCTTTAATTTTAGTTCACTAGCTGAAAGTCCCTTTCTGTCTGTTTGTGATATGACATCAGTATTTGACAGTTTCAGTGACTTAAGAATGCAAGAAAATTAATGGTGAGTCAAATTACTTCACCCAAGCTGCACACTTTGGGTGTGTGAAAGGTTATTCGGCTATAGGTTAATTTTGACTGATACCAAATAACCCAATCAGAGCGCTGAACCCACTTAGTTGTCATAAAAGTAGCCCAACTTTTGCTTCGTATTGGAGAGGAGTGCTTTGTATGTATAATTGTCTTTTTTTATGTCTGAAATGGGATGTGAGGATATTTTGTTAAAATAACACACAAAACTCGGCCACAAATTTGCCTGCGTACAGCACATATTAGTAATATGTATTATTGGGTTATGTTACTGGGTTTCTCCAGTGGTGCTGTGAAAGAATTTGGCCTCTTAGAGTCTCCATGACGTATTCTGTGGGTGAATTCGAGTGGAAGAAGATTTCTTCCATTACGAATTTGTAGACTTTTATTTATAGAAACATATTCTTATAGTCATGTTGTACAAATTAAGTTATGTATTCAACATCAACTTTCATTTTCTTTGCCAAATACTTGCCAAAGAATACTTGGTGCTGACTGATGTTTCCTCTGAAATATTGGAGTAGTGGCACAAAGTGCAAACAAACTGGTTAACAAATATAACTCACAGTCATTGTTTTAATAGTGGTTGGGTTATTTTGATCACTTTAAAGCAGCTCAATGGAACTTTTCATTTTGTGTTGATTTAGCGGTCCCTGTGGACAAAGGTGGCAGTGTTTCACCTAACATTAGGTTACATGTTCCCTCCGCTTCACTCCCCGCTGCAAGGAGAATACTTCCCTGGGAGGAGAGCGGGCGGCAGCTCCGGAGACGGACCGTCAGTTAGCGGCTGAAGCAACTCGAGCTTAGCCAGAGCAAACCCCAGTGCCGTTTAGTCTGATTTTGCGGAAAAATCCGACCCGGTGGCAGGCATTAAGAATAACTATTAGAAACTAATAGAAATAGTCAATCTTCTCACTGTTGGTCTTGTTTGCTTATGTTGGTCATATAGAGGCATCGGTATTAAATTGAGACTGTTTCATAACCACTTAAAAACTCCAAAGAGCATACACAGTCATCACGTATAAGTGCAGTGTATGCTATTGAACTTTTTAGCTTCAGTTCCACAACTCCTGTTAACTTCGCAGTATAATGCCTGACTCATTGCACAGCAGTCGAGCAGAACCTGACTGTAGAAAACAGCCGGTGAGCAGACTGACCTTCTCTCTTTCTTTCTCTCTCTCTCTCTCTCTCTCTCTCTCTCTCTCTCCTCACACTTTCTGCTAACTTGGGCCAAAGAGTTTAAAACCTTTATACAAGCTTTAATCAAATTGTACTGCAGATGAAAATTTATATTCAGTGAGGATACTGGCTCCCCAGAGTCAAAGGAAATTAAAGATATTAGATTTGGAGTCTGCTCTGACATTAAGATTTCATTGTTGAGATCCCCATTTTATAAATGATAGGACCAAATAAATGTCCCGTGATTCTTGTTTGGCTTTCTCCATGAGCAGGGAGTCAAAAAATACTCAATGAGTGTAGACATGAATTCGCTGTGTCTTCTGTCCACACAGGAGCTTTTTCAAGTTCGACACAGCAGAGTGGTCTTTTTTGCTTTTTGCAGTGGTGCTCTGAGATTACTATAATCGCATATTTTGAATGCTACATGCTCCCTATGGTGTGGCAAAAAATACTGCTGCCTCTGCTCCTGCTGTGTAGAGCAATTTTGTTTTGCTGTGTCTGTGTTTTATTTTTGGTGTTGCTCTCACCTGTTTTTGCGCCACACATTGATAAAAGTTTATTTAAAAAATGAAATTTTAATAATATCAATTCTACTTCGACTGCTACTGTCGCTGTCTCTGCTGCGGAGAGTGAAATGGAACCTTGTAACTGGTCCACCCGGTTAGCCAGTCATGAATTCTTTGATTCAGTTTCATCGGTAAATGTTATGTCTTCCAGCGAAATCAGCCGAGCTAGAGTGAATCTCTGAAGCAATGTCCCTGTGACAGGCGAGAGATCTCCTGCTAGGGTTTGGTTTAATAGTGTCACTCAGCAATAAGACGCCCTTGAGGTGGATCTGCCGAGATTAATGACCTCGTCATTCGCTGTAGCATGGCATATGTGCTCCAGGTCATTAACGAGCATTTCACGGCGCATACCTAAGCATGTACCTGTCATCCTCATCCTGTCAGTTTTTACAGGTTCAGCAACCATGCCCTGCTCACTGCTGAGAATAAAAGCTGCACTAGACTGAGACTTAATTTGTGTCAACAATAAGGGAGGAGAATAATTATATTCACTCTTATGTATTCATGACAACTCATAATACTGACACTCATTATGTATGATATACTCCTCCGAGTATCCAAGTAAATAAGACAAATTAAAGTTGTATTCTACCAATGTCAGCACGGCCAGTATGCTAAGACACGTGCACCATGATCCACTTTGGTTTGTAGTAATTAAAAGCAACAAGTTTGGGGAGTGTATAATGAAACATAAGTGGTTCACATCTGGTGTATTGAAATGTTCATTTTCACACTAAATAACACTTCATTATCCAGATAACAGCTATCTATCTGCAGGAAATGTCAAGCAACTTTTCTAGGTTAAGCAGCTTTGTATAATTATGTGCCACAATAGAGTCGCACTGGAGATTAACTGATGATGAATGATAAAAACATGAAATATCTCAACATGGTTCCGTCTTTTAACACGTTATGAACAATGTCCGCTGATTGATATAATCCTAAGTACGCTTTCATCTTACAAATTCCTAATAATGACTTTCAGAAAAATGACTTTTTTGGCGGTGAACACAGAGGAAGAGATAAGCTTATGATAGTTACATGGAATGTTAAATCCGACTAAATCCCCAATTAAACAAAAGGACACAGTGGTTTGATATTGTATCCTGTCACTGTATGGCATTTCATTTCCATGTAATAGCTTTTCAAAAATTCATGGATAGCCCAGAATTGGCTTATCATAGGAGTATTATTGTTCACAAGGTGTGCAGCTGTTGTTGTACAATGGCCTGATCCCAACTCTGATTGCTGGTGTTGCAGGATTGGATTCTGGACATTTAACGAGGGATTCTCAAATCTGAAAAAGCAGAGTGTTGAAAATGGATAATGGCTGTTTTCACTGGTATCGCCAAACAGGCGTGCACAGACACTGAAAGGAAAAGGAACATACTGTAATTCTCAAAAGCGCGTTTTCTGCTGTCAGCTGTAGCACTTACTGTGTAATTGCAACATTTTGTGGTTTCACTGTAAATTCGGCCTGAAACTTTTTGTCAGTGGCCACAGAAATGATAGCGGGGTTAGAGACAAGCTTACTGTGAGGAAAAATAGTTGAAAACCAGCTTTAAAGAAAATCAAAGTTCATTCATGACCTCGGAAACAGCAGTTGAGAAAAATAATCTCACCACAATTTTAGTAGCTTTCAGTCATATCACATGATCTTTATCAGCAAATGGAGTTGTCTAGTTGTCATGGAGTTATGGATGTTCACATTTCTGTTGTTTTTGTTTTTTTCTGAGCCCTTTGAGGATTTTTTTGTACATTTTGGCTGAAACCCTGAGGTTCAAAGTTCACTCTTGAAAACAGCAGTGGAGGAAACAACCTCAAGTCCATTTAGTAGCCGTCGTGTTGTTTTCTCAACTGCTGTTTCCGAGCTCCAGGATGAACTTTTAACCTCAGCTTCAACGCCAACATTGATGAGTAAGTCCCAGAAAAAAAGAAAAAAATCTGAAAAAAATAGAAATGTGAGCATGTACACTTCCATGACAAACTCCATCTGCTTACGTGGATATGATTAAAAGCTCCAGAAGAGCTACTAAATGGACCATGAGGTGAGTTTGTTGTCTCAACTCCTTTCTGGATATTTTTGCACGTACAAAAGAGAAAATACATTTGCATTCCTGACTTCTAATCAACATTCAGTCAACATTTTATAAGAATAATATGAAATGTAATAACGTGAGCTACATGATAGATAATTTTTGTGACTAAGCTGCGTTTTTTTGTTTTGCAAGATGGTATCCATTTGAATTTTCCAGAAATAAAGAAAAACATGTATATTCTAAATTATGTCACTTCATCAATAGTGTTGGTATTGTTAGGTACAGCTACAATGATTTGTTGGACTTTAAATGGCTCTGGATAATTTACACAAGGGCGATTTATTGAAAGACAAATATATTATTCAGTAGCTCAGTAATATATCTGCTCTTGTAAGTAGACTTTGTATTGAAATACCAAGACATGCAAAGTGTTCCTGCTCTACTCTCTACTATTAGTTCACCATTTGCCAGATAATTTTTTAATATTACTGCAGCTACTTTCAAATAAACTAAGCAGCTGAACAATTAATTAAGTTTTCATTTCAGCTGTGATATAAGATATTAGCAGTACACTACACGCATCATCATCCCAGAACCATAAAGATTTTCTCATTTACTCTGACTGAACCATTTCCAGCTGATGACAAATGCACATGAGCTTAATGGGAAGTCAGTCATTGTTTGCGCATCACCCAACACAGTGAAAAAAATGGCAGATTTTTTTATTCAGCAAATAAACACATTGCAAGCATACATTACAACATCTTCCATGACTTGCAGAAAAGAAACAATTCCATGCAAACAAACAAATCAAATTAAGCTGTGTTTTTTAATCCATTTCTCAGTCACAGAAAGCAACACAATTCACAACATAATACCCTAATAACACTAATACCAATATATGAAAATATACCAAATGGCAGCATGATGACTTGGGGATATTTTATAGAGCTTTGTCTCCAATGTGATTTTTTTTGCAACACAGTAAACACAGAATTGATCTTGGACAAATAACAAAGTCAATAACACATCAACAACATGCTGCTCAGATACATTCAATACACAGTACTGTATAATTTTTAGTTAAAAGGCCATCATGGTCAATAATGATCATGTCATAACGTTCATTTTTATAATGAAACATAATTACAGTCTTTTATATTACACACACAGCACTACAAATGACAGTTTAGAGCAGTTTCCAGTCAATAAGCAATGATCAGCAGAGGAACTTGCGGCAAAAAACCCCAACATGTAATAACGTAAACATAAACAAAAAAAAAAAACGTTACACTACACAGCAGTTACCCTAATGACAAATCTCTATGAAATCTCCATTTTATCAGTGCAGTAATGATTTTTAATCACAAATACAGAAAATGATACAGGACATTCAAAGATCTAACCAGTAAAACCCAGTAGTTTGTGTGTTGAGCGTGCGTGTGTGTGTTGTGAGTGTGACTGCCTTTAAACTTGTCAATCAAAGTTTGTTTACTATTTACAAGAGTGCTGGTGCATATGGGCGCAAGACATTCTTAGTCAATTTATGGCAACTTTAAGCAGATCTGTCATCAGCTTGACCTGAATTCAAACTTTCCCACACGCGTCTTTAAGCTTCATGAAAAATCCGATCAGCCGCGTGTGAGACATTCTGTGTGCAGCGTCGCCCTCAGCCAGTCATTGTGATCGTGTAAGTGCTGCGAAAGAGCAATGACACGCGTCGCTCTTCAGCGTTTTGTCAAAATCTCCTCTGTGGCATCCAAGGTATTATGTGTCACAAAATGCGGGATGAACAAACGAAGTTTGAGCTGTAAAACACCATCGATTACATCAGTGGAACAGAAAGACAAAAGAGCACTGAATTTCTGTGGAGCTTCAGCATTTCAAAGTGAAATCCTTGAACTAGCTGTCATCACTCGAGAAAGACTAAGCTCAACGCAAATTCTTTAAGCCATTACATCTTGCTGACAGGGATGACTGGCCTTGAGCCACTTTTCATGCTAGTGTTGTCGTTTTCCTCCTCTACGTATGTATTGTGGCTACCTGAGGCAATCTGCCTGTGTGACGACAGACGAGTCATGTGTACAAGGCAAGTGTTGTTTTCTAATTCAGTCCGAGTGTTTGAATTGCGACAGCATCTCTTTAGACCCTGGTGAAGGTGAATGGTAAACAGACCGTAAGTGATGGGGTCTAGACAAGCGTTGAAGAGGCCAAAGATAAACAACATATGAGTCAGTGAATGAGAGACCGTCTCCTCCATTTTTTCAGGAAATAACCAATACCACAGGCCTAGCAGGTAGTACGGGGTCCAGCAGATGATGAATGATGTCACAATGACAATGCTCATCTTAAGAGTCCTCATCCGAGCTTTAGGGATGTTGTTGTGGGAGCGGCGGAGATGAACATCTCTAGACAGCACTAGAAGAGAAGAAAACACTGTCTTTGTCACGCACGAGTCCTTGGGTCTCAGAAAACATATTTTGACAAACGATTTTGAAGAAAACATGAGACTTACGGTTACCCCGGGCCATGCGGCTGGATATCTCAATAAGGATTCGCGTGTAACAGAAGATCATGATGACCAAAGGCAGGAGGAAGAGGCACACGAAGGTGAACATGTTGTAGAGGGTCTCCTGCCAGTGCTGGACAAAACTGCCGTGGGTGGTGCACTGGGTGAAGTTCTCCGGGACTGTGATGGTCACATTGTGAAATATAAACATCTGCATGAAAAGACAAGAAGAGTTTTGCTCAGAGATGACTCTAAATCAGTCAGACAGACAGAAAGAAAGAGTTCTTTTCATTTAGGGTTTGGGTTTTTCTCGCTCCTCCGGCCTGTCACCCGGAAATCGACTGAGGTGCGCCATCATCATGGATGTGTCAATTCCTTAAATGCATCTCAGAGGAGACGAGGAGAGAGGAGGCTTCCAGAGAAGCTTACAGCATTGAACCACTAGTGTGTCCTAATGTTTTACCAGTCAGCAACAGATCTGATGGGACGGTAAAAGCTGCAATACTTTAATAATTAATAATATTGCATGATTGTAATATTGGCGGCTCTATATTTTTTCATATTAATTCATAGAATAAGATATTACATGAGTATGGATTCTGAATCATGAATGAATCATGAAAACATTTGATTCTTTTCTTATTTTCTGTTCCAAGTACATCTTGGCTTATTCAGGAAAGATATATATTTCTCCTATACATCTGTACAGTCATGGTTATTATTAGACCCATAATATCCAGCCTGAGCCTGTAAAGGATACCTGTAGCCTGTAACAGAAAACTTCTTGAGTTTATGTAGAGCATTTAGAGGTGATTGTGATTGCTTCCTCACGTCCAATCAGTTCTTTCCGTCATCAACAAATTTAATTGTTCCTTTGTTGTTATTTCCATCAGTCACATTCCATGACGCCCTGACGTCATTACAGACCTATAATCGGTATAATTAAACCAGCAGTCATCTGGTTCTTTTCTTTAAAACTGTCGCTCAGTATTCGCCATCTCCTAAAAACGATGCTGGAGTGAGCAAAGATGTTCTATGTGGTACATAAAATTCCTCCGTCCTCGTGTCTACATGTCCAAGTGTCCTTGAGCAAGACACTGAACCATAGTTGCTATCAATAGCTAGGTTGGCGCCTTGCACGGCTGCTCCACCACAATCGGTTTGAGTAAATGTGCACGTGGGCATATGAGAGAGAATTGTGAAGTGCTATATAAATGCAGTTACCATGCTCTAATCCTGTCCATAGCTGAACCACAATTAAGTCCAAATTGTTCTTTCTTTGCAATGTCCTGTCATGAAAATCAGAAGAAGAACAGAGTCTCAGTCGCTCAAGATGCTGGATGTGGTTTGACAGTCTGATTAAGACTATGCAGTACAGTACTTGAAATCTTGTGTCTCGTGTTATCAACTGACAAAATGTCTCAATTTAATAATAATAGTAATAATTAGGATAATAAATGGTTTTAAAGATACAGTGTATTCTGAATCAAACTGTGGCACTGGTTGAAATGTGCAGAGCTTTTAAATAAATATATAAAATGGACATATTCAGCTGTTATCACGCTCTAACAGCTGAATATGTCCTTGCAATTTTAAAATGAGATCTAGTGTGTCTAATAGACTGACGTAGGTGCTAATGTCAGTAAAAATCGGCACTTAATGTTTTTCATTGGACACAGAAAGCCTTTGGCTGTGTACGTCTGAGAAAAAACTATGTTTATCTCATCTGCCATGAGACACCTGGGCTCCTGAAACACTGCACTCACTGTGGTTTATGTAAACTTCTGATCATCTTTTTAAAGTAAAGGCCAGTAATTGCAATTATGAAGCAAGCCCCAAAGGAAAACCCCCAGTACTGGGTTTCCTCTAAAGCACTTTAATTAGTTTGATGCCTTATTATGTTCTAAATAATTTAAAAACACAACAGCAACAGTGTTCGGTCAACAATTTTTCAGGTCTGTCGTAACAATGTCTTCATTACATGTGTTCCTGTGCTTCTCTGCTCAGAAAACATATCAGTCGGAAGAATAAATTGAATCTTTGACTGCAAGAAACAGCCCCAAAACTGCAACATTAAAGCACAATATGACATGATATATACAGTATACAAACTGTTTTATGTAAGCATGTTCTACAACTTGTATGTTGCTCATTTATAATGCAGGGTCTAAACATCAGATCAGTTTTATGATGTTTTTTTTTTGAATTAAGAGACACGATATCATTTAAACAGAGGGCAGTCATGGGAGAGTCAAACCTCGAGGCTAAAACATGAGTAGAATTTTGAGAGTACCTGGCAGGAAATAGAAACAGCAGCAGTATTGCTCCTGGCTATTTCTTTTCATCAAGACATTTAGTGCAGTTGGTTTGAGGCCCTCAGATATCGCAGTGAAGGTAAATGGACTGCAATGGCCGTGCTGCACAACAGCTGAGCCACTGGAATGAGTCATTTTGTCAGCTCAGGTAAGCATGGATGAGTCTGCTTCATGAGCAAGACACACCTATATACATCACTATAGCCTGTATGGATCTTTGAATGAACACGATATTCTTCCTTTTTCAAAGGAATAGAATAAACTTTGTTTTGTGTGGAGATTCAAAGGCAAAAATCAGTCGATACATTTCCCAGTCCAGAGGAAAGTGTCAAATTAAAATAAAATACATGTATCTGGTTCTAGCAATCAAACATGTCATTAGGATGTCACAGAAATGTCTCTTGTCTATGGATATGGTTTTGAAAGCTTTAACGACCTGCTGAGTGAGTTTTTTTGTTTTTTTTGTTTACCTCTTCAACCCTGCTGTCACTCACTGTCAATCAGTACGAAATCATGGTGTTTGGCCAAGTTTATTTTAGATCCTAGTGGAGAATCTAAAGTTTCCAAAGATACCAAATATGTCATGCTGAATTTGGGGAAACATGTATAAAAATGATACTCCAGAACATTTTCATTTGATGGAGCGGTGTAGCCATATACTAAACATGGAGTCTCCATGGAGGTTTAAATATTTAATTCAGTGTAAACACCGTATACTGTAGCTTTGATGAAATGTTGGAACAAGCTGATACAGAATGGAGAGTATATGATACTGTTAAACTGTGTGGAATAATATGATTTTTCCAACCTCAAAGGGGAAACAAAATATGAAAAGAAGTAAGAGATGTAAATGTAAGAGGTTAAAGAATCTAACAGCAAAGAGCCTCTGCTTTATAACAATCAAAATTGGGCAAGAAACACTTCATTAATATATTATATGCACCAGTGCATAAACTGATTTAAACTGATCAACATACAGTATATTTTCCACTTTTGAATGTACAAAACAACAGTGCTATGTGAATTTAGGTGGAAGGAGGATGGTGCAGAAGGTGGTTACTGTCACAATCACAGCTACACAAATGTTGACATTAAGTAAAACACTCATGGAGCGTGTCACATTAACATTAAGTAAAATATCCATGGAGCATGTCACATTGAAAAGCGGTCCAGTGGTCACCACTTATGTGCTTTTTCAAACCGGCATGAAGCCACTAAAGCTGCATTTATATAACAGTGGTAGGGAGAGATAGGAAGATGTCCTCGCCACCTCCAGTAGGTAGTAACATCCACCTGTACAGTCCAATAGGTGTCTGATACTGTATTTTTTTATAATATGCTCACTTTACATGTGCCTGTGCGTCATACATGTATATGATGCAAGTGTCAGGGTTGACTCCAATGTGGAGCATGCTTACAGCCTTAAAAGTGATTTATTATAGGAGCATTTTTAGCCTACAGTGATTTCTCCATACTGACAATCCATGAATGACAGACGTAGACACAGTTATGTGAATACTGTTAGAATATGACTGGATAGAAACCAGTTGGCTCATCCTGTACTTGGACCTAAAATATGAACGAATGAATAATTTGGCATCATCGGATGCACTTATATTCCACAATTATATTAAGAATATTGCACAATATATACTAAAAATGTTAATGTGAAGAATTTAAAGATCTTGCACAAAGACTGACAGCATCTGGATGATCACAAGTCAAAGCTGACCGTCAAGCTCAAATCACAAATGACAGCAGTCCTCCAGGATTAATGTTTAAACATTAGACATAGATATGAGTCACATACATCTGTGTATAGCAAATACTGATACTATTATATATGTTATATACAGTAGCCTACACTGAAATTCATGCCAAGCAAATGGACAAAGCCTGTTGCGTGAAACAATGAGCCCAAATTCACAATTAGGGTCCATGTTATGTCCTAAAATAGTGAGACAAAACCGAGGAAATCACACAGTTTTTCTACAAGTCATTTGTATAAAATCCACACAAGACAGTAAGAAGTATGACATGAATACTGAGAAAAACATTTATATGCTCTGGTTGTAGGAACAAGGCCAAAGGCTGAGTGCTGTAGAGCAGCATGATACCTTGTATCGCCCAACCTTGAGTGTATTATTGCACCTATGGTCGACTGTTGTGACAGCTATGACACAAACAGGCTTAGTGAGGAATGTTAGTTTAGTTTCTTTCGCAACCATTTTCCATGAAAGTAGTAACTTTCATAAAGTTAAATGTTGCTCCATCTCTTCTTCTCCTGCTGGAATTACCAGCTGGGCAGATTGAGACTGTGTCCACTTAGCAGTCATTGCCCATCTGTCTGAGGGTCCACTTGGAACTGGAGTTTAATGTTTCCACCATAAGACCCTTCTGTTACTCTTTAGGTTAGAGTTTCATAAAGAAACTTTACATGTAAATGAGTTACAGCAGGAAAAAGCCTTAAGGGTTACACACCCCTCATTATTAAGGAGTTCAGCCTTGAAACCTCCAGGGAGAGCATGTTAGAGGTTCCTTCTTCAACACTTTATTTTTCCTTTTTTTAATCTATTCATAAAGCAACATCTACTGTAGATCAGTTTTAAATATCAATTAATATATTAATAAGTATTATATTTTTTCAGTGTATTTCCCTTCTGATTCAGCTGTACTACTGAGAACCAGTCAAACCAGCAAATCTAAAGGGTCATATTTATTTGGAGTCTCAACATTCATACTGAATTAATTACATTATTTAGCATCTATTTCATTATATTGCATGTCAGAATTTTCTGAGCTCTTCAACAATGTCTTTTCTTTGAGCATCTCACGGTCTTCCTCAGCTGTTGGAGGACAGTGAGATTAAGTTGAAAGCTCTAGAAAATGCCAGTAAGTGGACCTTGAGTTAAGATGTTTCACGCTCATTATTTTTATTGATCTTTAAAGTGGCTTTCTATAATTGAAGTGTATCATTATATGATCAATAGTTTTACGAGTTTAGTTTGATGATTGATTATTTCATTCAGCCACAATAACAGTTTATTTCACTTGTTTCAAACTAAACCTAATATTACTCAGAAAAGGCACGGAACATATTGTAGATATACATCTATAAGAAGAAGATTCATTTACACATATTATCACCTCAGTACAATGACAAATTAAGAGCTATCATGTCTTTTAGGTTAACAAGCAGTAATTTAAACCGCATAGGAAGCCTTTAAGATAGAAGAAAATGAAGCTTTTCTTTACAAAAGTATGGAAAAAAACAGCAATTCAAAGTAGTATCTCGTAGCTTAAAGGCATTTAATCTTTACGCATCACATCTCTGTGTAAGCTCAATGTTCAAAGAATTAATTAGATAACTGAGCACTCAACTTTCAGATTAAAAACACTTTAACTATATTTAACATTGAAGTGTGAGGAGCTGCAGAACTCACCTGATCTCATTCAGTTTTCCACTGTGAGCTTCAGGCTGTGATATCTAACTCAAATACGCAGCTGCAAACATTTCAGCTTGCTTGTGTGCCGCTGTGTCCCCATGACAGAATGTCTTGGACATTATGTTTGGTGATAGAGGGTCTCCAGCTGTCTGTACCACATGTCACAGGGGGATCACTGATGTAACGGTGTGTCATCAGTGATCTCAGTGACACTTGTGATACAGGTGCAAATATTTTTCTTTGAACTCTATCTGATAGAGCAAAAATGTGAAGTAGCTGTTGAACCTGTATAACAACAATGGAGATTTGATCCTGTGACCTTCCACAGCAGTCACAGGTATGACAGGTATGTGTTAGGAGTCCAATATTCAGTCAAGTGCTGCAGCAGCCGCTGTATTACACCTGTATGAAAAACGGATGATTAAATGTCAGCTGTGCAATGCTGAGATTGATTCCAGGTGTCTTGGTATTTTCCATTGAAATTCCGTGTCTCTCCTCTCCTAACAAAGCTAAAGCCCTGGAAGCAAATTTCAGGAGCATGAATTAGACTGCGTTCAGACCGATAGTAGCACAGGGTGAAAAAAACGCAAGGGGCTGTTGCTGAGGGCTGGTTTCACAGGTTACCAGTGAGAAGATGAGCTATGGACCAGAAAGTCCAGTTTGAATACACTGCACACTCATATACATTATGTGAGCAATAATCTCCTCTGTCTCAAAACTTGCAAGGTGATGCAGTTACAGATCGTTCAGCTGTTTTACTGGATGAAGTTGCACTCCTCTGTGGCCAAAGCTGAGCCTGGATCAAGTTTTTTTTGGTGAGCTATATCCTGCTTTTTTTTTTTTTTTTNNNTTTTTTTTCTGGTGCTGCATTTTTCAGCCCAGTATCCCGTAGAAATCATGTTCATAGTCAGTCATTTCACAGCTCACGATCTACAGATCATCCATGACCAAGGCTCAGTGCCAGCTCAGGCAGCAGTGTGTCCTTTATGGAGGTCTGGGTGGTAGATGGGCATGTAGAGCATTCAGCTGTCATGTGACGACTGGAGTTCGTGTCACAGACCTCCAAGCAATATTTGCTCTTGTTCTCCGTAACCACAGTCCTTGCATAACCCAGCCAAGTGTTTTAAGTTGCTTAACCTTAAAGCGGTATTAACTGATTTTTTGGCCACTTGGGGGCAGCAGAAAGAAGCTGTAAACACAACACTGGCGTATTACCACCTTATGAAGTTCATCAGGTGAACTTGTTAGCAAACATTTGCTTATTTGCATCCAGTAGACACAGAACAACGTTAGCACTCATTTGGAGTCGTGTTGTGTCCACCTGATGAATGTAAGCCAATGTTCTCTCTCTTTTAGCTCTGTTCTGGTCTCCACCAACTCCTGAGGGAAATATCTGGCCCTTTAGCTGCTAAATGCTCAACAGCCCTGTGTGTATGTGCTCTTTTGGTTGGTTGGGTAGGTAGTGTACATTAGTTTATTAGTGCTTTTTAGCTGCCTGCCCGGAAACATTGCTGATGACAGCTGTGAGAGAGAAGCTGTGGTGATGATTCTCTGCAAGTATCCATGTGGTGCATTTTCAATATAAAAATACTAATTACAGCAGCTTTAACCATATCTTATCCATAGTTTATTTGCCATAACCATGATCGTTCCCTTACCTCAATCATACTATAGTTGCCATATGCAAATCAGTAATCCTAAAAATGTCATTGAACACAAAATGGGGTTTTGCAGAAATATCAACGTGCTTTCTGGTGACAGGGTTGTTGTTTTTTTAAGCTGCACTGTTAATGTTGTGAACACAGACTCAGATCAAATAATAAGCAGAAAAGAAGCCAGCTTTTTAATGGTACAGTACACCTTTTGTTCTTTAAACTTAAATTACAGGAGCTGTGATTACTATTATTGCTGTAACTCAACTTATAAAATTGCTGCATCATAAATCATAAAGGTCCGTGTCAATAATGGGAACTAATATAAATAACACAAAAAAGGTTAAGAGTAGAAATCTTAGTCTCATTTGTGCATCCATCAAAGGCACTGGGTTTCATTTTGTTTTGACTGTTGCCTAATGAGAGTCTTCGGACCCAAACGCTGCAGCCATACATTTATATTCAAGACAGTGTGCAGGGGTTTGTTCCCTTTTGATCTTTCAACTGTTCAAAAATAAACAGCAAAAAGGTTTTTGAGATAACTGTTTGCCTTTCGAAGAACCTTTGCAGACGCCTCTCAGGAGAAAAGGATTTCTCAGAGGTCAGTGGTTCTTGGTAGCTCCCTGCTGTGAGAGAGTAGAGGTGCAGGAAGGGCGTTATATCAACAGATACTGGCTGCCATTAGAATACCCGTAAGCCAATCACAGTGTGAAGCTGGAAACTGCTGTGGTGTTAACTGTATTTTTGCATTATAAATCAGTCATAAAAGTCATAAATAATCATGTAGTGGTTACAGTTAGTGAAGCAGATGTGTGACATCACTGAAAATAGGTTACAGATACAACATGTGGATAAAGATTATTATTTGCAGCCGTCATCTCTGCCGCCTCCACTGAGAAAAGGCATTAGATGTACAGCAGCAGGAGCCACTGAGACTGGGCTGTCTATTTCTTCGTGACTTTTTGAAATAAACAGGGAAACCTTCAGATATTGTCTTTCCTGTCAATTCTCCCAGGCTACTCGGTTTACACTCTCAGTAGCTAAATACAGACTGCGTCAGATCAAGGTTAACAAGCTCTAAATCAGGCCACATCACATGTAGGGTAGCTGCAGTGTCATGAAATCTGCAGCATTACTTGTTACTGTACACAGTGGCACTGGAAATAATGACGACACATGCCAAACACTGTGAATCAGTCAATCAGTGGCAAAGGTTCCCAGTTCTGTTCTCACTGACTGAGTTACTGTAGATGTTTTTCAGCACCACAATGTGGAAAAAGTACAAAATGTGATGCCTGCAACATATTATTAATGTTATTTGGCAATTCAAGGTAAAGCTGTTGCAAAGAAATTGAGAGATGTCTCAGACGACTCAAAAAATGGCCCTGAGTCTTCAAAAGTGCCTGAGCCTTACATTTGCATTTCAGTAAATGCATGAATGTACTGAATAAGAATAAGAATAACAATATAGTCAAAAATAAAGAAGATAAAAATACAAGTATGTTTCAAGCTCATCTTGTTCCCATTTTTGAGAGTTTCTCCTTATTTCTTATTTGTGAACGTGATGCCAATTGATTTGTCTTGAACAGATTGATTGATAACTGTGATCCCACCAATTCCAGACCCACTACTATTTCTTTGGTTGATTTTTGTCCTGTCCTGTACACATGGTTCTCAGTTGGACTTGTCAATGATGTTATGTCAGTGTCAATGGTTTGTGAGTCATCTCTCGCTCCATTTCTTATTTTACAAAAAGGGCTCTGCATGAGGTAGCCCCGGGACTTTTGTTTTGATAATTGTACATTACACTGCTGGCACAAACTGGCTGAAATAATCTCCATCATACACCTGTGGAAAAGAAAACTACTGGCTGGGTCTCATAAGACCACATAAGGATCATTTGTATGACACACTGAATCAGTGTAGCCAGCTGATGGGGACTCTAGGGAATTAATTTCTTTTATGAATAGCAATAACATCTTTGAAGAATTTCAGGCTGGCTTCAGGGCTCTCCACAGCACAGACACTGCTCTAGTCAAGGTATTAAATGACTTGCTGCTTGCTGCCGATTCCAGAGACTGCTCAATTTTAATCCTCCTCCATCTTAGCTCGGCCTTTGATACAATTGACCCCTCAATTTTAATCAGTCATCTAGAAGAATGGGTTGGCATTAGGGACTCTGTGTTAGAATGATTCCGCTTCTACCTCACTGATAGAAGCCTCTCAATATTAATAGGCGAAACCTTTTCTTCCGTGGCCCCGCTAACCTGTGGTGTTCCCCAAGGGTCAGTTCGGGGCCCCTTACTATTCTCAATTTACTAGCTTCCCTTGGGTCATATTACCCGCAACCATAACGTTAATTTTCACTGCTATGTAGAGCTGCACGATTAATCTAATCGCAATCGCGATGTCAGCCCGTGCAATTATACAACAGCAAAAGGGTGCGATTATGTCTGTGTGTGTGAACGTGACAACCTATTCTCTGTGTGTGCAGTCTGCACATTATCTACGCCCATAATAAAGAGATGACCGATCAGTCTCTGTTTAGGCAGTGAAGCGTGTGCAGTGGATGGTCATGTGACTATCCGGTGTGCAGATGGAAAATGGATGCCAACGAGCCGGCTGACAGCACTGAACTGGTGGCCAAAAAACCCCCGCGACATCTGACATTTTGTCGACCATTGATCCACCCCAACCTCCTCCTCCTGCTGACTTTGTTGCTCTATAACAACGTCACCTGACTTCCTCCTTTGCTCCTGACGGACAAGACTCATAATTCCTACAGCCACTGGAGGTCTTTGTCACTTCATCACAAACAAATGTTGTTTTTTGGGCTTTTGCTGAAACAACAAATACTGTCATTTTTCTTTGGAGAAGAGTCTCACACTTAAAGATATGATTCTAAAGAATATCTGAATCAACATTTGAAAACCCACTAAATGTGAGTTGAGATCTAGTTGTTACAATCCCTGATTTCCCAGAAAAAAAACTCAGGACATGGACTCTGTGTCCTCTGTGTTAGCTGTTAGATCTTGACTTCTTTCACCCCACTGTGGTCCAGTCCCACTGGATTGTTGAGGAAATAAAAAGGTGATCCTACATCCTTTTTGATAAGCATTCCTGACACTTGCAAACCTCCTGAAAGCATGTCAGGTTGGAGATCATACCTGATCAGAAATCCAATTTGATTAATGCCAGCAGCTGCCTCATTTGTGTTCAGCAGTTCAAACCAATTCAAGGACTGTTATGGATTTCATGTTGTTTTGCAACCAGCGACCAGGACCTTGTGCTTGTATGTGCTAGAGCAAATCACATCCATGCTAAGTACTGTGAAGCTTCCCACAACTAAAAGCTTGCAACCATTTTTTTTTACAATGAAACTTTAATAAATTCAGTTAAACCCACACTTTGAATACAACAAGTTCACCTTTTTAGGTGTTTGGTTGTACAAAGTGGAGAAACAGCAAAGTGCACCAATTTAGGTGTTTTTAATTTTGTCTTCCACACACTGTATTGCAAGCAGCACTGCAGATCCAGTGAGCCAGCTGCATTTTTCATAGTACATAAGGTTCTTTATAAGGTGCTTTGATTTCTTGAATGTTGTTTCCTCATGTTTCCCTCTGCAGACTTAACAAATCATTTAATTAAGCATATCTCCCTTTTCAGCAAAACTCAGCAAGCTGGATTCATCAGAGGAAAGCACACTTGCAGCGCTTTCAGCTGCTTTCTGTACAAGGTCTCATTCTCCTGCAAATAAAAGGCCAGTATACAGTGGTGTCAGAGGTGTACAACCAGCTGCTTTCATGTAGCAGGAAGCCTCATATGAGTATAGAGTAGTGTGTAGAGAGGGATGTATTTGTTGTGAAGCCCTAGAGTGGCAGAACACACAAACTGTGGGTTTTCTCTTACCTGAGGGAGCGAGAGGATCACACTCATCGTCCAGGCCCCAGTCAACATGATTTTGCTTTTCCTTTTGGCCTCACTGATGCCCAGAGGATTGAGGATGGCAGACTGTCTATCCAAGCTGATGACCACAGTTACAAAAGCGCAGGAGTACATTGCCACCAGCTTCAAGAACATCAGCAGCCTGCAGGCGACGTCCCCAGCCTGCCACTGCACCGTGATGTTCCACACCGCGTCCACGGGCATCACGATGAAAGTCACCAGCAGGTCCGCCACCGTCAGGTTCATGATGAGGATCCTGACGTGTGACTTGCGCTTGCCGCCGTTGCTGGCAGCCCAAAGCACGACCAAGTTGCACACAGCCGACACTGCGCATAGAGTGAAGGTGATGATGACTCTGACTTGGGCCGCGGTGGAAAAAGTGGGCAACTGGAGAGCGTCTCCATCAGCGCTCTTATTGCACGCCGAGGTGGGTCCCTGGCAGCTGCCATTCGCTGTTTGATCCGTCAGCTGGTGGAACATAATGAGCACCGGAGCCTGACTCACGGGGTGCACAAATAAAAGCAAGGCAATAATCCTAGACTGTATCTTTCTTCTCCATCTGCGTCTCCAACTGGAACTTCAACTGTGAAAACTGCGAAAAGAAAGAAATCATTTGTCCGATTTTTTTTACTGCTCGACTGGAACTATATGTCTTATACATGCCACAAGGTGCAGATGCTGTGCGATAGTGGCACCTGTAACACGGCCATACATCGTTAAGACAGTTCTGTAGGAATTCCTGGCACATGCAGCCTTAATTAACGCACAATAAATGACCAGACACCACGTTATTTAGCCTTTATCTGATATGCAAAGTGTTCACACAGACAGTGGCAGGCATGGCACTAACCCTAAATGAATGAAAAACAGAAAACAAAATGAGGTGTCAGAAAATACATTACTAAACAGCACAGGTGAGGAGGAAAAAAATGCCATTAATAGTAATATTGAAGTGAACTTCTAACCCTCCTCCTCTGTAATTTCCTCACGCTTCCACAGTTATCGCTTCTAATAATTAAAGGTGCCTTCCTCGTTATTGTCCCGAAGGAAGAGAAAGAGATCAGAATTTAGCCAATTTTCGATGCAGATAAAAATAGCTTACCTGCAATTAGGAGAGGAGCTGACAGTGAGCGCTGATGGGGATCTCACTGAGTCTATTTCTACTGCAGCCACTGCAGCTGTTGCTTCAGTCAGCTTCATTCCTTCGCTCTGACGCGCAAAATGACAAGCGACATTATCAGCCGGGTTGGTCAGATCCGTCAATGAACCACCGGAGCTCCTCGTCTTCGATTAGCGCGTGGGGGGGGGTTTGTTTCACTCTGCCCCCCCTGCTGGCCAGAGTGAAAATATAATAATATATATAAATAAAATAATATTATATTAACATTTTTTGGAGTATAAACATATATCTGGTTTTCCACGTAGCCTAAGTATCCTGACATGACTGCCTTCACCTCAGCTAAAAGTTTAGAGGAGCTGCTCAACATAACTGGCCAAAGGAAAATAATAGTGCAGAAAATAACATAAAATAGCATATTTCTGAACTTTAAATATTCCAAAACCAACTAAAAAATAGGCTCTATGGGAAAAGGGACACGTCCACATCCCTAGGTGCATTTACGCAGAATTTACACAGGTTTTCACGCTGCCATCTTATCCTTTTAATCCAATTATTTTGTTGAAACGGAATCTCAGGGCTCCACTGTGGTGTCGACTTATTGACTGTCCGTGCGCCACAGTGGGAGGAGAGGCGCGTAAGAGGGTGTGGCGATGCCAATCCTGCTGCCAAGAGTCAGTGGTCCGCTGCCCACCTGCTCAGAGCAGGTCGACAGCTGAGTGTACTGTTCCATAATGTTTTGGTCACTTTATTTGCTGAAACACACCCTTACTTTATAATCTTCTCTGAAATCACTTAAACCCCATTCTTTCCGCTGACATGTGATCACACTGAAAAAATATATATATATTCCGGTTATCAATGTCAGCGAGGCAGAATAAATAGTGATGAGTGATTCTTACCAGCTGTCATCTGGGACAGTTAGTAGCCTGTAATGTAAGGCCTTTCCTACTCTCTTTGCAGTCGTCTGAAGGCAGCAGGTTCCATCTGCAGTCTCTAACCGGAGTGATGTTGCGTACTGTCAAGCCACAATTACGCACGGCAGACCCGCTGGTTAAAGACTGCGCAACCAGCATCAGACTGTTGTAAAATAACCACAGCAACCTCTGTGCTTATGTGCATACAAAACTTGTCGTTTTGTTTAATTATTCTACAGTTTCTGCTGCAAATCAACAGGCGTGCTGGAGACGGATGCACTGAAAACAGTTCACGCTGTTCCACGAAAAATTGTTTATCACTTAAATCCCCGCTGTCCGTTAACAACTCCCTGTGGATCGTCCTCTCCTCCCTTACCTGCCTGGGATTCTGGCCAACGTGTTGCCTGGAGCTTCACATTTTTAATTATAATATAGAAGTAGACATGTGGCTGTAATGAGCAACATGATGTTGTAGAGATTGCTTGGGTCCAATTTTATATCGGTGTTCTCAGAAACAAAAGACTTTTATTTTTAAAATCCCAATTTCTTTGTGGATCATTACCAGTGTGGCAATATGAAGATTAAAAAGGCAACAATTTCATTCCCAGATTGTGAGCAATTATTTTAAGCATTTAAACTTAATTACAGGGGAAAAAAACAATATGCAAAACTAGACCACATTTTAAATTCTACTTTAATTTCATTTATGGTGCTACAGTGGTGCTGACAGGGAGAGCTCTGTGTTTAAAGGAGGTGAAAGTGGTGAATGTCATTGGCCATGATTGTCACAGCCTCTAAGGCACCCACTACAATGTATGATAATGTATTCTTTCTGATTCGCATAAACATGAATAAAATGTAAGTTTTTGTTTTTAGCTTGGAGCAGTCTCAAGTAGCACACAGCCCTATAGCCTTTTGTTTTCTGTTTTGTTTTTCTCTTTAACTGGATCATTTCCGGAAGGATGATTCACACAACGATAAGAAATACTTTTTATTTAGTGGTTTAGAGGAATTTATAAGCCTCTTGCAAGCTTTGACAATGAGTTTTCTTCTCAGTTGTGTACCACTCTATCAGGAAAGGAAGAAAGCAATTTCCTTTAAACAGGACATTATATTATAAGTAAACTAAATGTGCTTCACATTAAAATGCACATGCAAACACCCACAAAGACAGTAAGGAATCCACATCCAGACACCATACAAAACACAAACACACACACACACACACACACACACACACAGAAACAAATCAAAAGTCTGGGAAAATAGAAAAGTTTTCAGTTTGCTTTTGAGAGTTGGCACAGTGGTGACAGATCTCAGGCCATCTCAGGTCAGGTAGTTTGTTCCAGAGAACAAGACCAAAGTAACAGAGAGGGTGGAAATAGGAAAGGAAGACAGAAAATGTGAGTTACCACAGGTGTCTGTAACTGTCATGCAGCTGAATACCGTGACCTCTCTTTACTGGTAACTTCAGTAAAAAGAGTGACATTGGGAATGTGTCACCACTAAATCACAATCTTAACTCAAGTGAGAAGGCTTCAAAGCTGTCCTGCATTGCTACCTGTCTCAACAATGGATCAAATGCCTATGTGAAAGGTGTCACTGGTAATGATGAACCCACAGAGTATTGCAGCAGAACTCTGCAGCTCTCCTTGGCTCGACAGAAATGCAGAAATACAAAATTAGTTGCTACCCGTTGCTGAACATAGTGGAGCATTTAGCAGCTAAAGAGCCAGATTTTTCCTTCAGGTGTTGGTAGAGACCAAGCACAGAGCTAAAAGAGAGTGAATATTGGACTTAATTTGCTAGGTGGACAGAAATACGACTCCAATAATAGTAATGTTGTTCATCTGCTTGATGTGTAAATAAGCAATTGTTAGTTTGCCGCGTCATCTTAAAATGTAAAAATCTCAATATTGTGTTTACAGTTTGTTTTCGCTGCCCCCAAGTGGCCAAACAATCAGTTATGACAGGTTAAACTAAGTTACCACAAACTGTGTGTCAATGGGGGCCCACAGCCAATTGTTGTCCTGGGGCCCTGTAGAGGGTTCATCCATCCATGTTTCCACTGTTGTGTTTTATAGGAGACCAAACTCTTGTGTAAAATAAAGGCCTCAATGTTGTTTTTAATCTGTTCAATTGTTAATTTGGACAACTTGTAGAATGATAACAATCACAGCTCATCATCGCAGTATGATTCTGTTGAAAGTCAACGAATGATAATATTGAATTATTAAATTCTCACCTGACTCTTCACCACTGGCGGCTGCACGTATAGGAGACCAAGGTTACGGCCCTCATACAATTTTTATGTGGCAAGTCCAGAATAATGGTCACGTGTTGTGACAGATACAGCAGTACTCTTCTTGTGTCGCTCTTACTGTAAAAGCAGTAGCCCTTATCTGTCCTACTGTACTTATTTCCTCTTAATGTACAGTAACTGATGAAATGAAATGAAAATGTTGTTTTAGTGTTTAAATGTAGAGTCCCTTCAGAATGAAGGTCAAAGTCTGCTCATCCTTTGACACATTTAGTAAGTAGATCATGCGTCAAGAGCCAAAAGAGCTACCAGAGCCCCGTAATGAAGAGTGTGTCATATGGTGTATACACTGCAAACCCTCCACATTAGCAACCCAAATGTAGAATGACATCACTGTGAGCAAACAAGCTTATACAGACTCACATTTTATATCAAAATGTAAAAGAATCTTCACTCTACAGTATTGATTTAAAGGTGACACATTGTGGTAGAAAACTGTTATACTGGTATAATCCCAGTAATTGAATATTATATGTGGTGCATTTTACTGAAATCCTTTTATCTAATCTTTTATATCTGGAGATTATGAGATGGAGTAGCCGGCTATGGAACAGAGGCCAACTCAATGGCGGGTAATTTGTTTTTATTGATCTTGCAGCTGTAAGTTATAGCCGAGGAATGTCAAGCCGTCCTCGATGACTGTATTGTACAGGATTATTCTTCTAAAAAAATATCTGCAAATTGCACGCTGAGATGCCAGAATTGATGGAGGCAATCATAGTTTAGAAGGCTGTCCTTTGTGCCTGGATTTAGTTGAATTTTTTGGTGAATTAACCCCTCTTTCAAAGCAAATAAATTCCTCTTGGATGGCCTCTGGGATTCACATACAGAGGGAGAGAGAGAGATGGGGGGGGGGTGACTAGAGGGTGAGAAATTATCCACAATTTCATGCGTTTTCCATTTTTCACTCTCAATGAGCCACTTCTTCTTTCCACAAATCAGTATGGTAAGCCCGAGTTCATCAGAAAACGAGAATGATCCTACCCATAGGCGATGGCATACATTATGGCCTCTATTTTAACACTGCGCATACTGTATAGTGTTCACATACAGTGGCTATATAGACCACGTCAAGCTGGATACAATTTGTTTTAAGTCCTTTTCATACATGTGATTTACATAAATAATGTACAACACTTAACCCAGGCCCTCAGCCATCCACACAGGGTTACACATGATGAAATAAATAACGGAAATATTGGACAACAAAAGCTTAACGTCCACTTACTGACTTTTTTCAGTGCTTTTAAGCACGTCTTACATCGCCATCATTAGGTAGGGGGTTGAATCCTGATCTTTCTCCAGCCGTCCACTGACTCCTGATGAGTTTGTTTCCGGTGTTTATTCATTTTCTTGCCCAGGGTCCAGTTCCTTTCACCGATGTAGTTTTCCCTGTTGCGTGTGATGTCATACACCACTCCAGTTTTCCTCTTCTGGGGGTCCACATACCTGTTATCATGGGACCAAAGTCACACTTCCGTCATGTGATGACAACTCAGCAAACACTGATGAAGACCGGTTAAAACCCTCTGAAAAAAGGTAGTAAATGGACATTAACCCTGCAATAACTATTTTTGGCCACTTTGGGGCAGTGGAATAAAGTTGTAAACACTGACATATCAACTTTTAAGTTGACATGGAAACTTGTTAGCAGTTGCTTATTTATACATCCAGCAGTTACAGAGCAATATTACCATTCATTTGAAGTGAAGTAACAGCATTACTTTGGTCACATTCAGGTGCATCATTAAGAATTTGCTAAGGTTTACGGTAGAATTATGACCATTTTTGTAATGTCTATAAAATAAAGGATATGACTGGCGTTATTCTATATTTTTCTCATCATCATCAAATCCTGTGATTAAAAGATTAAAATCAACAAAGCAGTAGTTCGTCTCTCAATACTTTCCAGCTTCCCTACCCTGTCCTTGGCTTTCAACCTCAAGTTCCTACATTTCGTACTGAAGACATAAGTCTTGGTCACAAATACATACAGTAGTTTCATTTTTAGGAAAAAGGCAAAGGGCGTCCAGTAGCCGAGTGGTTAAGAGGATTACCATATACACCTTGTTATAACCCATTTCTCTCTCCCTATATTTCCTTTCTGTCCCCCCATCTTGATCTCTATCAAATAAAAGCATTATTAATTATACAGTAATTATACAAAGGCAGACTATTTTCAACTATAAATTACGCTATAATATACATTTGTGCACTATAGAGTATTTACAGCAGAAGTACAATGTTTGTGGCATTGACTCAGAACCAACTACAGTGGCCATGACCACGGTAATAAAGGAACATGTCAGCCAGTGCAACATTGATGGGTTTTTTTTGTTTTTTGTTTTTTTACAACAAATGAGCTCTGTGGCACAGAGGAATGAGGAGACTGTCCTCCCAAGAAAAAAGACAGACTCAGTCCTTTCAGGAAGTGCCCCAAAACGACATACGTTTATGCTGATGTGACAAAGCCCTTTAGCGGCTGTTGTAATTATCACAGAAGCAAAGGAGGAAGTCAGGTGATGATGTTATACAGCAAAGGTCACTTAGGAAGGAGGTCGGTAGGGATGGATGCGTCAACAAAATTTCTGACTTTAACACAGGGGGGTGCTGTTTGTTTCCTGTTGTCACACCATAAAGCAGATTTATTTTTCAGCAGTGATTTGTAAAGATTTTGGAAGGCACAGGCAAATGATGTTGTCCTGCCGATAGGGGCGTTTTCTTGTTTAATTTGAAGGACTTAGGTACATCAGGCTTTGGCTACACAGGCAGTGTTTGTTAGTAGGATCAATTCATTGTTGGTTTTGGTCTTTTCATGGGATTTTGTTGACAATTTGATCATTTTGGTTGTGCTGCTTTTGCAATAGCCGTCACGTCGTTGTAGCTTGTATGCCATATTTCTTATTTCAACTTCATTTTAGTGCCACATGTTCCATCTTCAGGCATTTACCAAGGCCGCCTCATCTGTTTACCTGCTTTCAGGAGTGATATCCTGCTCAACAGCTCGTGTTATTGTGTTTGCAGCCTTAGTAACACTGGAGAGAGTTTGGGGCAAGAATTATTCCATTGAGCGACTCATTTATCAGCGTCAGCTCAGTGGTTTGGTGCTTTTCATTATGACTTCAGACTGAGAAAGTCCAGTTCTTTGCATGACATTGTCATGTTCCTTGGGTTTACATGGGGACACCTACAGTGCTCCTCTGTCCTCTTAATGTCCAAAGACATGCAGGCGATGAAAAAAATAATGGAAACACCAAAAGTGTATCAATACTAAGGAACTGGTAAGAAGTAGTATCACACATTGCATTCAGAACAGCATCAAAGGCTCTTTGAATGCTCTCTTACAAGTCCTCAACTGTGAAGTGGGATGCTGAACCACCTCTCTTGAATTTGTTTATCAGTATGGAGTCAGGGATAATGGGAGACACAGTTTGCACCATGTGGTGGAACAGCACCTATAAAATATATTCATTTGGTGTTACACAACAAGGCAGAATAATCATCAGACCGGATGACTTCCATAAGATGGCTGGCTAACCCCGTACCATTATGGATCCCGCACATTGTTTCACAGATGGCAACAGACACTGTGGGTTGATGGAGACATTTGGATCATGAGAAATGTAAACACACCAGTACGTAGTGTTGCTTGAACAGCTTGAATACATCCTGTACATGCATACATGTGTACATACTGACTCATAGCTCAGGGGTTTGAGGTTTGTGTTCTGCACACCACGTTATGCATCTTTGTGTATTGACCGCTGACGCAAGTGGTTTTTGAATAGTAGCCTTGCCTTTTAAGGCTTTTGTTAAGACTCTTCTTTAGTGGCATTCAATTAGTGGAATTCAATAACTATCATACTGCGTGTTGGATTGGATGGATGCACTTCCCATTTTTGATGACATCTAGCTCTTGTTCCTACTGTATGGAGTTTGAATGCAGTTGTTGTAAGTCGCTTTGGACCAAAGGTCTTGCCAGATAAATGTAAAGTAATGTGTCTGAAAACGTGTTTTCATATCTTGAGAGTTTCTCTAACACAATAAATATTCATGACTACATGAGCAGACGTTAAAGTTCAGTGGAAAAAAGCATTTAAAGTATCATTTATTTAGTTTGACACTTATAAACGCTTCATCAGATTCATCGATTCAAATACTTGGGAAACCTTATTGGTGTTATAATATACGTAAGCTGTTATCATTTTTCCCTGAGAGTTTCCCTTCAATTATTTAGCTGTTTTTGTGATGAATGTGCATTCAATTAGTGCGATTACTACTGAGGACTTTCTGTATGTTCATGTTACGATGTTGGGTTCTTTGAAGACAGTATAACATACCCAGTGAAAGAATTGTCATGTAAGTACATGAAATGCATATCACGCTGAAGTGAAGTTCGTCTGTACGTCTGGAGATAGATTGAGAGTCTTCTTTGTCTTTTGTCCGTGACGTCCTTTGCAATTTATTAAAACATCTTCATTGATCTTCATTGAGAGGCTTTGGAGAGGGGAAGTTCTGTAATAAAGAAAATAGCTTTTTGTTGCTTTTTTTCTAATTTTCTGTTACAAAGATGTGCAAACAGGCAGACGCAGTGATAATTAAAGAGCACAATGCCAAGAAAATAAATCTGATGGAGCCTCCGCCAGTTTTGTCTTTAATTTGCACAATCAAAGTCGGACTGAAGACTCATGAATGCTGTCTGGAAGATATGAACCACAATTGAATAACACAATTGTCAAATACATTTCATCCTCTTTTTCATAAAGATATGTGTTGCATTTGTCATCCTTTCATGTCAAAGAGTGCATTTAATGCATCCACTGTGTAGAGACTAATGTCCAATTTTCTGTCAGATTTCGTCTTTTTGATTTTGAGAAACATTTGTTCTGATGAAGTCATTATGCCTGAAATGCCTCAAAACCCACCCACTTGAAAACCCACTAAAATTATATGTTTTTTACAGCTCTCTACCGATAATAATAATAGACGGCATGTTCCTCTGCAGTACTTTATAATGGTGAGAGTGCTTGTTACACAGGCAGCAAGTGCACCGTGTTACAGCACATTAGTAATGAAATACATCACTTAATCATATTTATTAACTCTCAGGGATGCACAAAAAAGAAGCAGAAAAATTATTGGATTTTTTGGCACTTGAGTATAGCATTGGGTGGAGTGTTTCTTTTATTTTGGCTACACGCCGTTCATTGAACATGCTGGTACTTCGGGGCCTTTCTGAGAAAATAAAATAAATGGGTGTTGCTCACCAGAAGTAGTTTTCTTATTGGAGTAGAAGTAAAGGGAGACTCATCACCTCTGCTGCTTCATTTGTTGACCAGCAAAGTAAACATAAGAGATGGGAGACCGATATCAATGAGTGCAAGCTTTAAGGGATTCACATGGGAGCCTCGCTCACTTACACTTGTCTGAGAGTCCTCACTTAGCTGCTTCACATCCAAACATAGTCGTGTGCATTAGGAGGTTTTATAGCTGCTGTAAAACTGTTCTGTTGAGCAAAGCCAAGTTTCCTGAATTTTTTGAAGTTCAGGAATGGCTTTCACAATTCTCAGTCTTCAGCATAAATGTAAAGGACCACACAATTTTGTGATATGCAAATAACACTTCAGGCTCTTTTCTGTAATATATTCAGGCTATAATGGTTCATGTGTGTGCTGGTGCAACATCAAAGAATAGAAAATGACTGTACAGCTGTTAAGCTGGTTTTATAGTACAGTTAAAATGTGTCAAAAAGAAAAAAAACATCATGTGCCATTATTAAAATTACCCAGAAGTTGTATTTTTCTTATAGTAGAAGCTTCAGAACAGTTAGACTCCAACAAATCACTTTCTTTGGTATTAGTCTAAAGCAGCACTTAAAAGCAATTGTTGTTTCTTAGCAATTACAAGAAGTCAATGCAAAAAGACAAGAAGTAAACAGTCACTCAGGAATCTTAAATGTGGCTACTTCTGCTGTTTAATCGGTATAAAAAAGGTATAATCTTCCATCCTCATAATCTTGTTGCCAGCGTGTGTGAGCTGGTTATTAACTTCACTGCAATGTAGATGTAACCTGGTGTGCATGTTGAGAGTGGCTGAGACACTGCATTGATCTCCTGAGAGTGCTGTTTACATCTTGAAGCAGTGACAGTGGTAATCAGTGATTACACATTGTATTGATTCAAGATCTTTATTGTCCTGTGCACAACAATTATATAGAAGCAGTCACTGGCAATGAAATTCTTAAATCTCAGGCTCCCTCCAACAATGCTCAAAAATATGTATAAAGAAAATCACACAAGTAAAAGGAGAACCTAAGACATAAGATATGAAATAGTGCAAAAGTTAAAAATATAAGATTAGAATATAATATATATAAAGTAAAATATAACATATAAAAGACAATATAAATAGAAATATAATACTGTGGAAGGCAGGTGTGCAGAAGTGATAAAATGAATAAACTGGACAGGTTATGGACAGGATATTAGACAGTCATTGCACTAATAAATATATACACTGTGATGATTAAATAATGTAAATATATATGCATACTGTGATGTATGCAGGTATAAACAGTAGTAATGAATATATATAAACGGAGATGTAAACAATATAAACAGAGATGTAAACAATATATCAACGGAAATGTAAACAGATAACGGGGATGTAAACAGGTAGTAACCAGTAAGTAATAGTAGTATGGGGTAAAGTTACAACAGTAATGAGCTTGTGAGCTCAAGAGTTCAAAATTCCTATGGCCTGAGGGATGAAGCTGTCCCTGAGCCTGGTGGTGCGGGACCGGATGCTGTGGTACCGTCTGCCGGACGGCAGCAGGCAAAACAGTTTGTGGCTGGGATGGTTGGGGTCTTTAATGATCCTGTTTGCCTTCTTCCTGCACCGCTGGGTGTAGAGGTCCTCCATGGATGGCAGCTCCGTCCTAGCGATGTGCTGTACAGTTTTCACCACCCTCTGTAAAGCTTTACGTTTGAGGGCGGTGCAACTGCCGTACCAGGTGGTGATGCAGCCAGTCAGGATACTCTCTGTGGTGCACCTGTAGAAGTTGCAGAGCATCCTGCAGTCCATTGGGGTCCATTGGGTCATTTATTTCAGCTATACACACTTCTTGAAATGAGAAAGCTTATTTTCAGTCTTCAGAAGATATTCCGGTCTGCAGTGTTACATAGTCAGTACTAATTTGTGTTTATTCCTGGAGCACAACAGTCGTGGACGACAGCAATTTTAAAACAGGATGACAGTTGTGTACTTGACAAAATAGCAGTGAAGTGTGTCAATCATTGCACCCAAACAGTGTGACAGGGTGAGAGAAGGAGAGAGAAGAGGGAAAACTCATTTAGATTTTCATCTCACTGCATCAGTAAGTCAAGAGATGGTGCTAGGCAACCCTGTCTCCTAGAAATTATGTTTATACACTTCTAATTTGCCAGTTATATTTTAAGGGAAGTGTAATCGCTGCAAGGATTATGTCCAATGGGAAAGTTTTTCTCCCAAGGAACCAAGTACCTATTATGTTCTTGTACCGCACGGACGTTTCCCTACAGAAGCTGCATAGGGCTACAACAGAAACTCAGTAAACCTTGCTGAGTCAAATCATTTCCAATAAATGGCACAATTAGCATGTAATCAGTTCGTCATCACCCACATAGCTACTCAATCTACATCGCCGTGTTCATCTTACAGCTAGTATACACAAGTAAAAAGCAAAATTAAAAGACTTAAACCAACAATGAATTGGTCTTATTAGCAAGTAATGCCACTGTAAAGCTTGATATAGACTTCCATTGTTGTCCAAAAACTATTAACAAGACTAAGAGCCTACAGCCATGGTAGTGGCTGTGAGACTGTGCTTAGGCACAGTGATGCTTTGAACTCAGTGCTAACACATCTTAGTTCAATGTGTTAGCATTCTAATTAGCACTAAACACAAACTGCAGCTGAGGTTGATGGGAATGTCATTAGTTTTGCAGGTATTTGGTCATAAACCAAAATATTGAAGACACTAAGATGTTGACCTGATGATGGCGCAGGATGAAAAGTTAAGGGATTACCAAGTTAATACAATTTTGAACAAAATTTCAATCCATCCAGTAGTTGAGACATTTCATTCAATACCACAAATGTAAACCTTATGTTTGCGCTAGAGATAAAGTCCGGGGTTTACCAAAGTCAGTAGGATTCATCCTCCGGGGACCATGAATGTCTGTACTAGGTTTCAGCTCAATCTGTACAGTAGTTGTTGAGATACTACAATCTGGGCCAAAGTGCTGGACAGACTAATTTTGCCATCCCCAGAGCCACATTGTTGTACTGGGTGACATGTTTCTTCATTACCATGAACTGTAGTTTAATTTGAGTCAACAAATGCACTATTTACTAACGTTTGCTAATAAAATACAGTGCACATCTGTTAAATTTATATTTTTGAGCTGCTGATAACAATTTATTTCCCCAATAGTAACAAATAGGCTCAGGTCTGATGCCACAGACAGGGTAGGGAAGTCAAGTGTATAATTACTGCATTATTTGTGAGTAAGTAACGTCTGAATAAAATGTAGTTTAAAAGCATCATCCACATTTTTCCTCTTTTCACTCGTACTCAATGTTGTAAACAAAACATTTACATTCAGCTACACTCTTCTTGCTGCTTTAATTGTTTTTAATTAATTTGTTAAATTTTTAGAAACTTCAAAGACGGTTTGTTTTGTCTCTCCTTTGTCAAGTAGCCACACACTGCTCGTGACTCTGTTTCACCTGCAGGAGAATAATAATGACTGAAACAACAGTGGAATATTCAGATGAAGCAAAACGCTTTCCTCTGTCAACAGCACTTTCGAAGAGAACGAGCGATCGCTGTCCCGTACGTGCAGACGTGAGGCTGAAACACATTGCCAACGGCAAATGAAAGCGTGAACTACGGTTTACATTCATTTGAATTTCAGGAATATTAAGCTTTGGAGACTGCCCTTGCCAGAAAAACAACAGAACTGATTATTCAAAATAAAATGACACATGATTACATTCAGTTGAAAAGCAGTCTTTCTCAAGTCTTCTTTTAACCATGAAGACAATCTTTTCAAACCTTTTTATTTGCCTAAACCTTTAAAAAATAAGTCCTGCTGGTAAGCCTTCGTTCTAGTTTTAGAAACACTCATATACAAGTAGTTAATTTTGAAATGCTCTGACAACCTATTTTATTGTTTCTGCACTTTGCACACAGCTTTGCCTTGCAAAGCTCAACCATTTTGAGTTGAATGACTGCTTGTGGCTGGAAAATAGAAGTGTTCTAATAGCATATTTTGTGTAGCATAGCAGCAGGACAAGTACCCAATCTTAAAATAAATCAAATCAAATCAAATCAAAACAATTGGACTATTATTGTTGTTGTTATTATTATTATTATTATTATTATTATTATTATTATTATTATTATTTTATGATTCTGCAATAAGCCTGTGAATATTCTCATTCATCCAGGTCATGATTATCTCAAGGAAATTGAATCGAACGCAACTGGATTTTTGGTTTTGTCTGTGANGAGGCTTCATCAGTTCGTGCTTGTTTGACCAGGCTAGACTGGTCAAACAAGCACGAACTGATGAAGCCTCACAGACAAAACCAAAAATCCAGTTGCGTTCGATTCAATTTCCTTGAGATTATTTTATGATGTTTAGATTGTCTAAATAATGATTCATTTTTTATTATTATTTTTTTTTTACCTATAGTGATGTTTTGAAATTATATATACATATTGATAGTTTGGATTTCTGGCTGACAGACAGACAAAGAGACATACAGACAGAGAGACATCGACAGACAGACAGACAAATAAAAAAGCAGACAAATAGACACAGACAGACAGACACACAGGCAAGGAGAAATAAACGGACGGAGCACATTCATCCGGTGGAGAGTTCACTGGCCAGGTTTTTTTGGACACAGCTGCCCTCCTGTGGTTATTTGTAGAAATTCAGTTTGTGTGCCAACAGACTTTTTTGAGGCTGTGAGAGAGAAGGTTATTTTGAGGCTGTAGTTTGTTGCTGCATTGAATTACATTTAATGTGCAGCTGTTATTGTGTTTATCCTTTATGTACACTACTGGTAGGTTTTAATTAATGTTAATACAGCATCTGTTAACATAAAAACAAATGTTGCTAAAGCTTTGCTTCAATACATAGCCCATACAGTGTATCTATCTTTCCTTTATATGTCTTGTTTGCATATTGTTCTATGTCGTGTAAGTTTATTTTTATTCTTATACACAATTATATTTGTTTATGTTGTGTCAGCAATAAAAATGTCAGTAACTAAAAGATTATTTACTTTTAAAGATAAGTAAGTAAATAGCCAGTGAATCAGAACAGACATGATGTCACAACAGATGAATAGAAATGTAGAAAAATAAACAATAAATAGATTATTATGGTCTTTCACCATCAATGATATGATGTGCAGTATGTGAATTTCTCTAATAATGTGTAACTTTCACATATTTACATCCTCTTTTCTTTCTTACTCTTCCTACTTATCAACAATGTTGATCCTAGGTGCAAGAGGCTACAACAGCACCGTATGTGAGAATAATGAATGATTTTTAAAATCAAAATTTTAATTATTGAAATGACCCAAAGAGCTTTAGGACTTATTTTGAAATCACCCGAATTCTCGTGCATCCGTGCGAGCGTGAACAAAATGAGCTTTATATGAATCATTTAGTTGCCAAAATGTGTTGCATAACCTTGAATTTGTTTTGGTTATGTGATGCCCCAGCTTATTTATCCATCATCAGATGTTTCAGCTAATGATGTTAAGTGATGATGGGAGGTCAGAGATGCCCCATTTCAAATTTTTCTGTCCAGCAGTTGAGTGCAAATATGTGATGTTTCCGGGGAACAGGAGTCTGGGCTGCTGGCCTGCTGCCCGGCTCCGAAAGACTTTGGACTCTGGACAGCACTTTGTGCAGTGAAGCTTACGATCAGATGGCTATCAGCTTGCTCAAACACGCAAACAAGCATTAAGGGAGCTGGTCTTACACCACTACTGTGTGTCATTATCACAGAGAGACAGTCAGCTTCACATCTGCTCAAATTACTGAGTAATTATTGATGTGCAGTGAAACACTGTTGTGTCACTGTTTCAGATTAGGTTTTTAGTTTTAGTACTAATAACATGATGTCAAGATCAACATGGACATTAGAAAACCTTTAAAAAAAACAATTATAATTCCCATTATAATTTGAAAAGATCAATTTAAAGGAATAGTTCGACATTTTGGGAAATACACTTATTTGCTTTCTTGCTAAGAGTTAGTTGAGAAGGCCGATACCAGTGTCATATCTTTCCATTCAATATGAAGCTGCAGCCAGTTAGCTTAGCATAGCACAAAGACTTGAAACAGGGTGAAACAGATAGCCTGGATCTGGGAAATTGTAGTTTTCAGTCTTTGGTTTCTGTATGAATTAAAGAAGGTAGATATAACATGTAAATTATTGCGCTTTAGAGGTGCTAGTCGTATTTTGTTACCGCTGGACAGAGCGAGGCTAGATGTTTCACCCTGTTTCCAGTCTTTGTGCTAAGTTAAGCCAACTGGCTGCTAGCTGTAGCTTCATATTTATCCCACACAGGGGCGCCAGGGGGTTAGTTAGGATGATTCCAAGGGCCCTGGGCTGCCCACCAAAAATCCAGAGCAATCCATGGAGCTGATGACGGAAGATGTATTTGGGGTAAAAATTAAACCCTCCTTTACTTCTCCCAGAGCAGAAATCATTCAAAATAAATAACTTATTTTTATAACAAAATAATAATAATAATAATAATAATGTATTTGAGGTAGTACTTTTAATTTTAACCCCAAGTGAGATTTTCCCTGACTGGATAACACATTCCTGTCAATACATCTTTTTTTGTTCGTCATTATAATATCAGTGAAGCACCTTTATTNNTCATTTAACAAGTTCTCATATTACAACGTTGTGTTGCTAAAATTACTGTTAGTTTAAAATTATGGGAACAACATGTAGAGAAAAGACACATTTGGCATATATGTTATGCCTTATTATTTTTAGAATGTGGGGTGTTTATATACAGAAGTCCTAATTGCAGTTTTTTAATTTCATATTATTAAAATCAGATGTAGATACTATACTATAAACTATACTCCGTCTCACTGTAGATTCGATTTTACTGTTAGCCATTTTACAGCAGGTACATGGAAAGACACTGCTGCAGCTTTTGTTGGTTATAATATCAGTGATGCATCTTTATTCTCATTTAATTTAGTCATTAATCATGTTATACACCAATGCTCAATGCTGGTAGACTGCGTATGAGGTAATTAACATTGGACTACAGTAGAGATTCCAGCCTGCAAAGATAGATTTAACATTACTAATTGGGGTTGTCAAATGGTTACAGCAATGTAGCCTACATGGGTGATCTATGGGGGCCCAATATTATATTCTTTCATGGGGTCCAAAATCTCTGGCGGCCCCTGACCCCACACACGAGAGTCGGTATCAATCTTCTCATCGAACTCTCAGCAAGAAAGCAAATAAGTGTATTTCCCAAAATGTCAAACTATCCCTTTAATTAATGCACATTCCATCTGCAAAGCAATAATTTCAATTAACTGTAAATCATATTCCTTTTTCTTTAATAGAAAATGATATTTCATGAATTTAGAGCCCCCAGTACCAGAAAAGACACTGTGGTTGATAACCATGATCCAAACTGCTCATCTTGGCCCAATAAAAAATATTATTTCATTACAGCTGCTTTCCTAAATGAATTTCAATAATTATTAAGCATTTTCATTCAGGTTTCAGAGCTTGCCGCAGTAGCGCTCATGATGACTGATGAATTCCTAATTTCTCCTGAAACAGAGGTGACAGCTGTTTCCCCAAATCTGTTAGACCTTTTCTCCTTTTGACATTGTTGATTGCATTTTGCTCATTCGCTTGGAAAATTGGTTTTGGCTCGCTGATAACGTCCTGAATTTGATTAAATCACATCTTGCTGAGAAATTCAGTAGTGAATGAGGGTACTTCATTTAACCCCCGGCATCATCTTAAAGTGGCATTCCCCGAGGATCACTGTTCACGGTCACGTTTCACAATGAGTCAGCGGTTAGCTCTGTTAGCACGCAGCAGGAAGGTGCAGGGTTTGAATTATAAATGTGATTCTTTCTCTATGTAGTTTGCATATTTTCTTCTATCCTGTTATCCTTCCTCCAGGTGCTTTTGTTTTCCTCTCCCACAGTCTAAAGACATGCAGCATGAAGTCTCTAAATTGTCTTCAGGTGTGAAAGTGAGTGTGTCTGTGTGATAGCATTGTAGTAGCCACTAATCAGTCCAAGGTGTTTCCCTGCCTTTTGCACAAGAACAGAAAATTGCAATGCAGATGCCATTCATTTAGTTGAAACAGCCTAAAGGATTGCCTGTCGTCCTTCCCTCATTGCTAATAAATACAGCTGTGTATTTAACTCATTATTAATCCTATTGGCTCTTGGTCTACATAATATTTGACCCACCGTGGACGTCTTGCTGTGTGACCCTGGATGTAGTTCTTAGAGAAATTCTTTGGAAATGCAATCAATAGCATTCTTCACATTCAGTACACATTC
This sequence comes from Oplegnathus fasciatus, assembly GCA_003416845.1. NCBI lineage: Eukaryota > Metazoa > Chordata > Actinopteri > Centrarchiformes > Oplegnathidae > Oplegnathus > Oplegnathus fasciatus. The sequence continues at coordinate 797,946 of NTHP01000001.1, read as the reverse complement.
CCTGCAACTCCCCTTTTCTCAGCATAATTCAGAGGATGGATATGAGACAAAGGGGCTGTTACACAACATCGGACCCCTGCTGTAAGGTCAGCTTGGCAGACAGCCAAGGCTGTTAAGACGTATATGCTTACTGAGAGGACGCGTTATGCACATGCTGCGTGAAGTATGTTGCATGTAAACGGGATAATATGTAAAACATCATCATTAAAGGGTAAATCCAGGATAAAACAACTTTTACATTCTGCATGTTATGAACATTTCTGAGGATAATAAAGAGAATCAATTCTCTGATTCGAGTGAAGTATCATTAAGAGACTCAACCATGTTCGTTTCCTCTGATAATGAATTGGAATTCTTTTTATTTCATCACCGTCTTTGCAAATTCAGATAAAATGTTCAATTTTTAACATGATAAGATAAGAGCTGCGCAATTGATTTGAATGTTCACAGAATATGAATTAAAATTATACTAATATGTAAATCATCAGAAAGACACATTTGATGTTTGTCTCTCTACATCTGAGAGCCTATTTTCTCAATCAGCATCTTGCTGTGGGTGATGTGGTCCTTCATGATTGCAAAATTTTCTGCCAAAGTTAGAACAGTTTTTGAGACAGTTTAGCAACATTTGGATCAAAATGTAAGGAGAGTTGTGGGGCTGTTTCCATCACAGTCAGTCAGACCTGATCAAACCAAACCTACACAGTCGTGATGAAGCAGATTAGCCGAAATTTTGAGTGTTAAACTCTTAATGTTGATTAAGTATATAATTTTAACTAAGGATGTTTGATTTTTGCCTATTTAGTCATGAATATTTAATGTTTGATAGAAATACCAAGTGTAAAATGGGCTTTAAATTTTCAGCAATGTTTTCGTAAATCATAAGTCAGTTAAGAGTCTTTGCTGTTGCTTGGCAACCTCACAATAACATCAAGACTCTTCAAAATTGTTTGAATGAACATCACACACGTTTTTGTGAATTAAAAGGGAAAATGTACTATAGTAATGAATACCTGGAGGAAATAAAAAGCTGGTAGCTTCAGTACAAGAATATCAGTATCATATTGGCTTCCAAAAACCCAGTCAGCCATGACCTCGTGACTTCTGTTTTCAGATGAATTTTCATTTTAGGGAATGTTATTGTACTATTATGATTTTAGATTGGAGAGCTGAATATAAATATGTCAGTAATGTCCAGTTTCATGTGTGCCTCTGTATAAGACCACCTATAGTCAGTTACTGCACCCATTATGGTGTGGTGAGTCACTCATCCCCTTGCCTGATTTAATTTACCCGCTCACGTGCGAAAATCTGTCTCACTTCCCCTCCACGTGAACCCCTCATGTGAGAGGAAACGTTTTCCCAACTCAATCACCCATTTTATATTAGATCAAAGCATTATCAGCTGTGCCCTCCAGACATGACTACCCTGCACTCAGTGGAGTATCAGGTTATTAAAGGCTCAATTGAGATAATTATCTCTTGATCTGCGGGATCATGTTAGTTATGATGCATTTAGATGCTGAACCCAAACTACAAATTGCTTATTTTACCATTTAAGTATCCTTAATGGGAGAAAATTTGTAAATGTTGATCCTTTTCAATCATCATGTCTGTTGGGAACCTTTTTTATGAGCTGTTCATATACACCACTGTTAAAAATAACACGCAGAGGTGACTGTCAATAAACATGCAATACAAAGGTTACTCTTGTATCTCAAGAGTGGTGGGTTTAAGACTTAAGAGACTGAAGAGAAGCCAGACAGTCAAGTGTCTCTATGATAAATGTCATCTAGCAGATGGATAAGGCTGCTGGGTCCTGTCCCTGTTGCTATGACTCACATTGTTCTCATAAACCTATTATACACATCAAGAGCACTTGACAACTTGTCAAAATAAACCTCCACCTTGCTGCCTTTAGTGACGGTTTGAAATAAGACAAGTGGAAAAAATAGACACGCAATAACAATCTGGCACGGGTGCGAAAGGTTTTCGTGTGAGATAAGCCATTAAAGTACCAAGTGCTGCTGAACTTTGGACCTTCACTACTTTCACCACTGGGGGTTGAATTATGGTTACTGTGTGTACACACCAGGACCTTATTTGGAAAGCTGTTGAGTTGTAGAGCGCTGCAGGGGGTCCTTAAGTCTTTGCAGGGGAGCTTAGCAAAGGCTAAAGGGCGTAAGCAAAGGGATAGTTGGCATTTTTGAACAGTTAACACATTTCTTATTAAATCCGTTCAACGAAAAGGCTCATTGAGCACCTGAGTTTGTTTTACAGTCCACACATTCCAGACCCCCTCTGTAAATCCTTTATTAGGAAATTGAAAGTCATCGTCAGTGTGACAAAGCCTGTAATGCCACAAGAGTCCAGGTGTGAGCCGGCCTCAGCTGAAACAGGGGACAGGCTCTTGCTGTTTGTTATATGATGACATTGATGGCATTTTCTTCCTACAGAAGTGAGTGAGCTGCCATAAGATAACATTGTCCCACAAGGCCAAAACGCAGCAACTACATATTTGTTAATAATTGAGTTAAGCCTCACTCTGACTTGTGGTTTACCATTTAAAGGAACAGTTCAACATTTTAGGAACTATACTTACTGGCTTTCTTGCCAAGAGTTAGATGAGAGGATTGATACCACTCTCATGTCTGTATGCTAAGTAAAGCTCACTGATTTACACGTTTTATCATGTTTGTTTAATCCGTACAGAAACCGAAGTGTAAAAACGACAAACTGCTGTTTTATGGGGGGGTTATGAGTGCGACTATTTCTTGGTTAGGAGCAGTTGCCAGGCAACCAGTGGAGACTTCAGGAAATAACAGCACCAGGCCAAAAAATAATCTGGTACATAACCCCCCTGTAGCAGGTAGGTGGATTGTGTTATATTTATCATATTTAGCGTACAGGCATGAGAGTGGTATCAGTCCTCTATCTAACTCTCGGCAAGAAAGCGAGTTTTCAAAATGTCAAACTATTCCTTTAAAAAAAATATGTGACATAGTAAATGTGTAGTTTCCATGAAAGCAGTAACTGATCTCTGTCCTGGTCTGCCACAGAAAGAGAGATGTATGAAGTTAAAGTTATAATCTCAAAAACTTTCATTTAAATAAATGTCTGTTAAGTCACCATCTATCGCCAAATGAAGCAACACAATGGTGATTGAGCCTATGGCCCACTGGTGAAAGCCCTTGTATTTGCAGTATTATGACCCAGGTGTCGACAGCGACTTATCCGGAAAAATCACAAGCGGCGCACAGTTAGACTTTTAACAAGGCTTTTAACGCAACAGACTCACTCTTCAACTCACCTGTGTGTGAAGCGGCGTACTTTTTTTTCCGGTCTCTGCTAGCGTTGCGAGTAAACGGTTACTATGGCTGAACAAAAAAGAAGAGGTCGATGACCACAGACGATGAAGCTTGAAACTGAAACTTGAGTGAGGTCCAAAAACACACCTGCAATTACCAATTATCGCCATAGGTGCTGCGAATGACAATGAAATGAAAGTCTTCGAGATTACAACTTCAAAGCTTGCTAGCGAAATAGCCATGCTAAAGCTAAATTTACCTACTTTTTCTTTATGAGAAATATCAATTTTGATAAACAACATCTTGGTAATTTACTTTGTCAGTCTATATAAATAAGGCAGTGGCTAAATCAAGCCAAGTTCTGCCTAAAGTTAACTAGCGTAGCTTATGAGAGTGGCATAAGTGGCATGTGAGCTTCTGACTCAGTAGAATTTAAATTTAAATCATTAAATTGTCAAAATGTCCACTTCAATAAGAATATTATTAGTACAAATAGATGAACAGACAGACACATAGCAAAGAAGACATTTGAACATTTGATCCCTATAAACTAAAAACTAAAAATAAAGCCTATCTAAACCTTTTTTCTCAGCTTCACTGTTTCTGTAGTGATTGTTCTCTGCTTTTGTAGGGACAGATTTATTGATACTGTTTTATTGGAAAATTAAAAAGGACAGTATGGACTGGAGTGCCAGTCTTTCTTTAAATGGTCTTAGTTAATCAGCACAAAGATAATTCTACACTCTATGTAAAATCACATTTTATAAGACATTTCAGTTGATATTTGTTCATTTTTGTGTATGTTCGACACAGTGCTGTCATACAGAATAGTTATATGCAGCACAAGGGTTTGGTTTGGATAAACTTACTGCAAGTCTCACCTTCTCCCTTTGTTTTATTTCTTTGTTTACCAGGTCTCTGAACTTGCCGACCTCCTAGCCTATACATAACCTTTAAGTTGCTTACCCAGTAATGAAATAAGGCCTGTTTGTATTCAATAAGGTAAAAGAAAATTACATTGTCTTACTGCATTGATCAGTTATGTCTCTTGAAAACGTGCTGCCAGCCAGGCAGGAAACAGCAGTCGACACAGGTCTAAAATGTGGCCTGAAGCTATGAGATAATGATACACGTGTTAGATTGTCATGGAGTATTTCTGTTACTAGTTTCTCCCAAATGAATGAATTTTGGTGTATTTTCATTTAATTTCAGATGTCTTTTCTAAAGTCAAAGTCCGCCGTGTAATCCGAGAATCCAGAAATCTCTTCATGTTGTTTATATTCCTTATAAATAATTAAAAAAAATTAAAAAACATATGAAGATTGACTGCACTGTTTACTTTCATGTAGCTTTTGTTTCTTTGAAGCCACATCAACAGAGACACTCTGATTACCTGCAGGCAGAGCTGGCACATAAATCTCCACAGTAAATGATCGGCTGCCTTTTGATGATGATGCCATTGAAGATGCTCAGCTCAGAAACGCTGGAAAAAATACACAGACTCTGTCTTACGTTAAAACTAATTAAGTCAAAGTCACTCAGTGAAAGAATGAGGTGACAAGGAAGAACAGTATCCCTGAAGAAGTATAAAGACGTTCCTCAAAAAAACCTTAAAACAAATCCAGATCAAACAATGAGGTTACCAGCACTAATCCTGAATAGTTTGGACATTTTAATTTCTTAAAGTATTCAGTCAGGGTCCAGTGGTTTAGTTACTATTTGACTCAATGTTAACAGGTGAGAGTCACGATATCCAATTTTGAATGTGTTATAGTGTCAGATGCACCGTCATCTCAGGGGCTGTCACACTCCTGGGATTCAATTTACTAAAGTGGTGTTGAAAACAAACACATCCAGGAAGGTGGAGGTGTGAAAACAGCTTCCTGTTGTTGCTGATGGCAGCTTCAAACTCTGGCGTGAACGACGTTAACCCAGGGCCCGTGGCACAGGCTGGTGAGAGCAGTATAATGATGTGAGGGCTGGTTTCTGGCCCTGGAGCCTGTTTAAAAGCAGGTTGTAAACATTGTTGCTGACCACAGCGTCTATTTTTACAACGTGCCTTCCCATGAAGCACTTCCCATCTTTAGCTGGTTTCAGGAAAACGACATTAAGTGTTGAGTCAACTCCAGTGGTCTGGACAGTCCCCAAGTTCTGACTCAACACATCACCTTCATTCTGTGTTATAATAGGATGTGTGTAATATGAATGTGCTTTAATTTGTTTTTGCAGAGACAGATACACAAGTATAGAATATTCACTGAATAGTCTGATGCTACATATTTATAGCCTTTATAGCCTAAGCTAATTTGCATCATCTTGGGCGAAGCATTATACATGAGCAATGATGCAGAACACAGACAGTAAACAGAAAATACAATTTAGAATGTATTGATAAAGGATTCCATTTATCATAAAGGATTCCAGTTATGATCCATTACTTATTGATCCCCCGAACAGACAAACCAATCTCGAGCTTTCAAACAGAGATCTTCTTAAGGCATCAGTGATTAAAGAAAGTCCCTTTAAATGTAATGAATATTGCACAGTTCAGAGTGAGCTGATTCCTTCTCATCATATAGGCCACAGTATATTGAGTCTCTGCTCCAGCACCTCCAACAAGCCTTTATAGATGCATGAAGACAGGCATTGTACATGCAGGCATAGTATTGACTAATTTAATTCAGTTAACTTCTTTAGAACATGGAAAAGGTGAGANNAAAGATGCACGATAAATAGATGCAAAGAAAATTCTCAGTGTATGTTAAATGCAGTGGCAACCTGATGCTGACCCGCAGTATGAGTTGAGTGTCAGGTTACTGTTTTCTGCAGCTGATCTGATACCACCAGGTGAGCATGGACACGGATCTCTGTGAAACACATGTGGGACCTTGACGAATTCCTGCCTTGAAGTATTCATTCTGATGTGGAGGCGGAATTAATACATGTACTACTGTACATGTCTGAGATGTGGTGTGAGAGGCTTTGAAGTGTGGAAGCTTTGAAGACCAGCAGCAAAACTCTCGCTTTAAAGACTGGAGGACAGTGAACCACACATTTTATATGGGTCCCGTTTTATATGTGATACACGATGAAGCTGATGTTCAGATTTTTTATGGGTCATCAAGTGTCACATGCTGCATGTTGTGCCACCAAGTACGGTATGATACAAACAACATGTACTCTAATGCATGCGGTGAGCAGCACTTGCCAAGAATATTGTGCCCACAATGCATTTTCAGGACTCTTAGCCAACACTTTCGAGTACATCATACATAAAATGCATTTCATGCCTGTAAAGTGCTTCACAAGTGCCCTTTGACAGCTTTTAACAAACACAAAATGGAAAAAATGCCTAGTTTCTTTTTTTTTTCTTCATTTTGCTTGAATGCATTTCACGTGTCGTTAAAGTGCATCTTGTACACGGTACGCTAAGTGTCACAAAATTATCTTTTGTGGCACAAAATGCTTGGCAATTGTCAAAAAAGCGTGTTTCATTTCAAGGCTTGTGAATTAAGATGCTAATTAATATGCTAATGCAATATTGTAATTATGATTATGATTATTACGAATGCGTTCTCCTCATTCGGTGGCACAAAAAAGTGGTAACACGGCCCATCTCCTGCCGAAAACGTCGCCAAATTGTTTTAATCTCAAACTGAAAGATGTGGTTTGCAAATGCCTTATGTGCACATTTGTAGTTTTCTGTAGAAATCTGTCACTGTGGCAGCACGCGTAATTTCTGCTCCAGTAAAGCTGAAGGCAGCTCTTGCAGGTGAAACATCTTTGTCAGGTTGCTGTTCATTCTGGGTCCTGTTGTGAAGCGACCCAGAGGGATCAGAGGCTGTGACAAGGACCTGCAGGGGCCAGACTGCCCCAGTCCTCCTTTGTTAACCTGTGCCTTGTTCCTGTCAGATTCCTCATAGGCGGGAATAGAAAAGCAGGGGGAGCTGGCACCAGCTTACCTGCCATTTGCCCTCCCGTGCTGCTGCTTTAATAGCCACAAAGACGGACATCTTCTTGATGCCTAACGACAGAGGTTGAAGGGAGGAAAAGAAGAATAGACACTCCTGCCGCCTAATGTTGGGGGTCAGACCAAATTTACTGGAGCAGGCCAGCGAGAAATTAGAGGGAATGGTCTCTTAGTTTCAGGGAGGGATTCATGGACCCTCATTGAAAAAGAGGATGAGGTCTTCATTAAGGGAAGACTGGGGGAGAAGTGAGAGGGTTTATTCGGGTATTTGGATGTTTTACAACCAGTATTATCTGTGTGGACAATCCCATTCATTACATTTAATATTCAGTGGGCATTTTTCAGTTCTTTAAACCGGCATTGTCACTATTTTTTATTATTGTTTACATAGTCTCTGATCTTGGACTAAACATCCACAAATGCGAAAGCTGCGCCAAATAAGAGCATGGCTGTTGTTTAGTTACAGTTTAGAGAGTTTAGAGTCGGGATAGACAGAGGAGGCAGCTCCACTGAAGGTTTCCTGGCTGATTCACAAGCCTGAGCAGGATCATTTCCTCCCTGCGTCCATCAGAGGAAGAGTCCACATGCTCGCACAAATGAGGATGCTACTCTTGGCCTCCACTATTTCCAGGTTACTACCAGGTCCCATGGCATTAGGCCAATGCTTTGAGATATGACCATTGCAATGAAAGATTAATGTGTGATAAATGTGGGGAATCAAGCAAAACAACTATATAAAACTTTAATATCTTTCTTGGCTTATTGCAACAACCCAAAAACAGCTTTTGAGGCTGTGTGTTAAGGCAGAAACTGATGTGCTGCAGAGAGTTTTGGGATTGTAGGAAGTTGTAATCAGTAAGGAGACCATCCTTCATCCACAACTGGATTCAAGTCAATAAACTTCCAAGTCGATTAATGTCAATCCTGCTTAAGTACTGCTGAGCCTCTACCAGATCCAGCCTTACTGATCTGAAGCCGACCCATCGTCATCACTTGTTATGGGGTATTTCATCATGGGGATCAATAAATAATCGCATTCAAATTTTAGGATCAAAAGAAATGAAAATCATACATTTGTGCACATTTTATGCTTTATTTAACTCCCTGTAAGCCATAAAACAAGGTTTAGACAAACAATACATTTCAGTACATGACACATAATCACTGAATTAAACATGGTAGAGCTCATAAATATAGAAAACACTCTTTTGCCTCGCAGTGTTTAGACTTGAATAAATACAAATGTGTAATTACAGGGTTGAGCGGGACACTTTTCAGTCACTTTGTCCTGCAATACAAAAGTTTCACTTGTGAATTGAAGAGTTTCCTTCAATCTTAAGACGTTATCTTTGGTCGTCATCATCAGTAAAGGCACATTTCATTTGTGCATAGTATTTCTTCCAATCTGACGCCACAGCTGGTATATGGAGTTTAAACATATTGCATACCTTGTTGCACACAACAGTATGTTGCATGTCAAGTGTCTGCATAATAATGAATGAGGCTAATTTCATCAGTCTTGAGTAGCTTCAAGTGCAGCTAACTTCACAACTTGTCACCAAAAAACATCTGTAACCTCTGTGACATTCTTTTGTCTCCATTTTTTCTGAAGCTTAGTGGCTTTTTTTCTCCTCAGGAGTCTTTCCACACTTTTTAGCGTCTCCGCCTCAGGAGACTTCATTGTTACCTTTGGCACAGTAACATGTGACACATCTGGTAATGTTTCACTGACAGACTGTGATATCCATCCAGTCTAATTCACAGATTCACAGAAAACTCCCTCCTCTTCTGTCGTGGTATTACTAAATGGAGTCTGTCCGTCTCCTGCCGAACACCGCAGACATGCTTTTCACTATGCCCCTGAACCCCAGAGGCCTCTTCGCGGTCAGCTTGGCGTCCTTCATCCTGTCCACCAGCCCGTGAAACACCATGAGCACGCTGTGGTAGTTCTCGGCCGCAGACACCTCGTAGAAGTGGCAGTCCGTTTTGAGAGCCAGCAGCCAGCCCTCCTCGCTCAGCACTGTCCGCCTGTGGTGCAGGTCCCTCTTGTTACCCACAATCACTATGGGCGCTTTGTCCCCGTTCAGGTAGTCTTTAGTGGACCTGATCGTCTGAATGAGCCTGCTGACGGTGTTGAAACTGGCCCTGTCGCAGATGCTGTAGACAAGAATGTAGCCGTCTGCCCACTGAACCTTCTTCTCAAATAGAGACATCTCCACAGACGAATCCTGCAAAATCAGACATTAAGGTTCATCTACAGCAACAGGCAGTGGTGGAAAGTAACAAAACATTTACTCAAGTACAAAGATACCTGTAATTTACACAAGTTTTTCCATTTTATGTTACTTTATACTTGTACGCCACAACATTTCAGACAGAAATATTGTACTTTTTACTGTAATACATTTCTTTAACAACTATAATCTTTAGATACTTTGAAGATTAAGATTTTACACATGCACAAAACATGTGATCTTCTTCTAAAATATGATACATTATTATAGATAAAACTACCCAGAAGTAAGATTAGTGCCATCCCATTTAAAAGCTGCTTACACATTAAGGTATCAGTAGTGATAAAACAGTATTGTGATATATATAACAGTATTAAAGGGACTTTTAGCCTATACATTTAATTTCTACATTGTATATGTCTACTTTTACTTAATGTGATGATTTGAGGAGTACTTCTTCTACCACTGGTAACAGCACAACGTGTCATCAGAATAAAACAGCATTATTAACATCAGATATCATTCATAGCAAGTGTCAGATTTAGTTATTCATGTCTCCTTACCTCCGAATAAGGTGAATCCCAAATATTGAGAGAGATTTCCCTCCCATCTACCATAAAACTGTGGCTGTAGATGGACTCTGCAAGATAAAAAGTTTAGTTAATGTAAAGTTAATTGAAGTTAAAAGGCTGCATTGCAAAGATGTCAGTAAAACAGACACTTACCAATATCTCCATACTCTCCGATGAATCTCCGAGTCAAGAGGCGCACAGTCAGAGCTGAAAAACAACAGTCTTTAACGCACCGTGCGCAACAGATACATACATATATAAGTTTTTCTCCTCTATAGACATCTTTTTACCTGATTTCCCGACGCTTTCTGTCCCCATGACAACAATGTTGGCGTCCATTTTCAGTGAGACAGCTGCGTCGGGCCGCTGAGCTCCATGAGAGGCGGAGGCGGCTGTTGCTGTGCCGCTGCTGCCGGCTCAGAGCGCTTATTATAGGACAGACCAGTGGGCGGGGTAAACAAATCACCCACCACCACCCCCACAACAACAACAACAACAACTGCAGTGATTCAATGATGTCTCCCTCACACGTGCTCCACCTCACGCGCCTGTCTGTGGCAGGAAGCCGCTGCAGCGAGCAGGTGAATGAAAATAAAAGATGAAGAAGAAGAGCAACTAATTATTTTCTTTAGTATTATTTTTGCGGTCATGACATTTTAAGGAAATCAGTGTAATGTGACAAAGTAGCTACATTTACTTCATTAAAGGTTCTGTATGCAACTTTCAGAAATTGCTTGTTTACAATGACACCTGTGGCCTTTAAGTCAACTGCAGACAGCATCCTGTTACTGGCACTCAGTGGGAGCGAGCCAGCCTCAGCCAAAATGTGACGTGACACACGAGATTGAACGTGATTGACAGGCATCATGCTGATAGCTTGCTTTTCAATAAAGTTGTTAAAAAAAAAAAATTGATAGCTTGCCAGCCAGCTTTATCAATCGCTGTTTGTCTAGCTTTCACCGAGAGGCTCAGCAACTTCAGCAGGGCTACATTAGCTGGATGAAAACGCTAACAGTGAGTGAACTAGACAGAGTATTATAAATATGATGTGTTGTCTGTGTCGAGTTGTGAGTCTGTGTTGTGTTGTGTGCCGGTCTTTTGTTGACGTTAGCTTGGCGGACCATTTACTACAGCGGTATGATCCCAAAATAAACAGATTTTGCTGTGATTTAATTGCAATAAACGGATCAAAAGGATGCTGAAATAACTACATCATGATGCCGATTTGTAAAAAGTCTGAGTTCATGCTCTGTCAGGTCTGTCCACAAGACGACAAAGAAACAACTTTTAAAATGCTATGCTAACATTGTTGCTACTCCATCAACGCTCAAAATAACATAATCTAAATTAGACATAAATACAGCAGCGACATTACTGTTTATACACATAGATATCTACATATTGTGTAACTTGTGTAACATTATATCTGTATAAATATGAAGTAGTATCATAGATCTAACGTTAGCTAGTGTTGCACACAGCGCTGTAGTTCTATATAGAAGTCTGTCCAACTACCCTGCACGTTGAAAAATGACGCCAATGACCGGTGTGTTAAAAAGTGACGCCAAGGGGTCCTGACCAAGCATCCATATGTGACGAGTTGGGCACATCCGTCCTGAGATCTTAAAATCAGTCTATAGCCTGATAGAGGCAACCGAGAAAGACGTGGAAGGTCTCATTTTTTTAGGTTAGGTTACAATCCGTTCACACATTTGCAATAAAAAACTATTAAAAAACATTTATACATGTAAAAACTTACATACAGTCCCTTTAAGTATATTTGAGGCGCTTGTACTTTAATTTAGTATTTCCATTTCATGGAGACTTTATAGGGAGTGTCTCCTGAGAGAAATACTGCACTTTTTACTTCACTACATGTAGCCTATCTGACAGATGTGGTTACTTTGGAAATTAAGATTTTACACACAAAAATATGATCAGTTTATAGAATATGATTCATTGTCATAGATTAAACCACCCAACACTATATAAAATAGTTAAAATGCTGCTTACACATGAATGCATCAGTAATAATAATCTCATGGTATAATATATAATAACACTCACAGGGGTCATTTTTCTGCATTGAGTACTTTTACTGTTGATTCTTTAAGAACATGTTGCTAAAGTAACATTTTTTATGCAGGACTTATTTTACATTTATGGTATTGCAACTTTTACTTAAGTAGCCTAAAGAACCTAAATGACCTAAAGAATACTTCCTCCACCGCTGTAGAAAATCAAATTAATAATGAATTGCTCTAAAGCTAAAAGTCAGAGTTCATCTGGTATGAGGCTGTAAAATGTTGTTTTTTGACTATATTAATTACAGGTCTAGTCACATGTATAATCAGTGATTTTGTCTCATAGATTTAGTGTTTCTCAACTTAGAATAATTCAAATAGCCTATGGGCCTGTTTTAAAGCTGTATTTACTAACTGTTGTAAAGACACCTTTAGAAAATAGGAATAACAATAGTCTAGGTGGTAATCTGTGTATTGGGAGAAGCAGGTTTTGAAGTTCACCTTTTTGTTGTACCTTGCTTCTTTTTTTCTTCTGTCAACTTCAATCAAGGCCCCTTCTATGTGCTGCTGCAATATTAGGAGCAACCACAAGGGGGAAGTAGAGTTCAATAAATTTCTCCCACGAACAGATGACTTTGTTTTGCTTCCTGGAGCCAGAAAAGGCAGAGGAGGCAGGCTGGACAATGATTGGCTGAACAGAAACAGACCCTCAGATAATTGGCTGTTTGTAGAGATAGACTGTAACACCCGCCTCCCCGTGTGTGTGTGTGTGTGTGTGTGTGTGTGTGTGTGTGT
>NTHP01000001.1:662827-784893 GCA_003416845.1 Oplegnathus fasciatus | reverse complement strand
TGTGTGTGTGTGTGAGAGAGAGAGAGAGAGAGAGATGTGTCTTTATCTTTCCCAGCTTTACTTACTCCTCTGGGGGCTACAATTTCCTGTTTTAATCTGATTTCTCCCAGTAACCTGGTTTCTTGTGCGCATGTAAACGTGTATAAATACCACTGTGCATAAATCACACAAGATCAAGTCAGGTACCATTTTAAGATGCAACTTTACTAAAAACATGTTGTTGTTTTTTTGCATTTACCTCTGATTTCTCCCACACTTTACAGTCTTGTTGCAGTAAGACAAGCTCCTCAGTGACAGTAGCTGCTTATTTCAGCAGCAGCAGTAAAACAAGATCACAGAAACCCTTCATATCATCTCTGATATCATTTCCTCTCTCGTATCTTGTGTAAATGAGATTATTCCAAGGCTGGAAGGTCCAAGAAGAGATATTTGGCTGTTTCCATCATATATATGATGGTTATGACTGATTTTCTGCCTATAATATGTGGACTTTTAGGAAAAACTAGTTTTAGTTTTACCCTCAGAGGTTTTGTTGGAGAGCACTGCATATATTGCAACGTTTAGTGTGTCATAAGATAAATGTGTCCATTACATATTAAGCATGTATGTAAATTAGAAATGTCTGAACATGCATTTGTAGTAATCATCCTTTACCCTTGTTTATTGGTGCATTACCTGTGGATGTACTTATAATAGGGAACCCAATATCATGGACACAGTGCTTCACACTGTTTTTAAATGTCTGTATTCATCATTACGAGAGGTGTTAGCACGTGTGGCGCTGACTCAGTAAAACCAAGAGATAATGAGGCCGTAATGCATGCAATTACATTCATGAAATATATGCACATGTAGGTTATATGATAAACAAATGCATCATAATTAATATCATGTCTGTGTGATGTACATACACATGAAAAACACATGAATCAAAGTGTAGAAAACTGTTCAGAGTTGAGATTATGAATGTTTATCATCAAGTCACGACGCTTTTTTAATGATTCGAATAAAGCAGTCCTCACATTTCCCGAGCTGTCATCATCAATGACCTTTATCGTCACGACACGTCTGTGTGAAATTCATCACAAACATCAGAGGCACATTAAGTTTTCTTGGCCAGCGAAGGTGCCACATTCATGAAAATTCATATTGTGCAGCTGCAGGGAGGCTACGGTGGCGAGAAATGTTTTTGGTCCCAAGGCATACAGCTGAGGAGGAAACAACCCCTAAACAAATTAATATGAGGCCAAAACAGGGATGAATATATCCATAAGTAATTTATTTAGGTTCTCTTACTTCCAGATTGATTTAATTAGAGAAAATACTTAAAACAGTCTGTGAAATCCTCTGTGTACCAGTAAAACCTGATTTGTCTTAATAGATGCTTAACAACACAACAGAGTTTTAGCTTTAGAGAATTACATTATTTACTTCTTTTCAGCTTCTTCCTTCTGGACAGAGGTTTATAATAGTCCCAAGGTGTAGAACAAAGCAGTATAAAAATAGCTTTCTACCAGCAGCCATCACTCAGATGAACATGTTGTAGCAATACTGCTAGCGGTTGTTTATTTTAGTGGTTTTTCTATTGCTATTTTTCTCTTTTTGAGCCCTGATTGCTGGAGCCTCAGAGTATTTTTATCGTGTTTGTCTATTGTCTGTGATTGCTAGTAAAATGTGTGTCAAGATGGACGCCTTGTCGTCCACTGCAAACCAAATCTACCCACAGGTACAAATACAGTAACTTAACCTAGCCTAAGCTCTGCTGTTGTGTCGCTGCTCTTGTCTTTTCACCTCAGTCAAGACAATCGATGCTAAAGGGAGATAATTATGTCAAATGACTAACTTCTCTGCCAAGACATTTCATTTAGTCACTAGTAAGTAAGTAACAGAACTTATGCAAATGTGTAAATGATGGCTAAGCAAACTGAACTTTAACTGCACCAAACTGTCAAAGTGGAGGTCCTGTATGACCGTTTGCAGCGTGTGATGTATAACTGAACGAGCAGTGAATGATGCAGCATCAAAGACTATTTTAAAAAGTGGAATTTTTAGGATTCAATGAAGCAAAACATCTTTATCTTGCATGTTCCATAATTCATTTACATCCCTCAGTGTTTTAATGCGTAACAGGGACATTTTGGGGTTTAGTCATTTCAAAAGAACCAGGTGTTACTGTAGGTATTTAGGTTAATACCAAACATATTTATTAACACATTAAAATTCATATTTCTAATAATAATGTAGAGGAATAAGGACTCTGCAATATTCAGAGGCACAGTAGTTATATACTCTCAACAAGGTCTTTTTATCCAAAGCTGTTTCACAGGAAGCTGCTCCGGCTGTGTGTGCTTATGCAAATAAATCTTCTTACGGACTTAACTTACACTCACTTTACGTGTGTGATAATTCCACTTTTCCCTGTTTCAGGGCTGCGATAAGGAAATAAACTGAAAACTATCCCCTCGATAAGAGACGTCAGATGGCAGGCCTTATTTAAATTTACACTTGATTTGCAATTCCTTTTGAAATGTGGCACTTTAAATAGAGTGGGATAAAAGTGAAGTGAGGCAGTAGTGCCACGCTCAGCTCGTCAGAGAGGTGTACACGTTAAATTTACATTCATGTTCAGCTCATTTTAAAACTATTAGGCAATATAAGTGTGTTAAAAGATGTCGGTAAAGAAGACATTCAGATTCCACATATTCCAAGTCTAGAGAGCCTTAGCTTGTGAGATGGTTCATACCCTCTGAAAATATTTTACTCCTCTCTGAGAAGATGAAGAACACTGACTGCAATTGAATGCTCAGTGTTTCTCAGCTGCATTAGTTTAATGTCAGAAACACTGGTGCACATACAGGCAAAATGTAGAGAGTGTGCTCAACTATATTAAAGCTGTGTTGTTCGACTTTTTTGGGGGGCTGTTTGGGGGCAGCAGGACAAGCTGTTAACACAACACTGACATATTAACACTTTAGAAAGTTGTCAAATGTGTCAGCAGACAGTTGCCTATTTACTCATCCAGCAGAGAGCAACATTAGCATTCATTTGGAGTCGCCAGCTGAGAAATGTAAGTCCAGTATTCAACCATCTTTAAGCTGTGTTTTGGTTTCCTGAGGGAAACATCCGACTCTTTAGCTGCTGAATGCTCCTCTGTGTTCACCAGCTATAGCTGCTAATTGTGTCTGTTTACCATTTGGTGCTGAGCAGGAAGTGTACAGTTTATCAGAGTGCAGCTGTCTGCCTAAAAAAAAACAGCTGCCTAAAAAAATAAAGTTGAGGGCTATAAAACCAAAACAAAAAGCTGGAAGACCTTAAAATGCTTTCAGAGTCAGAGGATAATTCTTTGTGGATTCATCACTACAAGTGACCCCGTTCACATTACACATAGTCAATGACTCCACTGATAATGAAACAAGACTAAGAGTCTACAGCCATGCTAGCAGCTGTGTGAGGCTGAACTTAGGCACAATGGTGCTTTGTGCTAAATGCTAACATGTGAATATGCTTTATTTTTTGACGATCTAATGTTTACCATGTTCACCATCTTAGTTATGCGTGTTAGCATGCTAAGATTTGATGGGAATGTCATTAGTTTTGCAGGTTTTTGGTAATAAGTTATAACTATTCATCCTCAGGGGAACATGAACGTCTGAACCAAATTTAAGGGCAATTCATCTGTTAGTTGTCGAGATACTTTACCCAGAAACACATATGTCAAACTCATGGTGGCTCTAGAGGAAAAGTCAGAGGATCACCAAAGTCCGTATGATTCATCTTCTGGGGACCATGAATGTCTGTACAAAATTTGATTGAAATCTATCCAATAGTTGTAGAGATATTTCAGTCTGGACCAAAGTGATGGACTGACCGACAGACAGACATTGCCATCCTTAGAGCCACACCGCTAGCATGGCTAAAAAGATTGATTAAGAGCAGCTTTAAATATGTGCACTATCTGGACAGCAATGTTTAGACTGAAAGTGCATTTTTAGACTGCATTTTGTAAAACAATGAGATTTTAAATGAAAATATTTATATCACTAAAGGATGCAGAAGAGAAATCTATATTTGGACAGCAGCAGACAAAGACGGATTGAGAGTCCGCTCCAAAGCAAAAGGATAATTTCTTCAGGACTAATCAGTTGCTTGCAGCTGATAAAACTGAAGGCATCCATCATCAGCGGCCACTTATACACTGATGCTCTCATTAGACAGCTGTGATACAGGACGAGAGAAGGGGGAAGAGCAGGCCATTAGCATGTCATTTCCCAGACAGGAAGGAAGCTTTCAGACTCGCACCGTCAGAATTACAGGATGAGGAAAAAAGACCAGGGCACACCACCTTTTATATACAGAGACTCAAATAATTCCTCCTCTATTGCTGCCAGCACTGGCAGAGAAAGAGAAAAGAGGCTTCTGCAAACAAAATCTAGCAAATATGGAGAGTGGTTATTCAACAACTGTAAGCCTTTGCAATGTCCTCAACTAAATTCAGTTTTTAGCTTGCATCTGATTGAAAATATAACAAGTTTGAGTTGTTGTCCCTGCAGATATTATCACATTTAATCCCTCTACATCAGATAAAAATGTGATTTAATGGCACATATACAGTACTGACTTCACTTTGCCAGTGTCCTCAATGAAAAAACATCTTTTCCAGGCTGCTGTCCCACTGCGTCGGAGTTTGTCAGGCGACCATATGTTCACATGTTGCTTTTAGTTTGGTTGCATTTGACTTCAAGAATGGTTGTGTGCTTACAGGGAAAATGGCTGCCTGAATATTTCATGGTATAAATATGGTAAGTGGTTTGTAATGGTCCCTGGAGTCTCTTCAGAATTTCACATAATGTCCTCTCCATCACTCCCATTTTTCCTCTCAGTTTGTGCCCCAGGGCAGGAGAGCCACTGAATGTTTTCCACACCTAAACCACTTTTTTAGAAATGATCATAGATAAAACAGCACACTGTTTAGCAAAACATTCACCATTTTAACATTATTGTACCTAAAAGCATGAAGGATTATCAAAGAATGATTTTGTGTACGCTGGAGTTGAGAAGAACCAAAAAGTCTGTTGAACACTTAACAGCTAATTAATTTATAACTTTAAAGCTGCACTAATCAATATTTTTATGTTTGCCAAGGAAAAAAATCTGTAATGGGAAAGGGGTGACTTGTCGTGATGAACTCACATATAATTATCATACAGCTCTACAGTCCCCATCAGCTCTGCACAGTGTTTAGCACCTTTGTTTTGGTTTGACAGCCAGCATCTTTACTGTTTTGATTGACTCTCACCACTCTCATCAGCATCATTTCCAGCAGCAGGCAGCTGTTTTCAGCTAAAAGGCTCTGATAAACCCACTGTACATTATCTGCTCAGCACCAAACAGCAGACAGACACAGTCAGCAACTATCTGGTTAACTTAGTGGAGTATTTATCAGCTAAAGAGCCAGATATTTCCCTTGGGAGTTGGTTGAGACCAAAACAGAGCTAAAAGGTGAGTGAATATTGGACTACTCCAAATTAATGCTTATTTTGCTTCATGTCTGCTGGATGTGTAAATAGACAATACTTTGCTAATAAGTTCACCATAACAACATAATAATGTGATAATATGATGTGGCCAAAAAATAAATTAATGCAGGTTTAAAGCTGCTACAATCGATATTTTTATAATGACAAAGTACCGAATGACTGTAAAAAGAATGTGACAATGTGAAAGGGGTCGCTTGTAGTGATGAACCTACAGAGAATTATCACCTGAATCTGTAGCTTCCCTCGGCTCTACGGAGCTGTATAGTGAGTTTCAGCTCGTTGTTTAGCTGTCTGACCCACGACTTATCTGTTCTGGTTCACTCTCACTACTCTCATAGCGTCATTTTCGACCATAGCAGGCAGCTGTTTTCTGCAAAAAAGCTCTGATAAACCCACTGTACTTTACCTGCTCAGCGCCAAATGACATTAAGACAAAGTTAGTGACTAGCTGGTGAACATAGTGAAGCATTTACCATCTAAAAAGACCGCTATTTTCCTTCCAAAATGGATATTAAAGCAACTCTGTGGAACTTTTCATTTTGTGTTGATTTTTGCGGTCCCTGTGGACAAAGGCTGCAGTGTTTCACCTAACGTTAGGCTACATGTTCCCTCCGTTTCACTCCCCGCTGCAAGGAGACTACTTCCCCAGGAGGAGAGCGGGCGTCTGCTCTAGAGACGGACCTTCAGTTAGCGGCTGAATCAACTCGAATTCAGCCAGAGCAAACCCCAGTGCCGTTTTGTCTGATGTCGTGGAAAACCCCGACCTGGTGGCAGGCGTTAAGAATAACTATTAGAAACTAATAGAAATAACCAATATTCTCGCTGTTGGTCTGGTTTGTTTATGTAGGTCACATAGAGGCATCTGTATTACATTCTGACATTCAGACTGTTTCATAACCACTTAAAAACTCCATAGAGTACTTTTAAAGGAGAGTGAATATTGGACTTACATTTATCAGGTGGCAAGAACCACGGCTCCAAATGAATGATAATGTTGCTCTGTAACTGCTAAAACAAACAGAATAACATGTACCTTTTTTGGTAAAGGTGTTTCCTCTAGTTCTGGATTTTTTCCTCACTAAACTTTAAATTCACTGTAGATCAGAGGAGAATTGGATTACTCCTGTGATGCTGCAGATAGTGGAGGTAGGAAGGGTAATGTACACTGAGAAGCTTCCTGTGTATTTGCATACATTTACTGTATGGAAATGTGCTAGAGACAGACTGGGGCAACAATACTGCTCTTGTTTGAAAAGACTTGGTGACTTGAAAGAGAGATACAGAGAGATCACCCATGGCTCTTTTCATCAAGGTCCATTTCATTTTGTCCATGTCTTTTAAATTTCAGTCTATTCGTCTTAAAAATACTACAAATATATCTTAAAAAGCTGTGCTGAAAGTATCATGATGGTTTCTTGTTATTATTAGAACAAATGTGGCAATAACAACATCCAATATAAAAAGCTTGCATTAAACTTGCGAGACTGGTCTTCACTGAGACTAGGAATCCCACTGAGGCCAGAAAAGTCACATGAATATCTTGTGCTGCCGAGCAAAATGTGCAAGTGAATTATCTCCTCAGTTGCATGAAATCATCTTAACTCTGGACAGCCTCCAGTGACAGAGAGCCTTTTGGATGTGGTGCCCAATTAGTCAGCTTTTCAATGTGAATTATCAGCCCACCACATGCCAAACATTGACAATCAAAATGTCAGGGACTAAAATACCTCCCTTGCAAAAGAAGCGATGAAATCTGCTGAGTGAAGGGATGAAGCTTACAAAACTGCTTCGCTGTTACTATGGACCGTTTCATGCTTTAAGACCATTCTGCAGATGTAGTGCTGGTAACTGTTTCCCATAAGGGTGGCTGCCAAATCCCACCATGTGGATAACCCCACCCATCTTAAACAAAGCTTTGCTTTAACTTCCCCTTTAAGTCCAGAATGGCAACATTTGATTTATGAGTATTTTCCTCCATAGTTGCCAGTTGCAGCTGAACCATAGCAAGAATGCTTTAATTAAAGGGATTATAGGCCTGTGGTAATTCACAGGTCACATGACTAAACATATACTTCTTGCAGAAGCTTTCTATCCTTAACCCTCTACTCTGAAGCTGCTGGTGAGAGCTGTCTTCTCTTTATTTCAGGAGTCCGTTCTTTGACCTGAAATAACTGATGGCCACAACAAGTTGTGAACACAACACTCACATATTATCACCTTTTAAAGTTATATGGCAGCCTTGTTAGCAAACACTTATTTATACATCCAGCAGTTACAGAGTAACATTATCATTCATTTGGTGTCCTGTTCCTGGCCACTTGATGAATGTAAGTCCAATTTTCTCCTTTAGCTCTATTTTTGGTCTCCACCAACTCCAGAGGTAAATATCTGACTCTTTGGCTGCTAAATGCTCCACTGTGTTCACCAGCTATATGCTAACTTTGTCTATCTGCCGTTTGGTGCTGAGCAGGTAGTGTACAGTCAGTTTGAAGAGGTTTTTTTGCAGAAAACAGCTGCCTGCTCTGACCAAAAATGACACTACGGGAGCGGTGAGAGTGAAATTAAACAAGAGCTAAACAATGAGCTGAAGCTCACCATAAAGCTTTGTAAAGCCAAGGAGAGCAGCCTATGATTCTCTGTAGGTTCATCACTACGAGCGACTCCTTTCACATTGTTTTTACATTATCATCTGAAACATTGTTTTTATAAAAACATCGATTATAGCTGCTTTAAAGAGAGAAAGAAACTTGATATCCTCTAGTCCGTTATCATCATGTGGTTATATGGGTATTTTCTCCGTGAATTTCTTCTTGAGACTTAGAAAAGACTTAAAGCTGGAGTGCGGAACTTTTACATATAAATTAACGTCCGTTACATTCAAGCCCTTGCCAAACGAGTTTACACAATGCCAATTAAGCTTATCACTGACAGGTAAATCTCTCTGTACATCACAGTATACCGGAGTTTTTAAATCTGGTGTCTGTGGTGACATTCCCGCGCTGGCGCACAGGTAGTGATGCATACATCGATCAGCAATGATTGGTTTGCAAGAGGTGAAGGGGGGAGTAACCGTAGCGACAGAGTAGGCTACAGCAACTAGGACTACGGCGGAAAACCTAAGAAGTGTCCGAGAAAAGTTTCTGATGCGCCAGATAAAAAAGAAACTGCGTTCAGAGGAAGGGCTACAGTCAAAAAAAGAAAGTGATCGACGGCGAGGACAAACACAGATAACCATCGGTGTAGCTTTTCCTCGTTGGAGAGCGCTGAAAGAAGAGAAGGGACTGACAGCAGACACGGATGTCGCGTTACTGCTTTTGGACAGGTTGGTATTTGTAAAACATTTGGAGTAGGCTATGTAGCTATTATATTTACTTTACCTAAATAATGGATTATTGTCTTGGAACTGTGGAGACTTCTATGTATTTTATTATTACTATTTCTGAACAAGGCTATCACCTGTAGGCATACGTCATGAGCACGCATCGACAGTGTTTGTGTAATTACTCTCACTGCCAGACGGGGGAGAGAAAAGTTCCGCACTGCAGGGTTAAGATAATATTCAGTAATGATTTTGAATCAGTTGTACAACATAGGATTTACAAAATATGCAGTGGCAACATTAAATTCCTGCCATGTCATGAAGCAGAGGAATCCTGCCATTATCACACAGCTGGAAAATATTAGCTGAGGGGTTATTTGGGGTCTCATTAGGCTCAGATGAACCCATGTGTGACTGAACAAAAAGAGCCCCTCAAGAGCTCCAGCAATCTTTGAGCTCATTCAGTACCACCAGACATATGATTAAATTAAAAATAATCTGATTATTTTTAAACAAGACTGTGCATGAAGGTCTCTTGAGGGCAGACAAAA
Source organism: Oplegnathus fasciatus (assembly GCA_003416845.1). Taxonomy (NCBI): domain Eukaryota; kingdom Metazoa; phylum Chordata; class Actinopteri; order Centrarchiformes; family Oplegnathidae; genus Oplegnathus; species Oplegnathus fasciatus. The sequence goes on along the minus strand of NTHP01000001.1, from coordinate 775,486 downwards.
TGAGTTTGGGCTCCACTGTAGCACATTGTGTTAAGAAAGTGATCCAGAGACATGTGACTGCTGCTTAAGGTTATATAAAGTTTTTTCTTAAACTTCTTAACATAAGATGCACATTATCCAATAATTCTCATGATAAGCTGTTTAAGTACCTGTGAATTTTAGTGTTCAGATCTGTTTGCCTTCAGCCGTGGGACATTTCAATTTGTATAGCAAACATGGGATTATCCTGCGACACCACAAGAGCGCTTTGGGGTATTTTCAGACATTTTTGTATTTCTGGTATCATTATAAAGCTATAAAACGAGGCTCATAAGGTCATAAAAGCTTGAACACGAGTCAACGAGGTCACGGTGCAGTCGCTGCAGGTTGTACATGTTGATGACATCACTGTGTCTCAACTCTGGGAGCAAGTTGTTCATGTTTGCAGATATTGTTTTGACAGACAAATGAAGGCCGATGTGAAAAACTGTGACTAGTCGAGGTCTGACTGAAACGCCCTCTCGACGGCTCCCCCCGGGGCGATCTATTCTGTCCTGCCATTGTTTCCACCTCACCCCACTTGTAACTCAAAACTTTTTATGTGCGTTTTTTTCCCATGCTCAGCTGTGCCCACAGTGCTTCTTCTTCTTCGCTGACTCTTTGTGAGCATGCCATCCGACCCGTCTGTCTGGTTTTGGCAGCTTTTGCATTTTTTTTCTCACTATGAATGCATTCATGCTGCAAACTGCAAACTTTCTGCCTCATCCTCATGAAGCAGGTTGGACTGGTGTTTTTAAATGTCCTCGCAGAGATGTCAACAAATATGTGCTTTTACTTTTGACAATGCTACCTGTGCTGGGTGGAGCAACTCCTCTGTGGATCTACTGTGTTTTTAACATAACGTGTTCTGGGAGTGATCATTTGGATTAAAGCGGAGTGAATAGCAGGCTCTTCAGCTTCATGAGGCGAGGTTGCATCTGGAAATAAGCACATGTATCCCTTGGCTTTATTTACTCTGAGGACAAATCTGGACCATGTTGCTTTATAAGTGCTATGCTTGAAACCCTCTCCCCAGCAGTGCAGACGATATTACTCTATTTTAAAACCACACGCTGGCCTCTCTATTGATGCCGGTGTAAAAATAGACAGCAGAGCGGAAGCATGAAATGGTTTAAAATGTAGAACAGACAGCAGCATGCTATATTTAGACAGGACACAATCAAAAAAAGTGCCTGGCGACATTTTAGTCACTCCCCATTGAAGCTGCAAATGCCATTTGACTGTCCTCACATTCATGCAGTATTTATGTTGCCCTGAAGATCTCTGCTGATGTCTGAGGAGAAAATTGAGTTTGAGGTGAAACTTCACTTCTGGTCACTCCGTGTAGCTGCAAGCAAATGGACTGTGGCAGTAAATATTGGTGAGCAAATCAGCACTGTTTGAGTCTGACCCCTCAATTAGTCTTCCTCTTGTCAGTGTTGTAAGAAATGAGGGATGAAAACTCAACAGTCACAGTTGGTTATAAAGTCTATAAAGTGCCACAATGTGAATCCAGTTAGAAGTAAATCAAACACTTAACACAGATGGCTTCTAATTACGTGGCTTCAGTCCAGCAGCTGGAGTAGTATCTTAAAACTGTGCCTGTGTTGCTTTGCTTGGCACATGATGAAGCTAAATATGGTCCATAAACTCAGGGTTTATGAATGTGGACGAGTAATCTGAGGGAGACTTGACACAGCAAGAAATATGTTGGGAGTTTTCCACCGCAAATATTCCTGCAGCATGTTTGAGTTTTAAATAAGCGCCGTCCTCTGCAGAGGCCGCTCCCTCCAGGTGAAATTCCTGCTCAGCAGCACTGCATGGCTGAGTGATGCAGCGCCTGAGGCCAGACTGGCTGATCATCGGTCGGAAGGAGACAGCTCAGAATGAAGGAGGAAGCTGTCACTGTCTGAACATGCAGTGGAATTCATGGAGAGCTGGTTTCAGTGTTAGAAATGAGAAAACTCTATAACACTTGTGCCTTTTTTTGTGTGTTTGGATAAATATGACTTCGGTCATTTCAGTTGCAATTATTGTCTTGTCAGGTTACATAACAGTGACAGTGTTGGTAGTGATAGTTTGAATCTGCTGTATTCTGAGAATTAGATTGGTAGAAGTTAAGTAACACCACGCAGTCTTGATGTAAGAAACATGTAGTTTAGGTAGAAATAGACAACATGAGGGAAGGATAGAAGGGACACTAATGAACTCAGTTCATCAAACCAATGTTGCCTGAAAGGAATACTTTGACATTTTGGGAAATACGCTTCTTTTTGCTTTCTTGCCGAGAGTTAAATGAGAAGATCAACACCACTCTCGTTTCTGTGCGTTAGCTGAAGGGCAGGGCCTGCCTCTGTCCGAAGTTCAAAAGTCTGCCTATCAGCACCTCTAAAGCTCACTAATTAACTCTTTACGTTTATGTATCTTTGTTTACTCCACACAAAAACTGAATGGTAAAAAGAACAATATCAGGTTTGCTTGGCAACTCACAATGACGACAAGACTCCAGGAAGTCACTGTGCTTGGCTGCATGGAACTCCCTGTAAAAACTCAACTTATCATTTTTATATTTGTCTCTATGGAACTCTGTGGAGTTTTTAAGTGGTTATGAAACAGTCTTAATTTAATACCTATGCCTCTATATGACCTGCATGAGCAAACGAGACCAACAGTGAGAAGATTGGCTATTTCTATTAGTTTCCAATAGTTATTCTTAATACCTGCCACCGGGTCAGATTTTTCAGCGAAATCAGATGAAATGGCGCTGGGGTTTGCTCTAGCTGAATTCGAGTTGCTTCGCCCGCTAACTGAAGGTCCATCTCCGGAGCTGCAGCCCGCTTTCCTCCCAGTGAAGTAGTCCCCTTGCAGCGGGGAGTGAAGCGGAGGGAACATGTAACCTAACGTTAGGTGAAACACTACCACCTTTGTCCACAGGGACCGCCAAAATCAGCATAAAATGAAAAGTTCCATTGAGCTGCTTTAAACCAATGTGTTCGCTGAGCTTCAGAGGCGCTGGTAGCTGCATCTTTATGCTTTGAAGAGATCTCATTTCCGAATAAATCTGTTGATTTGAAGTTCACAACACAAGCAGAAAGTCCCTCTGCATTGTGCCTGCCTGCTGCCTATATCCTCCCGGAAACCGTTTCCATGGCAACCGCTGTGGCGTAAGAGGAAGGCTGAAGATTTTCGGATGGATGCCAAGATCTAATGACAGATGAGACGAGGACTGTGAAACCATCATTTCACTTTCTTTAAAAGAACACAATCATACGCATAAGACCAGTCTTTGCTGTGGAAGCATCCTCAGTGACTGAATCAGCACTGAGTTGAATAAAGACAGATTTGCAGGTCAATTTGAATTAGTGTTTGAGTTTTCAGTCATAGCACAGAGACAAAAACTCCACCTGACAGCTGCAGGTAACAGACAGACAAGGAGAGACTGTCCTGAGCCTTTAACTGGAGGTGAAACCTTGTGAACCGTGAAAAGTCAGAGACAGTGTTGGTTTGTAAAAGCAATGGCTTATGGCTCTTTTTTTTACACTGGAAAGAAAGAGAAAATATGGTTCATAAAATATTGAACAGAAAAGATTAGATTAGAACCCACTTTGTGTCCCAGTCAGAGTCTCCACAGTCCCAATACTGTTCATGCTGCGAAGAATACTGGACACATTCAGGAGCTTAACATGTAAACGCACTCAGAATAAGACACAAGAGTGCTGTTATGTCAGTAAGGGGATTAAAGGTCTGCAAAGGAAATTCACCTGAAATGTGATTTTACTGAAATAAAACAGTTATTTTATGAAACAGGTTTGGTCATGAATCTGTATATCCGTATATTTCAGAGCTGATGAAAGTATGTTCACCGCTCAGTGCTTTAAATGCACAGTATATTGTCTATTTTATATTATACACGAGGCTATATCATCTCAATTGTTGTTGTTTGTCTTTATATTTGTCTGGCCTGACTTAAAGATCCGTCATCTGTCACTTTTCTCTTTCTGATAGAAATAAGCTTTTAATCTTTATTTTAATCCTCGACAGTTCAATTGCATGTCAAACATTAGCGATTGCACTCTTGTATTTACTTTATTACTGTCAAATAAATCTAAGTACCTACCTACCTACTGTAGGTTTTAATAATTCAAAATATATTGGCTTTTAAAAAAGCAGATATCAAATCATTTGAAGTGATATCTCCTGTTAACATATATAATTTAAACATGGGCAAGCATATAAAGCCTTTAGGAATCACTCTTTAAAATAGCTTTCCATTTAAAATGCTTGAATAACAAATGAAAAACAAACTTCAGTGAACACTTGCAGCGTTATCATTCTCCCTTCATGTTTCTATGGATACATCTAGTTTCTTCTAAACCTCACAGATGCACAAACACCACAATGTTATGAAAGTGATACTGAGAATCAGTTTTGGAGTGTAGAATAAGTAGACACAAGAATCCTTTCGTAATGCTGTACGATGCCAATATATGATGTCTGCTGTGTAGATTTAATTTAATCAGCGCATAACAATCAATAACACTAAGAATATTGATCACACAACTTGGACTGCAACATGAACTTCGCCTCATGCACTTCATGATTTCTACATAACATAATGAATTAAAGTAAACATGTTACTTATCAGTAGTAGTAGAGAGCTATATGTTTTTAGCGACGTTGAACTTTTCTTTTGTAAACACTGTGAAATAACAGGTAGTACAGGCGTGTTTTCCTCAAAAGTTTAAACAGGAAAAGTTACTTTACAGCAGCATTGTTTGTACTCCCAGTTATTCCTCCGACTTCTCCCATTTCCCAGTGTCTGCCAGTAGTCAGGCTGGGCTTCTTTTCCATAGTCCGCCCTTTTCCAAATCCTATAAATAGCAGCTGTTTCAGAGGGCAGAACAATAGTCTGCAGGCTTTTCCATTCATACATTCCTGGCACCGGTCTGATCCGTCTCCGCCCACTGCCGGTTACTACCTGACTCATGTCCCTGCACGTTTACTGTATGTAAACAGTGGTGCACACACACACACTTTTATGATCACACACACACATTTCTGCATTATGTTTTCAATGCTATTGTTCTTGTTTCTGACGCAGTACAGGCTACTAAAAAAACAAACTTATTTCTGTTCTCCCCTGTTGTGCTGAAACACAGGTGAGGAGAGTGACAGGGACAGAAAGAGACACAAAGGTGAAAAAAATGTGTACAGCTTGAGATGATGGCTGTCCAAAGGTTGGAGCAGGTGGTTCCTCACCTGGTCAGGACAGTCCTGAATGGGTGCCAAGAAAGATCTGTAGGGTTATAAGATGATTGAAGGGATAAAGAAAACTATTTCTTTATAAAATCATTGCATTTTGCGTTATGCTATAGTGATACAATAGTAAAGATACAGACAGGAAACATGGAGAAAGAGAGAGGACATATATAACATGCACCAGACGTCCCAGACTGGAATCGAACAGACGTTGCAGTGGTGTAGTAATCCTTTCAACCACTAGCCCACCAGGACACCTCTACGTAGAAAACATTTCTGTCAGGCAAAATTATATTTATTTATTTATTTATAAATACAATTATCATCTTTTTTCTTGTGAAAGGCTGGCCTCCTTCAATGTAGTTAAACTGCTCAAAACTCATATCCCCACATAAGGCCATAACATGTGATGGGGGGTCTCCTACACACCTGTAGTCCACCCACACGGGTGTTTTCACTTGCCTGATTGGACCTCGATCCTCTCAAGACTGTGTTTATTTCTCCCCGACTTCCCTCCCTTTCGTTTTGTAATACGTGTTAAGACCGGGTCTCACCAGGAAGGGGCAAAGTTCATCCGTGACTCCTTGCGAAAAAGGCAGTGTTTGAAAAAATGCCAGCTAGAACTAGTGTGCAACAGTCATGGTCGCAATAGCTTTCTGAGCTGGTGTGCAGGGCCTTTAGGGATGGGGGTATACTTGGAAGCAACTAGACGTGTTGTCCAAGCACACTGGACACAGTTGTGTGAAGTTGGCGTAAATGTGGTATTGTCAGAAAGTCACAGAAATTGTCATTCATTGCTGGAAATTTGAAGGGGGATGTTGTTCGACCATCCAGCAAGCACTTCGGTTAAAGCACAACCACAGGGGTCAGAAGCTAAAAAGGTTGGGAATCGTAGGGTTAGAGATTTATTATTCAGGACAGAACACAGAGAAGTGATGGAGTTACTGCAGACTGAATGGAGACTGAATAATAACTATGTTCAGTCAATGTCCTGAGCACAAACACACACACACAGGTTGCTGTTGCAGCTGTGTAGATTACAGGGTCTTTGAACCATTCATCTTCGCTTGGTTTCAAACAATCCTTTTGAAACTAACACGTGGCCCAAACTGCGCTATATTAGATTTACATTTCTCACAACGCCGTTCGTTTCAATATTTACATACTTGTCTCAGTTTTGGCACATCAGCGCTCGGTGGGATTTTAACACTGTTTGTGTGATTCAAGCTTGTGGCTCTGAAACTGTCAGCTTGACAGTCTACGTTTTGCTTTTCCCAGCAGGCTGAACGTAGGAAGCAACATGCAGAAGTGTGGGATGGATCTCTGTGTGGGAGTGTGCCGGTCAAGAGAGAAAGGGGAGCGTCTACGATTGATGATCATTTTGAATTGGGCACCTGCCAAAACCCAGTTTGAGAACGAGGAGGCCACCCTGAATCACAGTCCACTGTTAAATCATGCAGCGATCATTTATAGTTTTCATTGTGGATCGGTTCATCTCTCGTTCTAAGGAAGTGAAACAGAGTCGGTTTCAGGTCCTCTGGTTTTACTATAAGAGTGGAACTGTTGGTCAAATGGACAAAATGAATATTGTGAACTATCACAGCATCATCTTGATATTGATATGTGAAATTTCTTACTACAGTACCACTGTCACAGGGTTAAATCCATGTTCACTCTGTTGACTCAGATGTTTTTTTGTGTTTCACTTGAGGAAATGTAATTTAAAAAATATATATATATATTCGCATGTATTTAGGATCCCCAAATGTATCTTTCTATCATTTGTTTATTCATAAGAACTAAAACAGCATCTTAATATTATTTAATAGAGATGATAATAGATTTATTAACAGGTCAAACAAGACAATGAAACAAAAAATGTATTAACCAAGATATCCTGTTCAGGCAGTAACAGCATTTAAGGCTGCAACTAATGTTTATTTTCATTATCAATTAATCTGCCAATCATTTTCCTCTCTGTAGAATGTCAGAAAATAGTAAAAAATGTACATCACAGTTTCCCAGAGTCCACGGTGACATCTTCGTTTGTCTTCGTTTGTCTTGTTTTGTCCGAGCAACCGTCCAAAACCCAAAAATATTGTTTTAAAATGATATGAAATAGACAAAAGCAACAAACTATTACATTAGAGAAGCCGGGACTAAGGAAATATTTTGCATTTTGCTTGCAAAATGACTTGAACAGTTGACACAATACCCCTACAAACCATCTTGCATGTCACTGCGGTGTTATGACCAGTTTTTAAATGTTCAGTTTGCTTCAAAAACATATTTCACAGTTCATCAATTACCAGCTCATCTCCTTGACCTTTGCGTGTCCTCATGCTGCTGCTGCTGCTGCATCCAAAACTGAGCAAACAGCTGTGCAGAAAAGCCTCGAAACCTTCACACAACACGTTTGTTAATCATCCTGTTTAGTTCCACCCCATCATCATCACATTATGTGGTTACATTACATCATAGCCACCGCAATACCTCATCCCAGACATGCTGACAACATGATAATCCAGTAATAAATGTTGGAAACAGACTGTGCAAACATCGCAGCCCCTGCTATAACTTCACCAAAGCATTAAAGAGCAAGAGCTGCAGTCATCAGTCAATTTATTGATTCGTCGAGCGACAGGTTTGATCGGCAACTATGCTGATGATTGATTGATTGTTTAAAGGATTTGTTTTGGGAAGTACGCTCATTCACTTTCTTGCCACGAGTTGGATGAAAAGAGTGATACTCTCATGTCTGTACAGCCAGCAGCTGGCTAGCTTAGCTTAGCATAAAGACTGGAAACAGGGGGAAACAGCTAGCCTGGCTCTGTCCAACAGTGACAAAATCTGTCTACCAGCACCTCTAAAGCTCACTAATTCACAAGTTATATCTTGTTTGTTTAATCCATACAGAAAAGTGTAAAAACGACGTATTTTGCAGGCAGTTATGTGACGGACTATTTCTTGGTTCGGATGCTAGTTTGGACAGAGCCAGGTTCGCTGTTTTCCCCTTCTTACGGTCTTAAACTCTTGACAGGAAAGTGAATAAGAGTATTTCCCCAAATGTTTTTCCTTGTTTTGTCCTAGTAGCTGAAAAAATAATCAGGAGATCACAGTAATAGGTGATGATAGAAGTGAAACGATTAATCAATTAAACAATTAGTTGATAAACCAAACATTTATCAGCAACAGGTTTGATAATTAAAGAATCATTTCAGGCATTATTAAGCAAAAATGGCAAAAAGTTGCTCCAGCTTCTCAAATGTGAATATTTTCTGTTTTTTTGTCATCTACAATAATAGTCTCAGGCTCTACACTTGTAATGGGCACTTTTCACTGTATTTTTCATTCATTGTCATGTTTGACTTGTTAATGGAGACACTACAATGATACAAGGATGTTTAAAAATACAAAAAAACGATTTAGGCTAGAAGATAAATCTATTATCGTCTCCATATCCATACCAAGATATTGTGATTATTTTTAGTTCTTATAAACAGAAGAAATATTATCTTATGTTTTATAGACGAAAACAACAATTAAACAAACGATTCATCAAGACAATAATTGGCAGATTAATAGGTAATTAAAAAAAACAATCCAGGGCTGCAACTTACGAATTTTTTCATTATTGATTAATCTGTTCAATATTTTTTAGATTAATCAATTAATCGTTTAGTCTATAAAGAAACTTGTGCCCGTCACAATGTCCTGGACCCCAAAGAGAGATCTTAAATTAGTTTATTTTGTCTGGACAGCAGTGAAAAATCCAAAGATGTTCAGTTTTCAATGATATAAAAGACACAAAAGCAGTAAATTCTTACATTTACAAGCCTGAACAAGACAATGTTTGGCATATTTCCTTCCTAATCGATTATCAAAACAGTTGCCAAATAATTTTCTCTTGACTGACTTATGGGTTTAGCTCTAAAATAATCCTCAGTTGCAGCCCTGAGACTCAACACAATCAGCACCACAGAAATAAGGCCTGTAGATTTATTGTGGGGAAATTATACATCAGAAAATGGCAGTAAACTCAGACACACACACGGGCCCCACAGGACTACTGTAGTGATTTTTCAAGTCAGGGCCAAGTTGAGCAGACTTGTGATGCTGCTGCACAGCGCCTCTAGGGCCGCGCGTGTGCTTACAGAGGAGGAGAGTAGTGGAGAGAGAGGTGGGAGCGCAGAGACGGAGAGCAGTCATTGTGCGTGAAGGACCATGACAGTCCGGAGCGGCAGGAGTTAGAGGAGAAGAGGAAGAAGAAGAAAAAGGAGGAGGAGGAGGAGGCTGTAACCAGAGCCTTCACCTGCAGCTGAAACCCGCAAAACCCCGCGACGGAAACATGCGAAACACGCGCACCCGAGGTTCACTTGTGCCTTTGCAAACACCTTCAGGGAGTTCACATGTTCCTGCGCGTCGACGAGGAGGCGATGTTTAGGCGCGGACGACCGGCAGAGCCCCGCGGAGTTTGGATGTGTGTTTCGTAGCTTGTTAGATGTGTGAAAACAAATTATTGAATCAGGAGAAACAGCGAGAAGGAGCACCGCGAATGTAGTCTCCAGGAGGGGGGGGGGAGCGAAAACACTGTACCAGCCGGTGTCTTCCTGCGGTCATCCTCCTGTGTGTGTGTGTTTCGGTTTGTCGACAGTGCTGTGTGGGTAAAGTACAGGGAGGATGCAGGTGAAGAAGCCCCGGGACTCGGACCGGAGCGGCGGGGACATGCTGGAAGGGGACGGCCTCCGCAAAAACTCCTCATGCTTCTCAAATATCAAGATATTCTTGATATCGGAATGCGCCCTCATGTTGGCACAGGGCACCGTCGGAGCATACCTGGTGAGTGCAACACAACCCCGAGCTAACGCGGGACTCGCTCTGCCCGCACCGTGAGCCGAGACCCCGCTGCTGTAGGTCATAGTCAGGCTTGTGTTACCTGGGTCTGGGCTTTGCATTTGGGGTTTCTGCTGCTCTGCACGCGGTGGACTAAACAACACGCAGCAGAGCAATGACAGGACGCAGACTCCTGCACAGTAAAGTACAGCCTGCAGGACATATTGGACGCTGCTCAGCTGTAGCTGGTTTGTTGTAGTTGTGAGAAAATATCCTGCTGCTTGTGTGCCATTAATTCATCTTTAATGTATCACAATTCAAGCCCATTTTTAATCAGTCAAAAGCAAAATTAACCAAAGGGTGACCTTAAAGCTCTGCTTAGCATTAATAATCATAGTCTTAGTATGTTTAAAGGCAGTAATTGGCTGATTTTACCCAAAAATGTCATTCAAGGTCAAGGACCCCCCCTCCCGTTCCTCAGATTTCCTGTTTTACTTGCCCTTTCACTTTTACTATTACTCACTCTAATAACAAATCAAATCTATATAGCAAATAAGTTTTAAATATGTCTTCTTATGAAACCGCAAAATGTATATTTTTAGGATGCGGTTGCAAGGAAAACATGAAAACATGGAAAAACCTGAGACTCTAATATAGATTTTGTGGGACAAAGCTCCCTGAAGGGCTCCAAAATATTCCTTAAAGCGTCCCAGAGGAGCTCCACAGCCTCAGGCAACCAGTGTGAGCATTTAGTTTCGACATTAGCAATGTTTATTCTCCGGGAATCGCACTGTTTTCCTCGGCTCACTCGCAATTAATAGACTAAACCCAGAGCTCTTGGCCATATTTGGAGTGGAACATCTTGTCTCCTCTGTTAGTGGACCTGCTGAGCATCAAGCATCCCGCAGCTCGGGACGGCGACAGAGCACAGTGGTGCCACTCAGAGTCAGTTGTGGAGGATATTCTTCCTCTTTATCATCTATTTCTGATAAAAAACAGGCAGTGCAGTGGTTCTGCTTTTCATGGCACAAGTTTTGGACACCTGTTCAAACAGTTTGAACAATAAACCTGGAGCTTCAGGTGACGTTTGGAATCATTTACTTACACAAACACACGAGACTCTCCGGCCTGCTTCTGTTCGTCAACACAGCAGGGCTTCATTTACATGGGCAGGACATCGGGTACCAGTGATGATCTGGTGAACTGGTGTCAACCTACATGAGCTACTGTGGTATCTCTGATTGGATGATGGGACTTAAGAGCATTTGCTGGCAGTGAAGGAACAAAACTCAACTATCATGGTCCCCTTGCTTTCTGTGAGCTGCTTAGAGTACAAGACACTTAGCAACATGCCGAGTGTCCTGATTTAGCAGCCTGACTGCAAGTGAACAGACAGTCAATGTGCACAGGCAAATACCACAGAGGTACAGATTTGAGTATGATACCATTGTTCCCTGATTTATTTGGGGGGTTTTTTCAGTTCTCAGAAATTCTAGTACTATATTTTCATTATTGATTTATCTGACGATTATTTCCATTAATCATTATGTCTATAAATGTCAATAAAATGGTGAAAGAATGCCAATAACTACTTCCCAGAGCCCGCGGTGACTTCTTCAAATGTATTTTTGGTCTGAGCACAATTCTAAAACCCAAAGGCATTCAGTTTGCCCTCTACTTTTACTTGATGAATGACTGAAATGATGAATCGATTATCAAAATAGTCAGTGTATCGTTTCAGGTCTAATGGACAGAGATTATTCAACATAGTAACAGAAGGTATGACAGGAGAGATCAATTTAATCCCTTTAACAGCCAATACGCAGATTGATTGAAATATTTATACAGTTAAATTGTTGTATGTTGAGCTGAAAAGATCGACAGAAAATTAATGTGCCACTACACTGATGATTGATTATTCGTCTCAGTCGTTGTTCAGGTCAAAAGGGAAAACGTTCTCTGGTTCCACTATGGGCTCTGGAATGTTATAATGGGCATTTTTCACTGATTTCTGACGTGGAAAAATCATGAATCGATAATGAAAATGATCGTTGGTCGGAGCATTAGTTGTGAAGGAACAAACCTGAAGTACTCTTGAGCTTTACCTCAGAAAGAGTTTGAGGTTCAGTGATCCCAGAACCATCATGTGATTGATATGTTGATTAGATCGGGTTCAAGCTGTCATATTTTACCTTTTAATAAAGCTCCAGGGACAGATGTGTTTTTCACCTCTGAATATTTAGTTTAGTAGCCTTTTGACATCAGAGGACTCTAAAATGTACAATAAGACGCCGTACATTCAAGCATCCTGTCACTAGTGTTGCCTGACTCCCACTTTTCTGCAGTAATTCCATCAGATTTTAATTATAGGAGTTGATACTATATATTAAGTCCTGGGAAGCTACATTTGTGACTTCTGTGAATGCAGCGCCTGAGGGTCTAAGCTTTGTTGGTTGTTGTAACGCCTCCCTGATGAGAAACAAATCTGACATTTCAGAGCTCGAGCTGCAAAGTGCAACTAACACCTGAACCTGAACTGTCTCAGCTGAGCAAACCTGTCAATCTGCGGTCGCACTGAATCCGCCGAGCGTTGGAAGGAGGGAGAAGCCCAGATTGTTTCCACAGAGCATTATTGTCATTTTAAAACCATAGTAAATATCAGTATTAATAGGTATGTTCAAATAAAGCACATGTATTTGTTCAGATATTCATTTAGTCAGTTTATTTATTCACTGTTTAAATTCATGCTGAGATGATCCACGTGATCCAGCTTTATTTCAGGTTAATATACAGACATAAATCAAAACATGCATCACCCCGGTAATTTATTATTGGTGTGTCAGCCTTGGGCCCTTTTCATTAAATAACTCACAAGTTTAGCCATTAACAGAGTAGCTGACGTCAGGTGCCCTTGAGAAAGTGGAAAAAGTTTAAAAATCCAATTTGACAAGTGCTTTTTAAATACACAAAGCCCAAAGGTTGGTGTGAAGGATCAATAAATAGGCAGTTTATTCAAAATCTATTACGTTGTATGTGAGGCATTTCTATATGTAAATGTAAATGTGCAAACGCCACTCGTGCTCAAAAAATTAGGATGGAAGATAAAGAAAGTTAGAAAGTATAAGACACGCTGTATGCTCATGATTACTATAGATGTAGCTACTTTTAGACACCAATAAAACAACTCTTTAAAATAGCCTAGTACCTTTAGCTAACCTTTAGCTAACCTTTAGTCAACACTCATAAGGTTACAACCCATAAAACCAAGTGGAAATGATTCTAAATAGCTGAGGCTTCAGGTATAAACAGCTGCTGTGCCTTCACAGATAGCACCATTTCAGCACTTTCAATGCTAAACCTTAATGTGCTGAGGTGAATGTCAGCATTGAGATGCTTTTTTTCCCTGCTGGCTGATAACACAGACCCTGACGGTACACCCTGACAAAAAAAAAGTCTGTGGAAGTTGGGATTCCTCGTGCTCAGACAAGACTCGTTCTTTTGTTAGGTGATGGGATGTCACACAGCGTGACGTGGTTTGTTTTGTTGCCGTGCAACAGATTAAACATTCCCACCAGTTTGAGAAAATGTGGCTGTGACCGCTGACCAGTGTGCAATCCACTCAATTTTTCCCATATAATTTATTCTGGGTTTAATCCTCCTGGAAGGCCGCCTGTCTGAGTCAGAGTGGACAAACATGTTGAACCTGACTTAACTCATCCGGAGTGTTTCCACTGCTGAGCTAAGAGCAGGAGCTGTCAGTCATGCTGCTCGCTCAGGCTGCGGCCCATACCGGGATGGGATTGGATGATGGATTCTCTGCCATTTGTTTGCAGTGTTGCTGTCTGTGTAGAGCTAAAGCTACAGTGTCAACAGGTTGTTGGGGCTTGACGTCGTTTCTAAGAACTGGATGAGACAAGGTTGCGATCAGACCCCAGCTGGGGCGGAGACAGCCAGGCGTAACTTAATGTAGCCCGTCCGGTGAGTTTGCATTTGTGAGAAAGAGCCACCCGAGGGGCAGAGACGTCGTGACTCATTCTGAAGTTTTCTATCCACTCAACTTCACCAAAGGACTCCGGCACGAACTGCTCCCAACAATCATCCTCCCCGTGCTTTGATCTGCAGTGACGGACTCACTGCAGTTGTGTTCAGAGCAGCTGCAAGAACGACCTGCTGTCACTTCAAACAGTCACAGAGGACAACTTATTTTCAACTCTAATGACAAAGCAAACTGTACAGTGTTTGCTTTTGTTGACTATGACATCTCCTCATGTACTCGCCTGTTGTGCAGTATAGAGTCAAAGGGTGTGATTAGGTTGATAAATGTTTGGATAGTATTTTTAGAAACAGATCATATTTTAATCATCGTCTCTGCTTCAGGACAGATTTTAGTATCCTAGAATAAAGTCAATTAACAAAAACTCTAAAACTTCACTTACCTGTTCATTACTGGGATGTAGATTGTAATGAAGATGGGTATGATACATATCACAGCAAATATAAAATAATAAGTATGATACTTAACGCCAAATTGAAGGTAAAATTCAAGTGTTGTTGCATGAAAAAGAAAAAGAAGTACTTTTGTTTAGTCACTTCCACATTTGGCCCCAAAGCACTCAGCCTCCTGGAGCCTCAAAGGTCGTTTCCTTGTTTAAACACATTCAGATCCAATCCAAATCAACTGTGTACATTAAATTGGAAAAATCAAGCCTTTGATGGGGAAAAAAAAAAGGCAAAACCAGAAGTTGATTGATCTTGCAATGAAGTCACTGTCTTCAGAAGGGGATGTTTGGGTTGGCAAACAGGGCTCAATCCAAACTCTTTAACGGAGCCAGTTGGGAAATGGAAAATTGTGATGCCCTTTCAAGGACAGTTTGGGACAGATCTGAAAATAGCTTGATAGCTGTTTAAATGTGACTCTGTGGTTCACATGGCACCAAGAGACTGTTCCCACAGATCACAAGCAAACACGTTATTTGTCTGCTTTACAACAGATCCATTATAAAGTCTTTACTTTGAAATATCATGATGGACTTAGTGTCTAACAAAGCTCATGCACCCACTGCCTGACAATGAATCTGGCATTCTAATCGCTGACCACCACAACTACAGTTAACAAACAAAAACCTGAACTGGGCTAACCAAACATTTTGCTGTGTTTGCTTCAGCTGGAAGTTACTGTTACTGGTAGGCTCTAACTCTCTGTGAGGATGACAGCTGGTGAAAGAGAGAAAGAGAAGCTTGTGATGAGCCGTTCTCACTGAGGCCGTGGAAGTAAATGTAGCTGTGCCCGGCTAATCAGAAACAGAGGCCTGTTTCCAGGGAGGAGCCACAGTGTGGAACATCTGAACAGCTTGTTAGTCAGGATATTCCAATGGAAAGGCACAGTTTAAAACAGCGCGACTGATGATGAAAACACACTTGATTTCTCCAAGAGTATGTCCAAAAGAATCAAATATACCCATGTACACCGGATATTAATATGTGATCTGTATCTGGATACGTTATCTGGATAATGAATGACATCTGATCTACGGGCCTTTGCATTTACACCTGCTATTACTAAGTGTTCTTGTTATCTTCAAACTGTCTATATTGTGATCGGATCTTAACAGGCAAATTAGTCAAGTGGAGCTGGCGGACTTGTCAACAAACAGGGCACGTCCCAGGTGAAGGAAAGCAATGCAATAGATGGCGTCATTCAATTTAAAATCACTTTTTGCGAGGGAAGACTAACTGCTGCTACTACTAACTTTGGCAAGGCTTGCTTAAGCTAGCAGGAAAAGGGCGGAGTTAGGCTTCAATTTAATGAAGACTGTGGTCACACTGTGCGAATTCTATTTACACCTGGCTGGGATCAGATCACAATGCGGGCAAGCACACCTCGAGTGGTTAGCTGTCCGATCTGATCGTGTTGTGCGTGCATTTACACCTGGATTAACATGTTTTTTTTTCCTTTATCCAGATAGTACATCCAGATACAGATAGCATGTTAATAACAGGTCTGAATGGACTCATAGAGTTCAAGTATTTATGATGGTGTACATTGATAAATCATATGATGTATTTTCTCTTTCAGTTGGTGACATTAGATTCCCATATCCTTGGTTTTGTATTTGTGCTACATTTCTGCTTCATTCAGCATCATTCCCATGACCCTGGTTTGTTTCCCGCTGTTGTTTTCAGGTGAGTGTGCTGACCACCCTGGAGCGGCGGTTCAACCTGCAAAGTGCTGACGTAGGAGTGATAGCCAGCAGCTTCGAGATAGGCAACCTGGCACTGATCCTGTTTGTCAGCTACTTTGGGGCCAAAGCACATCGGCCCCGTCTGATCGGCTGCGGGGGCATCGTCATGGCGCTTGGCGCCCTTCTCTCAGCTCTGCCTGAGTTTCTAACTAATCAGTATGAGATAGGGGAAATGAGGAGGACTGACATGGGACGGGATGTTTGCTCCAACACCAGCAGCAGGGACGCCCAGCTGTCTGAGGACGCAGCGTGCGCCAACAAGGCCAACACCAACATGATGTACCTGCTGCTGATCGGAGCCCAGGTCCTGCTGGGAATCGGAGCCACACCGGTGCAGCCCCTGGGGGTGTCCTACATCGATGATCACGTGAAGAAGAAAGACTCATCACTCTATATAGGTGAGCCATATTCATAAAACTGTATAAACAAAATGTTAAAAACCCAGATTGTACCTAATACGTTGGAGGAAAAAAAGGTAAAAATCAAAGTCAGTTTACCAACAGCCACTGCTGCACTGAATGAAATTACTGTTCAAGGAAACAGATGATTATCACACTGGAAATTAAAAATCTATTTGCTGCAGCACAGTGATTTCCCAAGGCAGCTAAAACTAGTACAGCGGAAAGCCAACTGTGAGCGTGTTTGTTCATCTCCATCAGGTGCGATGTTTGCATAGTTTGAGTCAACACAGTATACAGTATGTGTGTGCTCTTCTGCTGCACACTATCTTCCTTTGTTCCAAGCACAGGCCTGTTCACGTGAGTGCCAGGTGAGCAGATCGTGGAGCTTTTTAATCTCCATCACAGCAGTTTCAGTGGCGAAGAGGCCAGATACGGGTTAAATGTCTCAGCTTCGCTCAATCCTCTCTCAAAGGCAAGATGCTGCTGATGTGGCTCTTCGAGGTTTAAAGGTGCATTCAAAGTGCTTTCTGTGCAAAGTTGTGAATACACAATAGCTATTTAGGGATATGTATTTGCTGTGATACGTATATTTTGCTATTTTGGTATACAGAAAGTAGCTTTAGTACTTGGCTCATTAAGCCACGGAGGATTTTCACCTGTGTAGCGTTTCTGTGAATCCATGTCAGATACAGGAAAGAACCACCCAGTGAGATATGTTACTGTATATTCTGCATATACGTAGAAGACCAACAGCCGTTAAAGGAAGTTTGGCAATTTGGGAAATACGCTTATTCGCGTTCTTGCCAAGAGTTAAATGAGAAGATTGATACCACTCTCATGTCATCACGGTAAATATGAAGCTGACGCCAGCAGTCGGTTAGCTTAGCTTAGCATAAAGACTGGAAAAAGGGGGAAACAGTTAGTCTGGCTCTGTCCAAAGCTACTAAAATCACCTAAAGCTCACTAATTAACACATTTTGTCTCCTGTGTTTAATCCCCACAAAAACTAAAGTGTAAAAACAACAATTTGCCGTTTTACGGGTTATGTGCTGGACTATTTCTTGAATGGGAGCAGTCTTTATGCTAAGCTAAGCTAACCAGCTGTTGGCTCCTGCTACATATTTACCACACAGACATGACAGGGTATCAATCTTCTAATCTAACGTTTGGCAAGAAAGCAAATAAGCGTTTCTCTCACAATGTCAAACTATTCCTTTAAAGTTAAAACAGTAACTCTCAGAGGCTAACGTTCCTGCATGGTAAACCGTTTTGCCTTCATTTTATTGGTCATAAGCGCAAAGAAGTTACCCGCGAACCGCAGCCACAAATCCATGTAATAGCATGTTTCCTTGTTTTGACGGAGGCCTGCCTGTTTGTTGTCCAGACTGCCACATCAGCTTTGATGGAGTAGATGAGATGTGTCTGCATAGCGTGTGCTGTTTGTTATCAGCGTGGAGCAGAGACAATGAGAGGCTGAATGGAGGATGAGTTCAGGCTGGCACTCACCCTTTTTCTGATACATTCGCACAGCAGCATGCTGTGTGGCTGCCTTTTGTCACTCAAATACAGATGTGACCTGCGAACAAAGGCAGCAGTGTGCTCTGTAATCTCAAAGCCCAAAGCTGATGTTCTTAATTGCCGTTCGTTGTGTTTATTTGTCCTGAACATGAGTGGGTTTTTACAGAAAGCACCTCGAAGCTTTGTTTGAAACAATAAAGAGCCTGAAAAAATACCACAAAAGGCTTTGACATTTTGGCACCACCGTAGTGGCTTGTTAGCAGTTTATGGTGGGAAGTGGACTGCGAGTGATTGAAGTTTGGCAGGCGTGCAGGGAGTGAGATTTGGTTCTGTCCTCCTCTGATAAGCTGCAAGGAGAGTTGGAGGAAAAACAAGCGGTGAGCAGCGAGGAACAATGTGGTATTGAGTCGCGCTCAGCTGATCGTCCTAATCCTTCTGCTGCAGGCATGTCATGTGCCCCCAGCTGCATGAATGGAGTAGATTGTCTGAAATTCTGTGAGATTTCCTTTCATATACTGATAATGTATTTGGATTATTCATCAGTTTACGTCAACAAGTTCACGTTTGTTACAGCAGTGACAGAAAGTTTTGTTTCGAACGACTTATTGCCAAAGTGTTGCATGCCAAATATTTGCTTATTTCCTGTGGGTTTTGCACAAGTTTTGGAGGCTTTGGCATCAGTCTTATATTTCATTTTTAATTCACACCTGGGAATACGTCCCACAACATCACAAGACTGTCTAATTTAAGATCAGATAGATGTACATTGTTGTGGGATTTGCAAAACATGAAAGTGAATCAATCCCATCATCTCACTCATGTTATTTTGTCTCTGAAGACAGGTATTGCAGACAGTTTGAGGGGGAATTTGACGAAGTGTGGTTTGACGAAGCCATCAGAGAGGAAAACACCTTTCGAATCTGAGACCAGAAACACGTTTCTCTCATAATAACTGCAGACGGATGTGCCATATGAACACGTAACTTCCTCCGCTACCACCGTGCTTTCATACTGCTTGATTACAAGTGTGTATCTATGTGCTGTTTGGCATGTAGACTCTTTCACAGCTTTAGGTGTTGAAACTTCTTCATATACTCAGTGGGAGTTAAAAGCAAAGTATTAAATTCACTGCAATTCTTTAATTCACTCTAATGATATGATATCACATCATTTTAAGTTCAGCGCAAGGTGAAAAACATTGTGATTAACCCTGATTTATGATACTTTTCTTCCCCCCACGCCAGCTGTTGTCACATGTGCACATTTTCGCCCGGTGATGTGTTATTGTTAAAATTAGAGCCTGAGCTAAATGGCCAGGTGAAAAGTGTGCGCCTTCGACAGAGGCAAAGTCCCGCCCTTTTAAGAGTATGACGGTGCAGGGAGAGGAGAGCCGAGAGGCCTGGAGATGAGCCATAATTACAGAGTGAGGCAGGAATGCCAACCAGCCAGCCATGAGGTGGGTCTGAGTGGGCCGGGACGCACATGCATACCACACAGGCCTGTGAAAAACAACTCCTCCAGAGGCTCCGACTGCCTGTTTTTACTGCGTATGCTGCAGCAGACACAGCTTACTGCTGTTTAAACAGCTGTAAAACACACTCAAGTCTGCTATGACTCTTTAGAGAGCTTTGTGTCTCTGTCTGGTTAGGGTATGTTCACTCTCATTGTTAAGATTTTTTTAGGACTTGTACTGCTAAGTGGTGCGTGTTCTTCTTAAAAGGAAGTACTTCAGCATTCTCAAGAAACCGGTCTGAATGCCATCACCACCACCGTCAAATTTTGAAAGCAGGCTCAAGCATAAACACATGAATTTCGTGGGATCGTGTTGTTTTGGTTTGTTTCCCGAGTCTAGACGTAGGCACTCGTCTCTGGCCAAAGGAAATAAATATGATTGGACAGATTGCGTCAACAGGGTCTCTATTCCCACTGCTCTATGACCTTTCACTATCCACTGCTAATTCTGGCTCTTCCCACAGGGCCCCTGACTTCATAAATATACTGTACAGGACACATAGAGAAGAGTTTACAGATGGCATAGCGTATCATACAGCTCAAAATCCACCACGCTGCCCATCAAGGTTTCAGAAGCTTTCGAACACCCTGCGATTTCTTCATGAAACTATAATGTACAGCATGTAGTGCCTGTGGTACAGTACATATATGGGGGAGACTAAAAGGATGACATTAATTAATTCATCAATGTCATGCCTTTTTATACAAAATCACACAGATTTGAACATGTGGACATTGCTTGTTGCATAATAAATATAAAAAATGTATGATCAGATTTTAAAAGTGCTGATGGAGAAGAGGCTGAAAATGCAATTTTCCAATGCAGCTTCTTTTACTGGCAAAAGTGTCACAGTCAGGAAGTCTAAATTGCATGTTTTTTTCTGCTAAAGCATTCATACTGTATCTGCTAAGAGACATGTCCTGTGCTCACTACAGCCATGCTAGCTGCTCTGTGAGACTACTTAGGCGCTGTGGTGCCTTAAGCTAAATGACAACGTCAGCTTGCTAATAAACGCTAACATGCTGATTTGTACACGTAATGTTCACCATCTTAGTTTAGTGTGTTAACATGCTAACATTTTCTAATTGGCACCAAATAATGTATAGCTCAGGCCGATGGGATTGTCATTAGCTTTGCAGGTCATAACATGTCGGACAAAGTCAGTTTTTGGCCTGCTGGTGGCGCTAGAGGAAAAGTCAGGGGATCGACAAAGTCATTAGGATTCCTCCTGGGGGCACCATGAATGTCTGGTCCAGATTTAAACATCTCAACAACTATCTTATTGATTACCATGCAATTTTGTACAAAGTGGTGGACCGACTGACCAACATGGTCGTGTCTAGAGCCATGCAACTAACAGAATAGAAGAAAAAGAAAAACAAACAGTGCCTGAAGTTAATATTTTATATTTATTAGTTTCATGACACCAGCGCCTATCTTTGTATTTTGAATGTCATTGGTTCTCTGTCTACATAGTCAAATAACGTCTTTGCATATACCCAATAGAATTAGATAATTTTAAACTGTGCATAAAGCAGTAACTATTCTGTCATTGCAGCCATTTACACCAAGTAAAAAGAGCCACTGACTTTGAACAACCCACTTTAGCTCTTTAGCTAACGGCTCCATATTCTACAAATAAAGACACACCTTGTGTTACACCTTGGCTCGCTGGACGAGCTACCAAACAAAAGTGCTTAGCTAATGTCAGCTGTGGCACGTTGAACAACTCATAAACATACCTGCTAATGTCAGTTTAGAGGCTAAATGTTAGAGTACTTATTCTTCAGTACCACTGCTAGCTGTTTTTGACGTGTACAGTTTGTGTACATTGTGTCTCAGCGCCCCGCCGGCTTAGCAGTCAATCAAACACTAACACCAGCCCACCCACTCAGAGGCTTGAATGCTTAAGGAGCATTTCTGATATCCCAAAAGACCCTTTTCTTTCATTTCAATACTCAATAAATATTAACAGTAAAATTTAAAATACTTTCATATGATTTTTGGCTGTATAAAAGGGATGACTAATTGTGATTTCAGTTGGACTTTAAAACTTCATACACGAATGACAGACAGCAGTCACAGTCTGCAGCAGCGCAACAGCCGAGAGCATGAAGTGCCTCTGAGTTTTATTGGCGAACACAAGCCTGTCAGAGCGACTGTAGCAGACATGCTCGCTCTCTCTCTCTCTCTCTCTCTCTCTTTCTCTCTCCAAACTACCAAACTAGGAATGACAGACCAGCTGTGGGGAAACACAAAGGTCCTTTTTTTCCATTGTGGCCTGAGACAAGATAACCGCTCCTACCTGCAGAGCAAAAGCATAAAAACATTTGCCTTTCATATCTCTGTATTTTTGCTGCCAACCACTGGTTTGTATTTTATTTTCCGGCCTTAGCTCTGTCTTTAAAAAGCTACTGTGTATGTTTGACAAACCTACACATTCCAGCAGTTTTCCAATGATATATTTCATCATTTTGTGTTCACTTCAGCTCTGCCGGGATAAATTTAGCTTCAGGTTTGTTAGGAAAAAACGATTGCAGTAGTCGCAGTGACAAAGTTCTCAGAGGGATCCTCGAGAGACTTGTCAACATTCCTGCTAAAATGCTCTGACTCCAAACAGTTGCTGCAGTAGGGCGTTTATATAAGCTACTTAAACTCAGCGCATGTTAATGTCATCTTGAAGGATTAGATTCTAAATGGGTTTTTCCGTCCCTGCCATAAGCTGCATGCTGAGTTTGCCTAGCAACACCAGTTTGTTTTATCTCAAGATGATAAACGGCGTTGCGGTAAACGTTCATCAGCCAGCCGCTGCTCCTCTGCATCACTATAATGAACTGTGTGCACCATGCGTGACAGGACGCTCAGCAGTCTGCTGTGCTGCCAGCTGAATGACCCAGAGGCGTTTACTGTACGCTGTATGCTGCAGGCCGGACGTAGCGGCCACCCCCCTGCTCGGTTTACCCCGGGCTGGTCCTAGAGGCTAGAGAGGGCAATGAACATGAGATTATCTTGTATCCCACTGGTCGACGACATGCTGCTGCTGTCTCAAAGCTAATCAGCAATTATCCCCAAATACTCTGAGTATCATGTAAAGGAGTCAGAAGGGAGCTGAGCTGACATAATGCTGAGCAGAGGGAGGCTGCTCACTTCACACTGCTGCCATTTTGGTAAATGGAAAGTCATTGTGATTGATTAGTGACTGCCTCAAGTTAAAGTTTCATTCAATTTGAGCAGAGGAAATTATTAGATTTGAATTCTGCACGTCCTTCCTTGAATCTAACGAGGTCATCTCTCAGTCCCGCCTGATGATGAAGAAAAGCACACAGAGAGCAAATCAGTCCACTGTTAATAATTTCAAATTTTCCAGTAGCCGCTGTCTGCAGATGACAAGAGCTGATTGAAAAGTTGTTTGTTTACGTGTTGTTCTGATATGAGTCGGATGGGGCGGGCGTGCAAAGCTATCTGATGGTGTTAAATGAACCTCAGAAGGGTGTGGACTTGGCACGAGGTTGATCTGTACATTCCCAGATTTGTGCTGTGTGTCAGGTCGTGTAGTAGTCTCATAAGGACCCGTCATCTGGCCGCTCGTCTGAAGTGAATCACCTCCCCCAGTCAATCTGCTGTTTTTGTGGGATAGTATTGCGGCGACACCGTGATTATGCCAGCGCATGTTTTGCTACAGTCTGTACAGTGCTGTCTGTTGGATGTCTGGCTGCTCAGATCAGATGTAAACATCCAAAGGTTTCACTAAATCCCCCATTTTGTTTTGTCTCTGACGGCTTACACACAAAATAGAGGGAAGCAGCTTAATATATGTCAGATGATTTTCATCTTAAATGTTCCTTGAAGTAAAGATACAGTAGATACTAACTTGTAGAACTAAGAAACATGGCTCTTAGTTTTGGGTTAGATCATTTATAAAGTTCCACTCATGAACTTTTCTGGCCTGATGAACATTTCATCCCTCAGCTGGACCAGGAGGGAACTGAGAAAATGTGAGCCAGTAAATAGGTCAGACCTCTGTAGGAAATGGATCAGTGTTGGATAACAGATATGAGACCCTCAGGCTGTCTCACCAGACCCCGCAGAGCCGTATGTTGAAGCCTCTTGCTATTGCCATGAGCACGTTTCTGTGTTTTTTTTCTACGGGATCGCCATCTGCAGCAGTGGAGACGTGGCTCAGCAGCCTGGAAGGTGCTCCATGTGGCACCCTGTGGCTAGTATTTTGGCCTAAACATTGCTTGTGGCACCTTTTTTCCTCTCCATTATGAATCCTCGTGGCCTCAGTAAACCTCACCGTGCCACCCTGCAGCCTTCTCGAGGCAATCTGGGTCAGGCTCTGTCACTGCTGATTAAAAAGGGGATTTTTTTTTTGTCATCCACTGGGGGAGGAGCGTGGGGATAAGAGGTGGGTGGAGACAGATCATAAACACAGCAGCATCAGCGAGCCGTTGCCACAGAAACGGCCGGTTGTTAGGCTGTTTTTTTTTTCTACTATTGGATTGAGATGCTCAGTCCTTCCTCTGCTCCTGCTGTGGAGGATGCAGCTGTCACTCCGCTCATCGGCCTGATCTTGAAAACCACACAAAGTTAAAAACACGAATGGAGAGGCAGAAAAAAAAAGAGCATTTAAGTAAATTTTTCATTCTGAAAAATGAGCAGCTAAGTGTGTGGCAAATCCCGACCTTGGACAAGGACTTTGCTCAGGAAATACAGATTCACGCTGCGCTCGTGGCTTTACCACAAATCCCAAGCCTCATTGATTGAGTGGTGTGTAAGTGGTTGCTCTCTGGGCTCCTAGGATTACTCAGAAGCATGTTCAGCACTTAATCCCCATATCACTGATGGCGGAGAGCGAGGGATAACAGTGCCTAATTAAATGGACTCTGATCAATAGGTGGGCAGTAATTATAATTAACTGTTTGATTCAGTCAACTTTTATTTGCTCCATGTGTAAACAGAAGTGAGTCTATTTCTTTACTCTGATCCATTTGTATTACAAAATTCTGTTCTCAAAGTAAGATCCAAAATGTGATCTTTTCGATTTACATGCGAGAAGAGTTTAGTCTGAGCTACTCCCCTTGGGTTTCACATGCTGGTTTAGGTTCTGGTTCCTAGCCAGCGCCAATACCAGGATTCACTGAGCTCTGAGGCCAACAAATCTCTTATCGAACCTTTTAACAAATTCAACATTTTTTATTAACCAAGATTAATGTACAAAACATTCAGGGGGGAGGCCTCACATTTTTAGCTTCACCTATTGAAATGACAACCATCAGCTGAAACTTATCAACTATAATTCTGGAATTAACTTGCCAAAAGATCAAAATTAGAGTCTTGGCTGATGTTCATTTGCTTTCTGCAAGCTGGTGTTTATATTCTGTCCAAGATCGTTTGTTAGACGTAGAAGCACCGCTTTCTAATCGCAAACGGTCTGCTTTTTATAAGTTCAGTAAGACCATGTAGCTAATAGTGTCCTGTCTGTTTCAGTTGTCAGAATTATCCCAGTTAATGTCATCAAACGTTTATGAGCTTAAATGTTAGAACTCACAGCATTGTGCAAAAGTAAGAAGTAAGTTCAACACCTTGTTATACTGTATCCCACGTTGCTCATCTCATTTTCAGGATGGAGCTACATGTTGTGAATATTAATTAGGCTCTCAGTACACACTGTGGTGTTTGTGCCTTAACAAAACAAATAACAGGTGATCTCAAGTAAATATTTGAGGCCTACTTTTTTAGTTACTTACAAATGTTGAAGATAAACCTACTTAGAGTCAATAAAGGATTTGGAAGGATTGAGATATGATGAGTTGATTTGGATTCAGATGAGACGACAGTTCTTTGCTCGATTTTTTTATTTTAGTGATTTTGCTTATACTTGACATATCGTGAAACATACCAAAAACAAATATTCATATCTTTATTCTTCCAGTTATGGCTCTTTACTTTTCGGTCAACTTTTTATCTCCTCCAAACACCTCCCACATCTGGCCCTCCCCATCGACTCTCCTCTTCCTCAGGATGCGGCACAATTAGTGCTCCGTTATAATTGGTGGCAGACACGGTGTTGTACAATCGTCCGTACATTGTGCGCCTGCTTCTCACATGTTCCTGGAGAAATTGGGGGGGGGGCAGGCTGTTGGCATCTCTATCCTGATAATTAGGGCAAGCCACCTGCTGAAGAAGCTGTTACCAGCTGCTGTCAAAGAGTCCCAAACCTCTCTGTGCTTCTCGTCTTCAATAGAGCAGCTGCGGCTCTTCAGCAGAGAGACGTCTACACTCTGGACTTGTGCCCTTTCTCCTCCATGCCTTCATCCTACCACCCCACTGCCCAACAATGGAGACTGTGGGTAGCTCCGTCTCGGCTCCAGGCGAAAATCTGAAGCAGGATTACAAACAGATCACTGTAGCAGGGCAGAATGACAAGGCTTTGCTCTGTTACATTAACTCCTACCCACCGTCTACCCCTTCCCTCTCTCCCTCTCTTTCCCTCCTCTGCTGACCCGGCGTTCACAGAGCTGGCAGTCTGGCCGAGTCCTCTGAGCTTCCAGCGTCACATCAGTGCCCTGTTTGAAAACATGCCCGCTCTGTTTATGTAATCTTATGGCACAAAAAGGCCATCATTATTATTGTAACAGCAGTCGAGGCTTGCATTACTGTAATATTTGAAAAAATCGCTAGCCTCACGCTGAAAAAAGACCCGGCGGCACTGATTCACAGAAACAGTGAATTAAAAAGTGGACAATTATAAAGACATGCACAGTTTGCTGCCTGGTTACTAACAATGACGATCATTTCATTAATTAGGAGTGTGGATTTAAATCTGTTGGACATGAAACAAAAACAAATGGACCTCAGTTAGAGCTAATAGTGATGCCATTTAGGTTAATGAGGGCTTTTACTGCTTCCTGGAATAGTTGGAGAGTGATGACACAAGGTTAATTGGACTCAAAGATTAAGTTACTGCATGTCAGGTTAAAGTAGCATAATGCTATTGACCTACAGGGTAAAAGAAGAGCCTGATTGCAGGCAGTCTGAGTGCAAACATTTAGGACATGTTTAGAGTAGCTACGTTTATTTGACTGATTTTTACCACAAAAAATATAATATATTGTAGGTTTATAATATCTATTTGATGAAAAATGATGATTGCCAAGGGTAAATTATCATGAGTCGGCCTTCAGGGTGCCTATATGAAATGCATGCAGCTAAACGGAATTCAGCCATCAGTCATTTTATCATTTACACCTGCACTTTTCATACCGCAACACGTTAAAATGTCTTCCGTGAAAAACACCTATTAGACCCCTTCTCGGGACTGTGTGGGCGTGTACATACTCTGCTTGATTGACATCTCCCTGACTCTCCTGTCGGCTTCGTTGCACCTTTTTAGGTGGAGACAGATCGCACATTTATCATTTTTATCAGTACATGGAGTCTGGTAACATCTTATAATTCCAGCATAGCTCTGCCCACCTTCAAACTGATAATCCCAAATAACTGTGTGAGTGTGCAAGGCCTTTAATATGGTGCACAATGTGGACTGAACATGAAACTGCGTCTTGAAATTCCTTTTTACTGAGAATGTTTGACCCAAAACATGAGTTTAGGCCGGGTCCGTTTTGAGTCATTGGTATTGATCAACAACTTGACCTAAGCAGATATTTAAGGATCATTTTTATGTTGAAGGTACAGTAAAGAAAAAGTTGCTCCTTGTTGTTGTGGACTGCGGTCAAAGTGTTGAACTCTTCATGAAGAGTAACAGATGAAGGAGTTAGAGTTCAGGCAGGGGAGGCATGACCACCTTCGTATTTTTGTGAACCTGCCCCGTATCCATTTACAAGTATTGATGTAGACTAAATGCAATAGACACTTTTTAAACAATCCTTCGCATTTTTTAATTTCCCTCACGTCTGTTTGTTGACTTTGCTTTACTTTTCTCTGTTTTTATTATCAAGATCTAAGTGTTTCCCTCCAATATTTATCTGTAAGGAGACACACACAGGATATGAGCACACACGCACACACACACACACATATACAAAGTTTGTTCTTTTCCCAAAGTTTAATATGATGGCTTCACTCTGTCTTATATAATGCAAGAGGGCCGGATGGTGATTTTTTTTTCCTTTTCCCATCCCGCTGCAGTGTGTTTTACTTAAGTGATTTTTCTCTGTATTGTCATCCAAAGAGTCATAGGATGTGGCAGCTCGGTTGTCGCAGCCCCTGAATTATAAAACAGGACAGAGATCTGTCAGGCACAGCAGATCTTCAGTCAGCATTTCCTGTTTTATACCTTTGATATAAAACAGTTGGTATGAATATAATGAAACAGTGTAAAATATAAACAGTAGGGCTGCAAATAAGGATTATTTATATTATCATCTATAAAACATAAGTCCAAGGTCGGGTCTTCAAATGTCTTGTTTTGACCGACCAACAGTCTTAAACCCAAAATATATTCAATTTGCAATATTATAAAACTGAGAAAAGCAGCAAATGTTTGGCATTTTTGCTTAAAAAATGACTGAACGAATAACAATTAACCAGTATATATGAATATACTCTATATTAGGTTTTTATCTGTTTTTCTTAATGCATATTGGATATATGCATATCTTAGTTTTGTTTTAATCCATGAAGGTTCAGAAAGTATACTACATTTTGAAGAATATATACAGGACATAATCACACCAATTAAAATAATGTTTTAGGGTTTTTATTGAGCTTGACAGTATTCTGATCTGTCTGAAAAGATTGATAGTAAGTGAAATATTTGTGCTGTAACTCTGCATTAAATGTTGCTTCAAGTTGCATTTGTCAAATAATGTTTCTAGTCATAACAAGCCTCGTGTATCTGGAAGTGAAAGAGTGGAGATGCTGGCGTCTGTCTAAGACAATGGCTTTCTTTGTGTTAAATTGCGATAAGATAAGATAGTACTTTGTTCATCCAGAAGATGATGTGGTAAAACACAAACTGTATGTACAGTAGGCTCAGTGAAAGTCACCTGATTGTCCTGCGACATAAAAATAATCTTGTTATCAGCAGTCTAGACTCATATCAGGAGTCGGTTAAAATAGACCACTGATATGAGGTAGTGAAGCCCACGGCGAGGCCCGACGTTGACCTCCCATTTCGGGCCGCAACCTCTCGGAGGCTTAGCTTGAGCCAGAGCTCGGCTTAACGTGACAGGGTGTTGAGGAGAAGAGAGCCTGCCGAGAAGCCGGTGTGTGTCGGCCGCCCGCTGCCCGGACAAAGCTCTGCAGTAACCCCACTGCTCATCCTCAGGGTCAAAATGCTAATAGTTTTTAAAGTGTCCTTAAGCTGCACTTTTTATATAGCAACCATATGGCGTCAGTGAAACCTGTTCCAACACTCGTCTGCTCCGGTGCAAGTTAGAAGTCGACTACATGAGAAGACGCTGTTTTGATATCAGATCGCAGCCGGACGCGTGCGGAGGGCTGGTGACAAATTTTAGATGATTTGACGTAAGCGGAAGTTAAAGCAGGATGATCCTGATGTAATGGCATTTGAATGTGAGTCGAGAGCCTACTTTAAGCTTTGGCTTGTTATTTAGGTCATGGCTGTGTAGAGCCAACAGGGTTACTATAGGGTACAGCTGACCAACAAGCCATCTCAGGTTTTTTTCATCAATTCACAGCTGGAACAATGCATTAAGATAATTGATTAGTCGATCAACCGAGAAATTATCAGGAACTATTTTGATATTTGTCATTTGAAAGCCAAAATGTCAAATGTACGCCGTTTCCAGCCTCATGAATGTGAAGATTTGATGCTTTATATACAGTATATGATGGTAAACTGAATATTTTGACTGCTGATTGGAAAAAATACGTAAATTTGAATGCATCACCTTTGGCTGTGGTCTGTATTTTTTTCACAGTTTTCTTGCATTTTATAGACAAAAGAATGAATCCAAAAAAATAATCCACTGATTCATCAATAAACCATAAGCCAGAGCTAAATAAACCATTTAAAAACCAGTTGGAAAAAAATACATTGCAAAGCTGAAAACACGGCTGTTTGTTTGGAGACAGATGGTTTTCATAGCACAGGGAAGCCGTATTAATTTATCTAATTAAATGTTCGATGGTACAAACATTTGTTGCGCAGGATTCTTAGGATATTTTTAAAACACCCCAGTCAGACTTCCTGCCCTCAGTGGGAATAATGTGAATGTTTCCCTTGACAACTGATGTTGACGTTGATACTAAAAGCCACTCAGGTGGGCCGAGGCTTCACTTCCTGGGGTGAAAGCTGCTGTCTAATGCTGTTAGTTCTTACTTATGGATCACTGAAGATTTGGTAGCCTTTAATATCCTCTGTACCTCATCAAAATAGACTTCACCTTCAAGGCGACTTTTGCATGACTTTTACCTGTTTGTTATTAATCCTGTCAGCATGAGGGGGGCTTGAGTTTACACAACAGCTATCCGCATAAACTGATGTTGTACTCTGATCATGTCCAATGTTTGGATTTTGTATCACACTAAATGTTTACAGAATTCAAAGTCAATTGTATTTAATCTCAGTAAGGAGATTTATTCATTTAAAACAGCTAATTTCCTTCCAGCAAGTTTGTTTTTGTTGTTGTTCACAGGTTCACATCTTGGATGTCAAACACATGTCAGGGAGTCACTGAGCAAGAGTCTGCAGGATTACGGTGTTAGTAGTGTTGTCCAAAGAGAGAAGAGGAAGTGGTACTTTAGTTAGATATTCTTTGAGAAATGTAAGATAAGAATTTTGTCAGTTCCCCTCAGAGTGCCTGAAGACAAATGACTTTGAGATTGAGATCAGATGTGACAGCGAAAAGTGTACAAGAAAGAAATGCAAGGAGACAAAACTTTACAGAGACTCAACAACGGGTTCCTTGCTATTTCAAGTTTCATGTCATTCATTTCTCCTGAAATATATTTGATATATGTGATTAACATTTACAGAATGGATATAGATCGATTGATCATTACAAAGTACAGTACAAAGACCTGACATCTAAAGGCACTTTCTTATGAAATGCTGGTGCAAAACCAGGTTGTGAATCATGGAAAATGGGACTCATGCTGGTGTGTGTGTGTGTGTGTGTTGTGTGTTGTGTGTTGTGTGTGTGTGGTTAAAAATTGACCTGTTAAAACAAACCCCCAGACCGACAAGGCGTCAGATATTTTTGAAAAATGTAAGTCAGAGTTAAACCAGCACACAGATGCACAGCCCTTGCATAGAGATAAACAATTAATATGTTATGTCTTTTTTACGNCGGCACTCGATTCCTCTTCCTCAACGAACAGATGTGTGTCTCAGTAAACTGAATTTGAATTGCGAGAACTGAGTGTGGAAGTATATAGAGAGTTGAATTTTCAATGAGGATCAAATACAGAGCAACTGAATTCAATTTCCTAATATTACATTCAGTTTCAAGTTTATCAGAATTCAGTTCCAAACTAATAAATTCAATTTCAAATTATGCTATTCAGATTCAGTTTTTTAATGCAATTATTCAAGTTGAGCAATTCAAATTCAAACATAAATGATTCAAATTAGGTTTCTAGTGACACATATTTCTTCCCATAGAAATGTGCCAAAAGTTTGGTGAGCTTTCCTGAACAAAGCATACAATTTTGTCTATAACATCAACAACACCATCAACTAACAACCAAGGATGTATTATACGGACTGGACACTATTTAACTGGATCCATGAAAACCTTTGTTCATTGAAAGTTAATTTAAACCCTCATTTTCAATATTAATTCATAACAATTTACAGACCAAGTGTCTTTAAAACCACAGATAGGAAGCTGTGAAGTGCTTCTTCTCAATAAAAACGCCTTTAACTTATTAAACACAGTCCACTGCGTGGTTGCACATTTCTTCCACAAAGCAGAAAACATTTTGCAGTTATTGTGCTCGCTGTTTCTGTGCAGTTGATGAGAGTGGAGGAAACGCGTTGCCAGGAAGCTGACGGCTGGTTGTTAGGTGTGGCGTAGTAATTGTCTGAATCTTCTGTGTAGCTGTCAGTGTGAGTGATGCCACCTTACTTCAACAGACATGCAGGAAATGGTCTGTGCTCAGTCTGACATCTTTGGCCTGTTTGAGCGTTTCTCCCGAGTCTCTTCAATCTTAACAATGTCTTTGCGCCTCTACACAGAGGATGTTATGACCTGATGTACGGCAGAGGAGGAAGACGGGGCTTTTGTTTGAAAGCTCTGTAAATCATGCAGCCTTTAAACTTTATAGTCACTTTAAATATAACCTTGAAATCTGCAGTTCCTCCGTCCGACAACTCTTTTTGTTCCTGCTCACAGCTGACCTTCTGACATAAACTGACATGTTTAGGCCTCAGAGGTGGAGGGGCCAAGACTCCGGCTCTCGGCTTTATCTTCAGTAATCATTTAGCTCACTCTCAGTTTCAGTCTGGCCCCTCGTGAAAGTGGCACAAGCTGTTGTTTGGCCTCCCACATCGCACTGTCCCTCTGCTCTTATTTAGCTCAGGGGATTACTGAGCCAACTTGAGCAGGATTAATGGAGGAGAAGGAATTCCTTTTGTACAGTGAGAGCAGGAAATAAACTGAGGACGGTGCAGGCGTAATGCATCTGACATTTCGATTACCATGAGCTTTTCTGTTTAACCTCACGCTGTGTTGGCTTATAATCTCAACCCCTAGGCTTAGATGGTCCAAAGAAACTAAACTTTGCGACTAGAGGATTTTTAAATGCCCGTTATCTTTGCGGAGGACCTTGCATCTGTGTCGAATAGCATTAAATCTGGCTGCGTTTCACCTGGCTCCGCATTAATCTCAGGAGTGATTTTATGAAGAGTGCAGCCCACCACAGTTATCATCTATTCTATTATGGCTTAATCTTTGCATAGTGTTTTAGCTGAACTGAAAGTCTATAAGATGGAGGTGCTTATATGTGGTCACGCACTTATGTGGAAATGCCCTCCAAGTGTGAAGATAAATCCCATGACGTCAAAGGACCTAAACCACAAGTGCTACATGTGAAATACTGACTCTGATCTACAGTTTGCACAAGATACAAAAAAACAGCCCTCTGTGTTCTTTGAAGGGAACTCGTGGGCATTTGTGTATTCAACATTTACTTTAAGTCAACTTTCCACATGTAGA
Organism: Oplegnathus fasciatus; assembly: GCA_003416845.1. NCBI lineage: Eukaryota > Metazoa > Chordata > Actinopteri > Centrarchiformes > Oplegnathidae > Oplegnathus > Oplegnathus fasciatus. The sequence goes on along the minus strand of NTHP01000001.1, from coordinate 742,554 downwards.
GCATAGGATATGGGGTGCATCTGTGGGTTAATTAATATCCGGAAAAAGGACGAGCCTCGTGGACAGTAGCTTTCCCAGCCTTTTCTATTGGTCTCTAAACAAATTAGAGAGAGACAAAAACACTAGAGCCAAGCTTTGTTATTGAATTACATCTAACATGCTCCCCTGAGAGTATAATTCACAGGATACTAAAAGGCTCGGGCGAACTGCAACATGAACAAATTAGTTTGTTTTGTACTTATCTCGTAACAGGACCGCTGGAAGGGAAAAGGGATTTAGAGGCAGTCTGGAGAAGTAGTGTATGACAAAGATTACCCACGGCTGTGGTTGTGCATTGTCCTTCATGGAGATTTAATGTGCTTAACTTAACTTTTTTTTTTCTTCAGCTTAACCCTGTCGTGACAAACATGAAATATGTGCCTTTACAGCCTGCGCTGGCACAGTTGTCTTTTTATCTTTGACCTGAGAGCAAGGGTCGGTTATTTAAGTTTTGTAATAACAGTTAAAAAGCTTCTCGGTATGCGCCCAGGGGGAATCCTTCACATGAAACAGTTCAAATCAGCTCTAATTTATGGTCGCATGCCATTTATCTTCTCTGCTCTGTTCTTACCTTAAAGGAATAGTTTGAGATTTTGGGAAATATCCTTATTCACATTCTTGCCAAGAGTTAGATGAGAAGATTGATGCCACTCTTAAAGTGCTGGAGCCAGGACGTGGTTAGCTTAGCTTAGCTTAGCATAAAGGCAAACAGCTAGCCTAAATGACAATTATTGGATTTAGGAGGAGTTAAGGGTCATAACCAGCAACCTCACTGTCGTCACGGGCAACCGCTGAAGTGCTGGGTGGACAGGTAAACTATAGTTCATCAAGTAATGGTCACACTATGTAACTCCCTATAAAACTACTGGTTTTTGTGGGGGGAAAAGCTGAGATACAACGTGTTAATTAGCAAGCTTAGCTTTGCTGATTTTGTTATCTTTGGGTCTTGCCAAGCTAAGCTAACAGGCTGTAGCTTCATATTTACCATACAGGCACAAGAATTGTATCAACCTCCTCAACGGTATGGTAACTGTGAAGCAACAACCAGCAGCAAATTAGCTTAGCTTAGCATAAAGACTGGAAATAGGGAAACAGTTAGCCTGACTCCAAACAAAACCACCAAAGTGTAAAAATGACAAGTTGTGGTTTTTACGAGGACCAGACTATTTCTTGTTTTTGTGCTAAACTAAGCTAATCACCTCCTGTCTTTAGCTCCATACTTAATGGACAGACTTGAGAGTGGTATCAATCTTCTCACTTAACTCTCGGCAAGACAGCGAATGAACTTATTTCCCAAAATGTTGAACTATTTCTTAAAGCCAAACTGGAGAATTTAACAGACAGTTTGTGTTATTTAAGATTTTGGCCATGTTTCCGTGTAGCAGCCTCTACCACCTCTACTGTACCTCTGTCTTAGCTCTGCCTAGATTAGGCTCCAGTTGATGGAGGAAAACAATGAGGAAAACCACACTGAAGCAATGTTGGACTTGATGCTTTGCTTATGTTTTGACTACAAGACCCAGTTCATGTTCGTGCCAGTTTAATCCCATTGTGTGAGACTCGACTTTTGCTGCATGCTTTTCCTCTGCTGGCTTTGACCTTAAGACAAAAAAGACCAAAAAAAAACTATCAAAAATGTTTTAGTTTAATCTTTCATGTGAAGATTGTCACCAACTTCCAAAATTGCGTTCCCCTTGTTTCTCGTGCAGAAGCAGCAGATTGATAAGGAGGCATGGTCCCTCGTAGATTAGTGATCTTTTCCACATGCGAGACCCGTGCTGTGGCACGACGTTATCATCAAGGAGACAGCGTTTCTCAAAGCAACCGGGGGTAGGCACGGATCTTGGTGGAAACATTTATCCTCTCAGTGGTCGTGGACTAGCTGAGCCGTCATCTCCTGGAAGGTGATTTCACTAACTGAATTTCCTCTGAGGTTTCCTGTGGTGAAAGCAATTGCGATGTTGTTGCTATGAGAAGACAACACTCAGTTTCTAAGGAAACACTCGAAATAGAGAGTGCACAGGCCTCATTTGCAACACCACAGGCAAATTCGCCAGTCACGTAGCGACTGCAGCCCTCCCTCATGAAAGTGCTGTTAAACGGCACAGTTTCAGTGGTATCCAGCCACAGCAGCTCTTTCCTGTGCGTCTCCATGTGTTTGTGGGTGTGAATCCCTCTGTCTTTATATGTTAGAGGTGTTTCGTTTGAGCTTAATTGTTTTAAACTTTGATTTCCGATTTGGCAGCGGAGGAAATTAGCCTGCTATCTGCCTTCTTTTCATATTACAAAACCTCAGAAGCTAGCTGAAAGAAGAGGCAAAAACCTGTCATGCTCTGGCGCCTTGTGGACACACATCTGTATTTTTTTTCTGTGCTGGTCTGACTGTCAACCGCAAAGATGTTTCAGCTGAAAGAAAAAAAAGCAGTATGTTCCCTTCCCAACACGAAGGCCCCTTCTCTTTCGTTTCGCTCCCCTCTTGCCGAAATGAAACTGTTTATACCACATTATAGTGGCAGTGAGCCACACCTAACGAATCTGTGAGCCATTTCCTTTATGCGAAGAATAAACTGTGATGTGAATGAGGCTACAATCATGTGAATGTGTTGACTCCCTTCCGATGTGGGTGGTCAAGGCAGGAAGCAGACATGTGCGTTCACTCTCAGCACCAGCAGAGACACACAGAGCTTAGTCACAGTTTCCACGCTTGTTCATTAAGTGGCTGCTCCTGGCATTCGAACAACATCTTGCTGGAGACGCCATGCTGACGGCGGCGGTGTGCAGGCCGACCTGCAGCCAGTGAAGAGGATGTTTCTCTAATGCTGCGGGGCCAGAGGAGGAAGTGGAGTAGCAAAGATGATTTCATTTTATTTTGATGATGATGATTAGAAGCTAGCATTGGCGTTCTTGTGAGCCGCAGTGGTCAAACTGAGAACAAGATCTGGTTTGTCGCTGTGTGCCAGATACAATCCAACCCTCCATACTGCAGTCTAATAATACCGCAGATCACAGGACGTACAGTCAGGGCGAAATTTGTCTCCCAAATTGAGCTTTGAGTCTTCGTTATCTGCCTGCAGTCTGATTCACAGTGCCAGACTCTCGCCCCGCTGACAGCTCTAATGAGGATTTTGGATCAAGCTCCACATTTTATCTCCAGCTGCCCGCTAGAGCAGACTGGGACCAAAAAGAACTGGTTTCTGTGGTCAGGTGTCTTCCTCACAGTGTGTGTGTGTGTGCGCCTGCCTGTTTGTTCAGTGTGTTGCCCCGCGAGTTTGAGAAGGCCGAGCCTTGTGATCATAATGAGCACAGTCGCTGTGTGTGTGTGTATGTGTTGCACCACTGCTGCACTCGCCTTGTGGTTTTAACTGGCTGATTTGATCTTTCATGACAGCCAAAATGTTTCCCTGTTTGCTGTCTCGCTCCACACTGTACCTTCTGGGAAAGGCCACATAAAAGTAGAGCTGAAGTGAAGCAAAAATGGCTTCTCAAATATGAAGATTTGCAGCTTTTCTGTGTTTAATGTAATTTTAAATTGAATATTTTATTGGGTTTTGACAAAGCAAGACATCAAGACGTCACTTTGGGCTCTCAAAACTTGTGATGGGCATTTTTCAGATTTTTCAACACTTTATGGACTTTAGTTGCTGCCCTACATGCAAGTGGCCAAGACTTAGAGGCTGCAGTGTTACATTGCATCCAAAATTTCGCATGGCCTTCCTTGATGTTGATACATTTCTAAAATTGTCTCGTCGCTCTTCCTTCATAATAAAATGTTTATTTTTAAACATATTTTTCAAGTCATTCATGAATTCACTGACATTGTTACATGCCACGTTGGGCTTTAATATGTTTTTACAATAAAATAAAGCAGGAAATGTGTTTTAGTCTCACCAATAAAGACAATAAACACAAGAAAACACAGTACAAATAAACACAATAAGCTCCACAAATCATCTGCAATATATGTGCAAAACTTGATAGGACTTATTGAAACCTCCCGTGGGGACATTGATTGCACAATCAAACTATCCCTTATATAGCTTTTATATCTTTTTGCTTATCACATATGTTTTATAGCGTTATCCAGGCGGCATTAACAGTTTTATACAGAGAGTCTCATGACTTTGATCGATGACCTGCAGTACAGTATTTATGGCTGTTCTTACAAAACTTGTTTTTGTCATTATAAACGTATTTCTGAAGGTGTCAGGTGATTTAATTTAGACCAAACCAAAACATTAAAGTTGCTATTTGTTTCTGTGCAGGAATCCTGTTCTCTACGCTGGTGTTTGGACCTGCCTGTGGCTTCATCCTCGGTTCCCTCTGCACTAAGTTCTATGTGGATGCTGTCTTCATCGACACCAGTGAGTTTAATGTTTCTCCAGTGTTGCATTATTTGAATGCGTCTCTCTGTGCATGCGGTGCATTGACTTCTGCTGTGCTTCTCTGCAGGTAAGCTGGACATCACTCCAGACGACCCGCGGTGGATCGGGGCCTGGTGGGCAGGATTCCTCCTGTGTGGTGCCTTACTCTTTTGCTCAGCTCTCTTCATGTTTGGCTTCCCTCAGTCGCTGCCGACCAAGGAGAGAGAGGAGGGGGCGGACAGTGAGCAGGTTATGCTTCCTCCCTCTTTGAATTCAGACTATGAGACTCCAAAGTCCAGTAATGGGGTTGTACGCAACCACGAGCCTGCCAACAGCCCCACCTGCTGTCAGCAACTCAGGGGTGAGTGTGAGATCCAGTGTAGTACTGCAGCGTTGTCATGCAAGGCAAATACACACTCTGTAAACGTAAAAACATTTTAAAATACATGACATATATATTTCTATTCTATATTTGTCAAATGTGAATAAGAATTCAAATGTTAAACAATGAGTTTGATGCTGTTTCAATTGGTCTAAAATGGCTACAACTAAAAGTGGTTACACCTGCTCAGTGGTGGAATAAGTATTCAGCTCTGTTCATAATAGTAATACCACCAGTGGTGGAAAGTAACTAAATACATTTACTCAAGTACTTTACTTAAGTACTTCTACTCAACTACATTTCAGAGGGAAATATTGTACTTCTTACTGCAATGCATTGATTTTAAAGCTTTCGCCACAAGTTACTTTGCAGATTAAGATTATTAATGAGAAATATAATCAACTAATAAATTATGATGTATTGTTATAGCTACCCAGTAGAATACAAAGAAGTTCAAATTAGCTCCACCTAATTAGCTCCAAGTGATGTCCACATTAATGCATCGATGATTATAATCCAATAATATAATTAAACATTATTTTGAAAATGAGCCATTCTACATAATGAATATTTTAAGTATATTTTGATACTTTTGGACTTTTACTTTTACTTGTAAGAGTATTTCTACTTTTCCTAAAAGATCCACCACTGAATACCACAATGAAAAACACTCCATGACAAGTAAAGTACTGCGCTGGAAACGTTATTTAAGTCAGAGTACTATCAGCAAAATTTTCCTAAAGCATCAAAAGTAAAAGTACTCATCATACAGATTGTCCCCAGTCATATATATATATATATATATATATACATATACATATATATATATATATACTGTAGTATTATTATTACTGATGTATTAACTTGTGAGCAGTATTTTGATGTTGTACCTTTGCAAAATGTGCAGTTACATGAGCTACTTCATGAACCTAAATACTAGTTTTTAGTCATTGTTTTGCACAAAAGTAGAAAAAAGTAAAAGGTTTGGTATTTCATCCATTTATTGGTTTGTTATTGACATTATTTGCTAAACAAATTGAATCAAATGAGGTCAGGGCCAAAAAAGACATAAAGGGATCAATAGAATCCCGTCTGTCCTGCTGACCAACATGCTCGGATATTAAAGGCCGTCCTTCCTCATTTCTTTACGATTAGTGATCCCCAAGGTGACCAAGCACCTCCTGTCGAACCCAGTGTTCACCTGCATCATCCTGGCCGCCTGTATGGAGATCGCAGTCGTGGCCGGCTTTGCAGCCTTTTTGGGGAAATACCTCGAGCAGCAGTTCAACCTCACCACCACCTCAGCAAACCAGCTGTTAGGTCTGTGTTCACAGCAGTCATGCACAAGTGCACACATGCACGGTAACACACACACATTTGCATACCGGTGTAATAAACTGGTTTTGACTTTATTTTTAAGGTATGACAGCCATTCCGTGTGCGTGTCTGGGGATCTTCATGGGCGGTCTGCTGGTGAAGAAGCTGAACTTGTCGGCGCTGGGAGCCATCCGCATGGCCATGCTGGTCAACCTGATCTCCACTGCCTGCTACGTCTCCTTCCTGTTCCTGGGCTGTGACACCGGTCCTGTCGCAGGAGTGACTGTCAATTATGGCAACAGGTAAGAGAGAGCCTGAATATATGGCAGCCGTTTGTATTTAATGTTGAATGCAGGTTGAGGCAGTAGATGCCAACCAAGATACATTTTAGGGGTTGTGAGATGAGGGAAAAAAACACATTCCTGCTACACAAAAGTTACTTATTTTTTCAGTTTGCACACGAATTTTTGCTTTTTTCTTGTAGTTTACTGAATTATTGTACTTATTCAGGACTCTAAAAATTATTCAAACAAAACAGGTTGACAATTTGTAGACCTACAGTATGCACCCGATGACGAGGGGTCACAAGAGGACCTGTCTTCGTTTTAAGGGGTTTAAAAAGTCAAAAGAAGTTTGGCACCACTGTATTAGAGCATTATTCTGATAATCAGTAAAGATCAGTAAAATAATAGTTAAAGTGACTTTACGACACCTTGAGCTCGCTCCCAAAAGTCACGCTGTGTTAAAGTTATCTGGTTTCAAAAAGCTTTCGTTACAAAGCTGGTTATGTAACAACTGCATGCAACCTCAGCAGATCAGGAACAGAGTATTATGTGTAAGATAAGATTAAGATATTTGATCCCCAGGAGGAAATTAGTTAAGTTGAGTGTCAACAACCAACATCTCCATCTAGATTCAGCAGAGGAAGCTAGACTATAGATTATAAACAATAAACTATAGATAATATGTAATTATATCATTGCATTGGAGTTTTAATCCCCTAGATTGTGAAAGAAATGCACTGTTAACATTTGTGTCCCACCGTAAGGACGCAAGTTATTCTAATAAATAAATATGAGCAGTGAAAAAGGTGCTGCCAAGGACTTTATTGGAGGTGAACTGCAGAGAGTCTAAATGTGTAAATAAAAATTCTTCTCACTGCCGGTCAGTGGGGCACAGTGGGCTTACTTTTTAATTCAAACAACTTTCTGTCATCTCGTTGAGTCTATAAAAAGATTTTCTATTCAGAAAGTGGCCTCGTGTCCCTCCGAGCTGCAGGCTGAATACGAATGCAACAGACTTCACCAGTGAACGAGTTTTAGAGCAAAATTATACATTTCAGTCACTTTTATTTAGATTGACTGGTCAGCTGTAACTACTTGTTAGAATTGCTGAGACATTTGTTATTTCCTTGTTAGTCAAGTCCTGATGAATTACACTCACTTGCCACTATTATTTACTGTAGCCTGTTTTTGTCTACAGCTGTGAATTGTTTGAATTTTTCCAATATTAGTGACGATACAATACCTAAGTTTTGATATCGATACAAAAAGCTTCATTTTTATGTTTCTTTGAGCAATATGCACATATTATTAGCCAAAACCATATTTTGTTTAATAAAATAAGCCAAACCTCTCACATGTATTAAATATTGTCTAAACAAAAACTCACAAAAATGTTGGCTACAAAGAATGAAGTCCAAATTTGGCAAAATGATGATTCAAATAGTAAATTTCTGGTTAAAGAAGAAGTAAACAAGACCGCAAATCTGACATTCAGACATTTAATGTCAGCTTTCACTACTTGACAGCTTTTTTTATAATTAGATTTTTTATTGCAACACAACTGGAGCTAAAACAATTAGTCGATTCATTGATTAGTCAAACATTTCTTTTCCCCTGGTTTTCTTACTCTAGTAAATTGAATATCTTTTGAGTTTTGGACTGTTGGTCGGATGAAAAAAGACAGTTAAAGACATCAAAGACATTTGGGAACTTGTGATGGGCATTTTTCACAATTTTGTAGATCATTTTGTAGATGTATGTATATATACAAACAAGTCCACTTGTTGTGTTCTACATGGAAACGTCAGGGGCCCTCCAGGCCTCTGTGCCCCTTCCACTTTGGATTAGACCACTTACTGTAGATCACAGAGCAAGTGATTAATCAGTCTGCTATAGATCCACAAAGCTGATTTCATTTCCTTTTATTTTGCCCCTCCTTTGGAAAAAATAAGTATGTAAGTTAAAAAGGATTTTCTTGCTAGTCCAACAGATCTTTTTTAAGTGGCTGCTTCAGTAAAAAATCTACTTGACTGGTTTTGATACTTTGTGCTGCAGACGCGGTGCCTTTATTTGTTGTTATTTCAGTATTTTTGGTGGTCCTGCAGAAATACTGACTTCAGGCCTTTGCTCGTCTTTGATTTGGTAGCCTGAACCCAGCCTGCTCTAGAGCAGGTTAGCTGCTCAGTGCAGTTTCCATGGAGATGTTAAAATTGGACCATAGACCCATACAGTAGTATTACCGATGAAGGGCTGAGACTTTGTGCCTCATACTGATATAGTTGGTACTCACAGCGGGAAAGGATGCTCAGGTCTCTCTCTCTCTGTGTCTCTGTTCAGGACTCTGCGAGTGGGCGAGAAACCAGAAGCTCAGTGCATCAGTCACTGCAACTGCTTCACCTCCTCCATCAGCCCCGTGTGTGGCTCCAACGGTGTCACCTACCTGTCTGCCTGCTTCGCCGGCTGCACCCGAACGAGAAGCACTCAGACCACGTCGAACATCTCTCAGGTCTTTACCCTAACACCGTCCTCTGATAGCGATCAGTAACAGTAGTCTCAAATAAGAAAAATGGGATCACAATCTGGGCAATAGTTATCTACCTGATTGTACCGCAGAAAAACCAAATGAATTATAGGCGACGCAAACCTTTCTTTGAACTTGTTAAAATGTTTTATATACATTATATATTAAAGTTCAAAGTAAAAAAAGTCCCAGTATTTCATCATTCTGTCGTCAGCTATCACAAGCTGAGCAATCAAGTTTTACCGTGGTTGTTTCGAGGTCAGATGCCGACTGCAGATTAGTGTCTTTTATATTCAAATCACATACAGAGAGAATTTCTCTCAGCTCAGCAGCACAAAGTATCGCTATTACTGCTGTCTCACTGCAGCACTTATAGCAGTCATTCTATTTTAATTTTAAGTGCAGATATAAAGTCCAGATCACTTAGTTCTACCGTGTTGATACCAGGCTTTCCTTCACATGTGAAAATAGTGTGGACCAGTTGTAACAACCTTTTCCCTGTAATTTGTTCAATTGTTCAATTGGTTCTTGGATGAACCCTCTTATCTTTTTGTCTTCACAGAACCTGACTGGATGTGGTTGTGTTTCCGCTGAGAGTGAATTCGCCACGGCGGTTCCAGGGAAATGTCCAACGCCAGGCTGCCAGGAGGCTTTCCTCATCTTCCTGTGTGTGATCTGTGCCTGCAGCCTGGTGGGAGCCATGGCCCAGACTCCCTCTGTTATCATCCTAATCAGGTATGTTTGTGGATAGAAGCGTACGAGTGTGTGTTCTCTTGCATAGTAAACACAGTAATTTATTCTGCCTGCTTCTCTTGAAGGACTGTGAGCCCTGAACTGAAATCCTACGCACTTGGAGTGTTGTTTCTGTTGCTACGACTCCTTGGTAAGAACTATTAAAGAACTTTACACGCATAACACATTCATTTTAGATACCAAGGGTCTGTCTCAATACACACAGGTTTACCAGAGCTCACTGGGACACGTTTAGATAATCCCGTCACTCAAATACATGACTCGATCGACCTCAGATGCTCTGCTGGTTTTATTTATTTCCATGCAGAGAGCAAACAAATCGGATCAACCACACAGCGTTAGAGTTGATGACGCTGGAAAAACAAATGCACATTCAGGTGTGGGAGGAGTAATAGAATTAAGAAAGTCTAAATCCAGTTAACTAGAAGCACGCAGGCAAACTGTACTGTAAAAGAGAGATAACGTGATATTATTTTGAATGATGGGATGTCTGGGAAGGTTCGTATATTCATGTAAAATCAACATGTCATTAGCTTCTTCACGTTGAGCGTTGGTGTTGGGACAGACCCTTTGAATCTTCTACTACTTTTTGTTTCAAAGAGGAAAAGTTAAAGATTTGGGGAAATAGGCTTATTCACTGTCTTGCAGAGAATTAGATGAGAAAATTGATTTACCTTCAGATAGAGCCAGGCTAGCTGTTTCCCCCTGTTTCCAGTCTTTGTGCTAAGCTAAGTTAGCCGGCTGCTGACTGTAGCTGCATGTTTACTGAACATACATGAGAGTGGTACCGATCTTATCGTCTAACTCTCTGCAAGAAATGTCAAAATGTCAAAGTATTCCTTTAAGAATGGTTTGAAGATTAATGTTTATATAACCTTTATTTAGTTCTCTTTTGGAAGAAGCAAAATAGAGCTGCAACGATTAGTCGATTAATCGATTAGTTGTCAACTATTAAATTAATCGGCAACTATTCTGATCATCGATTAATCGTTTTGAGTCATTTTTTTAAGAAAAAGTGTCCAAAGTCTATGATTTCAGCTTCTCAAATGTGAATTTTTTCTGGTTTCTTTAGTCCTCCATGACAGTAAACTGAATATCTTTGGGTCGTGGACAAAACAAGACATTTGAGGACGTCACCTTGGGCTTTGGGAAACAGTGATCAACAATTTTCACCATTTTCTGACATTTTATGGACCAAACAACTAGTCGATTAATCGAGAAAATAATCGATAGATTAATCGATAATGAAAATAATCGTTAGTTGCAGCCCTAAAGCAAAAAGCTCTTGCCACTCTTGCCAAAGCAGATACAGCATCAGTGACAATCACAGACATGAGATATTTGAGTTTTACTTGTGCCACATAAGAAAAATTTGTGGGCTCAGTCAGTGTTTCTGTTCCACAGGATTCATCCCCCCTCCTCTGATCTTTGGTGCTGGGATCGACTCCACTTGCCTTTTCTGGAGTTCAGACTGCGGCGATAGGGGCGCTTGCCTGCTGTATGACAACGTAGCCTACAGGCATCTGTACGTGAGCCTCGCCATCATCCTCAAGGGCGTCGCCTTCCTCCTCTACACCACCACATGGTATTGCTTACGCAGGAACTACAAGAAGTACATCAAAAGCCACGAGGGCTACATGACTCCAACTGAGTTTTACCCTTCACTCACAGACGGCCCCAAACTAGTCGACAGGACAAAGTTTATATATAACCTAGAGGACCATGAGTTTTGTGAAAATATGGAATCAGTTTTGTAGTTTGTGACGCAAGAAAAGGACAATGTGGACATTCATATTCTCTCAAAGGAATATTTGAGGATTTTATTCTTCTTTTCTTGAAAGGATAAAATGTTTTTGATAAAGGCAATCTATTTAATGGCCCGTTCAGGTCACAGGAGACATTGCCCTCCACTGCGCTCCTTGGTAAACTTTTCGAAAGGGTCCATTTTAGTCGTTTACGTATCAGCGAGGTGTTGTCCAGTGTTGCCGGTGAATTCCCGTGTTGACTTGGTGGTAGACGATGACTACAGTACTGTCTGGCTCAGTCCTAGTTGATTATTAGTGAGTGGCCATGATGCTACTACAACTATAGTTGCCATATTGTTTTAGNNAAAAAAAAAAAAAAAAGTTTGGGTCGTTCTTCAGTTATTCATATTTAAAAGTTGCCAAGTGTTTACAGACTAATAGTTCATGAGTTCATGCATTTTTCTTTCAATGCAGGAAGGTTTCTTATAAAACGAGAACAGAAGCACCCTCACTGGGTTATTATAGTGGCCTATTAGATGTTTTAACTGTCAGAAGATCGAGTCTAATAACTTTAAACAAGGTAGCGTTTTCACGTCATCAAGCACTGTTCAGTTTCTCGTTCTCTCGCTGGATCACAGGCACTGTTTTTGATACTGTTTAGACTAGACTGTGAAGTCTTGTCTAATAGGTGCAAATGTGCAATTCATATCTGATGCGTCCATGTTTATCACTAGTTCTGTGTCAAACCGCAGGTTTGTTTTTTTCATTATAGCAGTTTGTTTCATTTCCATGTGTGTTTTTACATCTGCGGAGTTTATTCAGCCTAATATGTCTTAATAAGGGATTATTCAAATAAGAATGTTAATTATATTTTCTTTTGACTGTTGCACCTAGTGGAAGAGCAAAGAAGAAAATCAAGAGTAATATTTCTATGTGTTTGGACATTCAAGTAAAAAGAGATAGGGAGTAATATATTTGTTTCATTAGGCCCAGAATGTTTTATTAGATTGTATTTGAAAGGACAGTATAAATTCTATCTAATCTAAATGTCTGAGGTGTGTGTGTGTGTCTGATGTCACAGATGATTTGGGACAATTCATAGCGATGAAAGTAGTATGTTGCATTATCGGGGGGAAAAAAGAAACACATTCTGTGTCTTCAAACTAGGCCTGTAAGATCTGGGATAAAAAGTTACAGAACAGGAGGCTGTGTGTGCAGGGTCAAACAAAGTGAACAACACGGAGAACACACTGAATTTATTCCTGGACACGTATTTGAAGAACTCTTTAACGCAACTCTGGCGCAAACCACCTGTTACTCTACTGATCTCTCTGCAGTTACAGTTTTGACATTGTCCCTTTTCTTACACTTTTTGTATGGCAACATATCGTTTATTTTACTCTGGAAATAAATTATTTTTCAGAAAATAAATTAAATTTGAGTGTTTTTGCATCCTTTTTATAGACTTCACCCGGCGTTTTCACCTTATGTTTGGTTTGGTTTTATTTTGTCGTAAACAACCTACTCTACACACAACAAGCTTGTCCAAATATTCACAAAACAAAAAAAATGAAATAAATTCAATCGAATAAGGGACATGGACATGTAGAAACAGAAAATATAAGATGAATTAAAGTAAAACAAACAATAAAAAGCATATAACACAAACAAGGTGTTATGCATAAAATTGAAATATGACGCAGAATAAAAACACAAAAAGTTAAAATAGCTTATTTCTGACAATCAGTTAAGCTGTTGGAATTATTGGCCCCCGCATATTGAAAGATTTAGATCCAAAAGAACCAAAAGAAAGCATAATACTAGTATACATTTTATGATGAATACTCTGTGAAGTAATACTCTGCTTTGATACTCTGTGCGTGTTGTATAGAATGACATTATTTTCTATCAAAAACCCTCTTTAACCTTTTAAACAAGTGCTGAAGCGCCAGAAAGGGAAGAGCATGGAGCTTTCAGCTGTCACTGTCTGTTCACGGCTCATCGTGCATTCTCAATATTGTACTAAGTGCTCACTCAGTAAGATGTGAAGTATTGACCCCGGGAAAATTAATGGACCACACAAGCGCAGGGAGTCCTCATATTTTGATTCGCACAGCAGATTTACAGCTTCTGGTTTCTGGCTTTTAGATTTTAGCATTCAGCCCCCGTTCATAAAGGAGCCGCTGAGACTTTGAGAAGCTGTAAGCAGGTTTCAAGAAGAAAAACCAAACAAAGTTTCCTGTCATCCACCAATCTGTTTTTTTGATGCTTTTTCAAACTGCTGCTCAATGTTTTATTGTCTTTCAAACAGCTGCAAAACTTTCATCAGCTTCCAGTTGTTCCTGTTGTAATTGATATTTATATATACTGATATTCATTGATATGCCTCAGATTCTCTAACAAGGCAATTCAAAGTTCTTTACATAAGAAATAAAAAGGCATTAAGACAAGATGTAAAGGAAACACAAGGTTTAAGCCCTGATTTAAAAGAACTGAGAGAGGGAGCAGATCTGAAGGTTTCTGGGCGTTTGTTCCGGATATGTGGTGCAGAGAAACCAGATGCTGCTTCTCCATGTTTTAGTTTTGACTCTGAGGACACTAAGCAGGCCGGTCTAAGATCATCTGAGAGGTCTGGACAGTTCATATCGGAGCAGCAGATCAGAAATAAACCCTTCAGCGCTTTATACACTGACAGGAGTATTCTAAAATCAATTCTTTGACACACAAGAAGCCAGCGTGAAGATCTGAGAAGTGGATTGATGCGGCCCACTTTCCTGGTCCTAATGTTCTGAATCAGATGCAGCAGTCTGATCGACTTCTTAGAGACACCACTGCAGTGGTCGAGCCTACTGAAGAGAAACACATGGACAGGGTTTTTCTAAATCCTGCTCTGACATTTAATTCTTCAATTTATCCTCACCATATGTCACCATTCATATTCAACTGTGAGGCTGCGATGACACGGAAACATCTGCATTCTATAAATACACAGTGAAAATACACAAAGCAGCCAAGATGCAACCAAACGTTGTCTCATTTTTAAGAGTGATGATCCTTTCTAGGCAAAAATAAAAGCCATAAACAGCAGATTGAAAGCAAATTCCTTTTTTATCTTCAGCCACTACCTGATGAAAACATAATGTGAAAACTTTGTGATTGTGCTGAATAAATCATCATTCCGGGAGCATCTATTCAGCATGCGGCAGCCTTTCTCTCTTGAGATTGTTTTTGCCTTTTTGCCTGCACACCTGATATCACGTTGGGGTATGAATACACTACCGAAAGTTCAACTTTTGACTGTAACATTTTGGCCACACTGCATGAGAGCGTGAGAGCAATACTTTCAATTTAAGAGAACAGAATGAAATAAGAGATGACATTTCTTTGGAGCCACATTCCCAAAATATTTCAAAAAGGTCGCGCTTCACGCTTCAAAAAAGGAAACTGTCACACCTGCACACGGCCAATTAGTGGCTGACCTGAGTCTTTCGCAGCGACAGAGAGTCCAGGGGGTTTGGTTTGGTGCGTGTAGGCATGCTGCTTTTACACAGTGCGTTTTATGTGCCGTGAATTTCAAGAGAAGCTTGAATTTTTGAAAATGGATCAAAATAATGACTTTGCACCAAAGCTGAAGTCCCTCTGCAGTTCTGAACAACTGAGCCAAAACTCAGCTCTTATTTATTTATTTATTTTCTTAGTGCAAAACACCCACAAAAGGAGAACAAACATTTATCAAGGCACCATTTCCTTGTCATCTTTATCAAATACAACAAAACACAATCTGCTGGACTGGAATGAATCACAGTTTCATTAAATCATTAGATCTCACTGGGATGAAATAAATGACTGATACCATGTAAACAGTAAATAATAAATTATAACTTTATTCAAAATGTTAAGGTTTGGCTCGTGTACTGAAGCAGCTGCAGAAAACACACTGTCATTTCTAAGCTCTGGTTAATGTAAATATAACATGAGAAATATGAGAAATGGGAGAGAGTGTGTGTGTGGTTGTCAGGTGGTTGTAAAGTCTAATAATAGCACAATGACACTCTTCAACAAGACAAAAAAGCTGGTGTATGACAACAGCTACAGTACCGGCAGCATCTGCCTCAGTTAACAACACTCTCTGATACACACCTCACTCCCGCGTGCTCGTCACATCAAAGACACACTAAATGCAACCACGAGTCTCCGGGAAAGTGTCCTTATTGAAAGTCAGAAACGCGGAAAGAGCCACCAAACCTCGAAATAGAAGCTGCATGCTGCAGGCAAGAGTTCCCTCTTTTAATCAAGAGGCGTCAATTAGCCTAATGGGTGCTTTAGTAAGACGAACTGTTGCACAACAGCTCCAGCGGAGAAAATAAAGCAATAAATCCTCAGTGGGGAGCTTTGACTTATGTCTTTCTCATGCTGTTGAGGCACATACTGTGTGTGTGTGTCAGTGAGTGTTAATCTAGTGGAGTGACTGAGTTCAGCCTGCTGACATTTCGATTTCCATGCTTGGTTTTTCAACAGTAAGATCACAAAACTGTAGAAGATGAATGCAGATGTGAGATTTTATACGTTAAAGTGTCAAATCACTCCCATAAATGCAGAATGTGCCGATTTAATAATGAATCAGCTTTAAGATAGTGTGAGATATTATGACCAGGTTAAATGTGATTATGAGTCTTGTCATTATGTTCACTCTCAAGGCGCCAGCTGCACTTTTCAGTTTATGTAAATCAGCCCTTTGTCCACGTCTATGAAATGCAATTGTGTAGATAATATATGCATGAAATTTGAAAACAGAGCAGAGCCAACACTTTACATTTGCTTCGACTAATTAATGCTTAATTTGCAATTAAACACCTACTAACCATGCATTAACCACGTGGTCAGCAAATAGATGGTAATAAACTGTGATATGGCACAGATGAGGATGGACTAAGAGAAAAGCCTGAAGTATGATGTAATCTGTAGTTTAATCATGGCATACTGTAAAAATAAACTTTACATGCATTCATTATTTCAATTATTTATTAAGTACGGATGTGGCTACAATTTTCTCAGATACTGTAGTTAATCACACTGATAGCTTCCAGTGTACTTAATGCAGCTGTTATAGTTAAAATGGCCATTGTGCACAAGCATTTGCAACTTATAGATAATTAAAAATTTAGCATGTGTTTGCTCAGTGCTTAATCATTAGTTAATTAAGCAGCAGTTAGTGAACTCTAATGTACATTGCTGCTCTAAGTGAAATGGGTCTTTGCTGCAACTCCAACATTAACATTTATGTGCTAAGAGGTGCAGCAAACATGCACAGCGAGCTTTTTCAAGACAAACACAAGCTTTAAAAATATATACATTCAAAGAGACATCTGGGTGGAAATACAAAGATATATGGTCTGATGCCTTTCTTTCAGCAGTCCTTTTGCCTTTTTGTACAAGAAAAAACTGAAATTCCCTGAGCAATGCAAAAGAACTGAGAAATGTAAATGATAACAGTGTCCAACATTCATTACTTTGGGGGAACATCTCGTCCCGAAATGAAACGAAAGAAAGTCATTTTACTTTCATCTGCAGCCTTCTTCCCAAATATTGACGTTAACTGCTCCAAAAACCTGAAACCTCTCCAACCTGCTGCAGCAGGATTCAAGTGGTTTGCAGCTGCAGGATTGCTCTGCATCAGTTGTGGAAGAAGTATTTAGATCCTCAACTCAAGTAAAAAAAAAATATCAATAACAACAATGTACAAATACTCTATTACAAGTAAAAGTCATGCATGCAAAATCCTACCTGAGTAAAAGTACAAAAGTATCATCAGTAATAGTTAAAGTATTGCAATAAGGGCAGCAGAATGGATGCTTAGACTGTTGCATCAATGCATAAGTAGCATTTTAGTGTTGTAGCTGGTTGAGGTGGAGATTTTTAACTACTTTACATACAGTTTGGTGGCTCAGTCGAGTGGTCCTCAACCTACAGTAGAATCAGTAGGTCAGAGCCCCTCCAAAGGGTCTCAAGATAATTTGAGGGGTTGTGAGATGATTAATGGGGTTGGAAAGGAGAAAAAACAAAGTTCTGCGACACAAATTTCTATTATAAATGTTTGACTTACCTCTAATTGTTGCTCTTTTGTGAAATATTTGATAATTTTGCCTCTTTGGGCCTTGAAGAGTTCTTTAAATGAAACCATCTGAGAAGTTTAGTGAGGAAATGTGTCTTTGGTGGAGCTGCTGACAACTCATAGACATCTGAAACCTGACGAGGGGCCTCGAGAGCCTTTTTGTGCAGGATCACAAGCAAAAAACTGACTGGGAACAAGCCTACTGGTTTAATCTTGAACAATGCATATGCTTATCATGTGTGTTTTTATGGAAAATCTTAATCTGAAAAGTAATTAGTATCTACAGCTGTCAGATGTATAAAAGGTGCCTTATTTCCCTCTGAAATGTAGTGAAGTTTAAAATATCAAGTACCTTTAAAATAGTACTTAAGCACAGTTTCTAATGTACTTCCATCACTGGTGACCAGAGCTATAAAAAGATGTCCCCATTAACTCCAGTATCTGGTCTACTGGGGCTCCCTCACTGTGTTTTGGCGGCCACATGAGCTTCGTTGAAGCTTTGACCTCTATTTGCGAAAATGTAGGCTATCAGACCGCACATCTCCTCTCTGGGCTCGGAGTCTACTTGGCGCAAAACCCGCCTCGCACACATCAAATCCACCTACTCCTCCTCTCCTTATTGAGCCGAGCACCACCTGGAGAGTGAAATCCAAAACTGGCTCCGGGGGTGAAGGTGGAGAGCTGTGTGCCCCTGCGCCTTTAAGGCTGCATGTGGTCTACATCTCTGCTGCTCCCATGGCAGGCGGTGGAGGTGCACGCTTTCAAAGTTTGACTGGGGAATAGAGGTAACAGTGGAGACGGCAGGCAGCGTCGCCCCGTCGGGAAGCGGACTCAAGGCAACCGTCATCTGAGGGGGAGAGAAGCACCGCAGCTGGCCGGGGAGCGTCCGACTCCGGCGATAAGAACAATAGGAGAGATGACAGAGCGGATTTTCCATTTGTAAATGCAAAACACAAGAAGGTGAATGTAACACGGTGTTTTGTGGAAGGAGGGACTCCCGGCTGCAGCCTCCCCCCCTCAGCCATGCCGCTTGTATTCCGCACGCTGTTGTTCGGCTTTGTAACGCTGCTGGTTGTGGTTTTGATAATAGATGATATTGCAGAAGTGGAGGAAGAAACAGCGTAAGTAGCCCACCGTAATTTACCCATGCATGCTGTGTGCGTGTGTGTGTGTGTGTGTGTTAGTGCGGTCCATTGTTTTCTTGTCCAGCAGGTTTATTTCCTCCAGGCTTGAATATGTGAAGTCGTGATAAAAATAAAAAAATAAAAACAGAAGAAGAAGAAGAAGAAATGAGTGAAATAAATGAGTTTATCTGAATTGAATTGAAGTTTGGAGTTGAATGTGCGGTTTGTTTCTACATTTGTAACACTTGGGTGCAGCGGCAGCAGCTGCTCCGACAGCAGCCTGCCCGGGTCTCCAAGGATTAGGCTATTTGTCTTGCAGCAGCCTGCATGCGGGATAGGATACATTTACACTATAAGAGAGAGAGGGGAGTGTGTGTGTGTGTGTGTGTGAGAGAGAGAGAGACAGACAGATAGAGGAGAGAGAAAAAGAGAGGAGGGGCAACAGATTGGAAACAAAAGAGGCTTTTCTCTTTCTTCTTTTCCATTTTTCTTTCAGACTTTGAAATGTTGAGCAGTGCAGCAGAAATCTTCTCTCTCTCTCTCTCTCACTCACACACACACACACACACACACACGGCATGCCCCACTTGTATTTGACCTGCAAGAAAATACATTCTTAATTCAGCATCCAAATACTTCTGTCACATGTGAGACCAAGCAGACCTCCACAGTGCAACATCCTCCTCCAGCTCCCGTCGTCATCACCACAGCTGTAAGGATGCTGTGCTACCTGATAGGCAACCAAAAAAAAAAGAAATGACTTTTTTTTTCTCTCCCTCTCTCACATTCTCACATTTCCCTTTCAGCAAGAACATTTTGTTTTTAATGCAATTACCCGGCTGTGGCTCACGCCGTAATGAGGTCATATTGGTTTGTGATTCGCCGTGGGAGAGGAACCAGAACCAATTCCACTTCTGCATAAATGCAGCTTAATATAATTATAACAATATGTTTAAAGCCACCCGGATTGTGAAACGAGCGAGGACGGCCCACCTGCCTGTCAGAGCGGCACTCTGCTGCTTCAGCTTCTCACTCTTTCATTTACACAGCTGCCGCCAGCTTGTCACGATTTTATCAGATGTGACCAAGGTCACAAAATAGACTGATGCTTAAACATGTGTTTACTGTCAATGCACCTTGCCTTGGCGTATTCAACACCCCTGTGAAAAGAAAAACCTCCTCTCAGCATAATGGGGCTCCATTAAGGCCACATTTCTCCTCATTACATCAGCAAATGGGCCCACAGTGGATTGCTCTAAAAATACCTTGATGCGCGCTTTTCACCTTCATTCTGTCTCAAAAGATAGACGTACAGTACGCCTGGTATTGAACATAGTGGGTGCGTTATTGTTACATGATATGATTTGAAGCATCCGTCCATTATCAAGCCAGACTTCAGGCTGCTGTGTGCGATTCATAATTCAATCTAAATCTTTTCTAGAAACGCCGGACATTCAAAGAAGATGAACTTGCACCGGCTCATCCCTAAACCGCACAGGTCTGAAATCCAATTATCTCCCCACACACACACACACACACACACACACACACACACACACATGAATATACATATAGCTGTAGATCACCAGTGGGTCTTTCTATATAATTTTCAGTTGGCATTGGTCATTTGATTCCTTCGCAGCCTCGATAACACAGTGAGTTGAGTCATCCACAGTGAGTGTCTCATTACTTTTTACAGCAGGAAGGCAGCTGCTATAAATACCCATCAATGTGGGGGTATCCATATGACAACATCTGTCATAAGAATAAAGCTGAATTAAACTTATAGAAAAGCTGTATTCCAAATAACACCGCTTTATTGCATTTGAATTGTTCCAAGCCTCGTTCAAGCCAAGTCAAGGAAGTCAATTTTGTTTGTATACAGTGGTGCAGGAAGTATTTGGAATACGCAATACCTCTATGTAAAAAATAGTCCATTACAAGTAAAAGTCCTGCATAATTGTACTTAATTAAAGGTCCATGACTCTTATATTATTATGTATTTTGTTATAAAATCACACTTACTGATGCATTCATGTGTAAATACTATTTAACTGTTGTAGTTAGAACTCATTTTAACTACTTTATAGTACATTAATCCATAACAATGCTTTATATCTTGTGTTTAATTTGATATTGAGTTGATCTTTGTATGTAAAATCTTACTGTAGAATGTAACTAGTCACTGAAGCTGTGAAATATGTGTAGTGCAGTAAAAAGTACAATATTTTCCCCAGAAATGTAGTGGAGTAGAAGTATAAAGTAGCATAAAATAGTAACGCGTTAGTAACTTAAGAACAAGTACTGAATGTTTGTACTTGAGTAAATGTACTTAGTTACATCCCACCACTGTTTATATCACCCAAAATCACATATTGGTCTCCGAGGGCTTTACAGTCTGTACAACACATGTCACCCTCTAATCTTAGACCCTTGATTCAAAAAACACCTTTAATTGGGGGAAAAAAAGAGGGAGCATGCGCCAAATAATAAGGCTTTTGTTTCTCATTGATCAGAGCTTTAAAGATCAACATAGTGTGTCAATAACACGACTTTCCATCCCCATTTAGAAAAGCTGCAGCACACGTTGATCCGACCGCTTTGACAAGACTGAGCAAAGATGTGAACCGTCTCGGTCCGAGCTACAACAACACTGCCAAGCTCTCGTCAAACAGCTGGACCTTCAACAGGACCCTCTCCAACCTCATCAGGCAGACTCATCACTCTCCACAAATATCTCAACATATGTTTACACTCCAGTAAACAGTCTTTCATAACTAGAACATATTTTCTCCTTTTTACAGGAAGAATATTCTGAGGTTTCTTGATCCGGAGAGAGACATCTCTATTCTGAAGGGCACGCTGAAACCGGGAGATATCATCCACTATGTGTTTGATCGCCACAGCACCACAAACATCTCGGAGAATCTCTACCGTCTTTTGCCAACTGTATCCCCCATGAAGAACCAACATCACAGGCGCTGTGCTATTGTGGGGAACTCTGGGATCCTGCTGAACAGCAGCTGTGGACCCGAGATTGACTCTCACGACTTTGTTATCAGGTACTCTTCTCTTCTTCCGCAGAAGCGACATAAGTGATTTCAGGGTTGGAGGTCTTCCACTTGAAATACATCCTAAAACATGCACGTTAAAGTGGACCGTAATTGAAGTGGATTAGCACATTAGTTTCAGTTTTAGGTTTATCTCACTTTACGGAGAGTATAATTCACATTGGAATGATCATCACTTTCTCCAGTTTAATTCAGGTGTCGAGTCGGTGCTCACACAGCTGGAAATATATTAATTGCACTTTTGAAAAAGCTGTCAGAGCTTTTTAATGATTCAAAGTTGAAAACGAGCTGCCAGACTGAGAGCAATTAAATGCTTGATTATACATTAAATTGACATTTTGAAAAGCTTTTGCATCAAGCAGAAAGCACATTGTGTTTCTCAGAGAAGCGCCAACACTCTCGGGAGGGCCCTGCTCTCATTTACCGGAGATTTCTGTTTGTGAAGCCGTCAGCCGGCTCTGTCGTGTGTTTGGGTGTTAGCAAAGGAGTCGCTGAGTGGGTTATTTATCACTATTCATACTTGTCATTGGAGGGAAATAAATCTGTCCAGGGTTATATTATAATGGAAGATGCAAAAAAACAAAACAAAACGTATTCTGATTGGGATTCTGTGTACAGCCGGGAACAATCTAACAAAACATGCACTGAAAAGCGGAGGTGCCTACTGTGAGAAACATCCTCTCATAAATCAATGACTTTAATGTTGATGTATAAATGGAGCAGGAAGTAGCTGTCTGCGGTGGCACCTCATTGAGCTGATTGATCGATAGCTGAATGGGCCTCAAAATCCTTGCGTGTCCCCGTTTTATTCTGAAATTGATTCTGCTGCCTGCGTATCTTGTCTTTTCTAAGTGCTGCGATGTTATGCTGATGAGGAAGAGGTCATGATTTCTAGACTCCGGCAGCATGATAATAAAGCCCGAGCACGGCTGGTAATGGTTGGCTGAAGGCAGACAACGGGGAATGTGGCATTTTGAGAAGCCGAGGAATTTGCTCTGGCATTCACGCATCAGACAGGGAGATAATGCCTCAGCTAAATATAGTTCTCCGCCCTATGTTTGGTTTCCACAAAGTAGGTTGACAGTATTTGGAGTACTAGTTATAGATTATTTCAGCTCAGTGTTGTGATGATGCGATGGAACAAATTGGCGCAATTTATTGGGACTTTGGAAAATAATTTAGAGTCAGCAGATGGTGCACATTTCTGATTTCTGTTTGCATGTAATAGTTGAACCAAGTGTTTCCTAAAGCAGGCACATTAGCTGTCATAGTATATTCACAGCAACCATTAAACTGTAAAAAAAAAACAACAACAGCAGATAAACAGAAGAATTAAGTGTTCTTTTACTTCTTCTCACACTAAACAAACCATTGGGTTATCTGAAAAATGAGTTGTCTTAAAGTTGATGCTTTGGAGATGCATGTTTTTCACTGTACAGCGATGATCAGTGTACCAGTGCGTAAATTAGAGTATGCAAAGTTGTTAACAACAAGCCCTCCCGGTGTGTTTTCCTGCCACCGTTTGGAGAATAGAAATGCTTCGCCATCAAAGATAATTACCGGCTTTGTGCTTTCTGGCATTTACTTAGAGGCCGAGGTTAACGTCAATAAACAAAATGTCATCCTCTGCTTTTCTGCTGAATTTCACTTGTATTTCTGCTCTATTTCACTCCTGGTAGAAGTTTCTGCAGGTCAGGTTTGACTAGCTTGAGGACATAGACAGATGGGAGATAAATTAGGGGGGGAAAAAACAAAATAAAAGTGTCTTACTAAGGTGTCGGGCCACCTTGAGCTGCCAGAACAGCCCCAATGCTCCTTGGCATGTAGTCCACGAGCCAGCTCCCAAAATTTCACTTATTGGTACCGCTCAAGGTAACAAGAGATTTTTGTGAAGGTATATGTCTGCAGTTAAAGATCTAGCACAATAACGCTGGTGCATCACTCTGTCTCATTTTAAGGACATGTAGGATTGGTATCATTGTAAAGTGTTCATTTTTTGGCTTTTATTTAAGCTCACTGGTGACTGCGAAGATCGCAGCATGTGAACTGCATATGATTCTCATCATTTTCATATTTATCAAACCATTCAGTGACCCCTCACGTCCTCTGCATTAATGTTTCTCCACCAATTTATTCAGGTTTTTCATCCATCTGTACATGTCAGAGATTTAACAAAACAAATGAAGGAACAGGCTCTTCTCGTACTCGCTGTCGTTATATTAAATTTCTTGAAATCCTTTTGGGTGCGACATACAGACAGAGCACTCACAAATTTTCTTCTTAAATTTATTTGAATGAAATCAGTATGAACAGTCCACTACGCACACAGACATTTCAAGCTCTGCCTTCCTCAGCATGTTAGTGTTAATAAAAAGAGAAATTTGTGAGTGCTCGCCCTCTATGGGATGTCATAGCTTCATCAGTCCGTAAATCTAAAGAGACTTGTGGGAGAATTGGGAGTGTTAACTATACCTGTCCCCTCCAAAGAACTTTCTTATACTTGGTGGCTGGTTTCAAGCGATGCTGGCTGCTCATCGTGGTCTTACACTTCATTGAGAAACTTAACATTTGCTTTATGTTTGCAGATGTGTATGGTAGAGAGGTAATTTCACATTTGAAACTGAGTGACCTGTGCATTTCCTAAGGTGTAACCTGGCACCAGTGGAGGAATACTATCGGGACGTGGGGTGGAGGACCAACTTGGTGACCATGAACCCTTCAGTGGTGCAGCGGGCCTTCCAGGACCTGGTCAGCGACGAGTGGAGGGACCGCTTCTTGCAGCGGCTCCAAAGCCTCAGCGGCAGTGTGCTGTGGATCCCGGCCTTCATGGCGAAAGGGGGAGAGGAGCGCGTGGAGTGGGCCCTTCGCCTCATCTTGCTGCACACCGTGGACGTACGCACCGCCTTCCCCTCGCTGCGCCTTCTCCACGCTGTCAGAGGGTAAGATGCAGCTCAGGCTCGCAGCCACTGCTCCTGGTGTGCCGCGTCTCATAAGAACACCTGTGAGCAGCATAATCAAAAGGTTGTCAAACTCTAATCTGCAGCCCGGGTGGCTATTTTTAAACAGAGCATTAAAGCTGATCACCAGGGGCAGTCAGTGTGAGAATGCTACTCTGATCTCTCTTTGCTCAGCGTGCACCTCGAGTCGTCTCGCAAATCTGTCTTGATTTGAGTGTGAAATGTGTCTTTGTGTGTGAAATGAATGTCATTATTCAAGAAGACATATCTGCCTGTTTTATTTGTCTGCAAGGATCAATCCTTGATGTCTCTGTCTCCATTAAAAAAATAGTTAAACATTTTGGGAAATTTGCTTTCTTGCAGAGAGTTAGATGAGAAGATCAAAACTACTCTCATGTTTATGTGTTAAGTAAGGAGCCAGGAGGTGATTAGCTTAGGGTTAGGCTTAGCTTAAAGACTGGAAACGGGGGGGAGCTGGCCTGGCATCCGTCCAAAGTTCAATGCATACCACACCTCTAAAGCTCACTAATGATCTCATTGTGTCTTTAAGAGTCTTAGTGAGGCTGTACTGAGGCACGGTGGTGCTTTGAGCTAAATGCCAATGTCAGCATGCTAACATGCTCACAGTAACTATGCTAAGATGCTGATGTTTAGCAGGTATGTTTACCATATTAACCATTTCAGTTTACCGTGCTAACATTGCTAACATTTGCTAATTGGCACTAAACAGAAAGTACAGCTGAGGCTGATGGGAATATCATTAGTTTTGCAGGTATTTGCTCTAGAGCTGCAACGATTAGTCGATTAATCGAGTAGTTGTCAGCTATTCAATTAATCGGCAACTATTTTGATAATCAATTAATCATTTTAAGTCATTTTTTTAAGAAAAGTGTCCAAATTCTCTGGTTTCGGCTTCTCAAATGTGAATATTTTCTGGTTTCTTTAGTCTTCTATGACAGTAAACTGAATATCTTTTAGGTTGTGGACAAAACAAAACATTTGGGGACGTCNGACGTCACCTTGGGCTTTGGGAAACAGTGATCAACATTTTTCACCATTTTCTGACATTTTATGGACCAAACAACTAATCGATTAATCGAGAAAATGATCGAGAGATTAATCGATAATGAAAATAATCCTTAGTTGCAGCCCTAATTTGCTCTTTGTTGACATGAACGTCTGAGCCAGCTATCATGCCAATCCATCCAATAGTTGTTGTTATATGTCAGTCTGGACCAAAGTGGTGGACCGACCAACAAACAGACTGACAGACATTTCCTTCCCTACAGCCATGAAGCTAGCATGGCCAAAAGCAACAACTTGTGCTTTTACAGGGAGTTACGTGCTTTGACTTATATGTCTTGGTGATCAACAGCCGGGTGCGGTGATTTCCCGGAGTCTTGTCGTCACGGTGATGTTGCCGGGCAACCAGCAGAGACGCTGCACATAAGTGCTGAGCAGATGGATAAACTGCTCGTGGTATGGCTCCTCTCATCTGACTCTCTGCAAGAAAGCAAATAAGCCCATTTCCCAAAATGCAGAGCTATGAAAATGCTTTCCAAGGAAAACATTAATTTATGGAGAGATTAATTTGCCGTACGATTAAATTATTTGCAAAATATTGCTTATTTGTTAGCTCCAAATTGTGTTATTTAGATACTGTTGTTGACTGGCCGGTGCAGTGGCTCAGGAATAGCACAGATAATAAGCAACGCTGTTAAGCTGTGGTAACAGGACTTGGTGTATTTTCTTAATCCTTCTTATTTGTGTTGATTTATTTTAAAGCTGGTCAAGAATCTTTTTTGAGGAATGCTTTTTGCAAATCTGTCAAATACAGCCTCCACTGCCTTCAGGCTTTTATAAAATCCCTCCTCTCTGCAATTTTTTTTTGCTGTCCTTGCCTCTCTCTCATCACAACCAGACTCTGCTCCGGATCTTTCTTGCGTTGTTAAACAGCCACCGCCGGTCAGTGACCAAATTATACCATTTTGTATGCCCCAACTAACACTCGGTATTGTGAAGGGGTAGAACTGGGCCATGTAGTTAACAGTCTGTGAGTGTTTTACAAGAGAAAATAATTAGCCTGAAACTTTCTTGGAGATGAAACGCATGCCTTTGTTCTTTTAATAGTGGTGTCTGATATCTGCTACCCCTGACCTTGCCCTTTTCTCAGTAAGGCTGAATCTTAAACCTCCATCATGTGCAGTAGAGGACAAAGGATCTGCTCCTATTCACTCCAACCAAATGCCACATCCGACTATTTCACCAATAATTACTCCACCTTCTCTGCTTGTTAAAATGCTCATCACCTGCTGTAGCGTTTGGCTGGACTGTAGACCTGCCCACAGCTTGCCCTTCACGGCACATGATCTGCTTTAAATAGCACCACCTCTGCATCTCAACACGACCTTCCACACTAACCACAGGGTGCACAGCCAGAGGAGGCAGCGATAGCCTCGAGGCTGGAGGAAGGTGCCAGTGACTGGAAAGGGAAATGAAGTTGGGGCAAGTGACCACCTGCCCCTGAAGGCAGCATGTGGCATCTCACTGTCACAGGAGCTCCGAGGTCACCTAAAGTAGAAGCATGTGGCAGCGCCAAGGTGTGCCGTGTGCAGTTTTGTTCAAAGTCTTCTGCAGTAAAAGAACACATGTGCTCAGTGAATGTGCGACATGTCATTTAATCCAACATTCAGCCTTCAAGAGTTATTTTTCCTAAGAAACATACAGTAAACACTCAATGTGGTGAGATAAATCCATTTTCTCACAGTATAGTTTCCATTAGCTCAGCAGTGTCTCTGTCTCGAAACTAGACAAATAGAAAGTATTTGTTTCCCACCGATATCGAGAAAAAGGCACTAGATTCCAGATTTTTGAGCCAGTTTGTTGGAAATGAGTTGAATAATCTTGTTTTACTGTGCTCAGAATAGGGCTGCAATCTGTCAATTATTATTTTTTTTTAACAATTAATCATGAAGTCAAAAATATCCTGGAGCCTAAAATGGCAACTTCAGATTGCTTATTTTGTCCAACCAACAGTGCAAAACCCAAAGATATTTAATTTACAATGACATAAAACAGAGAAAAGTGGCAAATCAGTCAAATAAACGATAAACAATTAATTTTACTATTAAACACTGACTATCAATTAATCGACCAGCTGCTTCAGCATGAGTTAGAAAATATGAATTTTTTGAACTATTAGACTAAATGACTTGTTAAGGGGGAGATTTTCTGCAGTTCATCCACTGAGCAAATAGAAGAAAAGAAAAGGTCACTTATTGATTCAGTTCTTGAAGGGGCAGTTTGGTGGTCTACAGCAGAGTGAACATATCCGGCAAGCTCTAAATCTTTTACTTGTGTGACTTTTTAGGATTCAGCTCCACTCTGTGTGTTCCAGCATAAAGTATATCTGGCTTAATATCAAAACCCAGAGGGAGAGAGGTCTTAGTGTTGCCTCCTAGTGAATATTGACTTTAGTGTGCTACCTAGAAAAGAGCTCCGGAGACCTTGAATATATTCTTCCTTTTGCTGTATTTCCAGCCTAGGAGACAGTTATTGGCTGCAGTTAATCACATATTATATGTCTTTGTCAACAGGTACTGGCTAACCAACAATGTCCACATCAAACGTCCGACCACTGGCCTCCTCATGTACACGATGGCCACTCGCTTCTGTGAAGAGATCCATCTTTACGGCTTCTGGCCCTTCCCACTCGACCCGCTGGGCAAACCAGTCAAATACCACTACTACGACACTCTAAAGTACGAGTACACTTCCAGCTCCAGTCCTCACACCATGCCTTTGGAGTTCAGGACCCTGAGCACATTGCACAGACAGGGGGCGCTCCGGCTCCACACTGGAACCTGTGACGTAGAGAGGAGACCACAGAAGGAGGTCCAGAGCAAGTAGCTGAATGGAGGATCCCCGTGGAAACCACTGAGCAGACTCTGTATAAACAGTTTTTCTTGTTACCGTACTTTTATGAAACTTGAATTAACTTATTTTCAGTAATTGGAATGAACTTTTTCTATTTGGAGCTCTTTTAGTGGTTCGTTTCACTGGTGTGTTTTACCTTTTAATGAAATTTCTATGGCAACCTTTAAAATAATGAGACACCTTTCTTGTCGAGCTCCCTTCTGCTGGTGTAACCCAACTGTTGCAACATGGAGATCCTGTCATGTCCATCTGCTGGCCCCTCATTTTCCTTAAACAGCCGATTTTAAGCTGTCACAGCCCACCCAGGTTTCCAGTATGATTATAAAGTATCGATTAAGGATTCAGAGCACATATTTGTGTTTTCTAAATTGGTCGTGAGACGCCACAAATTAATATTCCCAGTTTATGATATGATAGAGCTCCATTAAGGGTGTGTTATAATTTACCCAGCATGTCAGCAACATGGAGAGCTGTTGAATTAATGGCTCCTGTGAGTCACTGGTTGGGCCACAAGATGGAAGCACTTAATAATCAGGGAGAATGATGATGAAAGAAGAAATGTTGAACAACTGTTCAAACATTAGTTTTTAATACGATGAACCCTTTTTGATTAGGATCTTTTAAAAGAGTCGACATTTTTCCTGTGATAGAGAACATTTTATGCTTTTGTAGCCTCTTATAAAGCACCTTAACTGGTGTTCACAGTGAAACAGGTAATTCAAAAGCAAAAATCCAGTCCACCAGAACTGCCACGTGATGAAGTTAGATTACCTCGAGAGCCAAATGAAGGAATGGGAGCTGGTTGAATTGTATTCAGCTCCTGTGAGAGTAAAGAAGGAGTGTACCAGCTGCTCACACAAGAATGTTTACACAGACTTAGCCGACGGTAAACTCACTTTGTGAACTTTTCTCAAAGAGCACCAGCCCTGTTTCTGCACTGGAAATGTTAGCGGTGAGGTCAGACTGTAGTTGTGTAGCAGTAGTAAGAAGACCTTTGCTTTTTTTTAATGAATGTATTGGTGATATTCTTACAAGCACTGTAAGAAATGAGCCTTGTAATGTGCTTTAAATGAATTCCTAGACCGTTAGCGACAGTTTCAGTGCAGTAACACTGGAGCTGATAACTTGTATGCCTTTATTCATTTGAAATGATGTGTGAATTATACTTGTATACTGTGTTTGGGCTAGTATTCAACCAATATATAGGTCGATACAGATATTTGTGGATTTGACTGAAGCTGCCAGTCGTTAGTGCCTATAATCAATAAGTTTGACCATTTACAATTGGACCATTCGCATGCCCAGAAATAAAAATGTTCAGCGTTTATTCAAGTTAGTCTTGACAGGATGGGAAAGAGAAAAACAGATTTACATGATTGTCTTGAATGTCACTCACTTCTGAAACCCAGATATGAAAAACAAACATACAAATGTGCAAAAACAGTAGATTTTATTGGAGACTCGTAATGTGATTATGATCAGGGATGAAGCTCAATTCTATGTTTATTTTAAGGCCAATACTAGATTGATTTGTCAAACTAATACATCAGTTTAATGCTAGTTTGGGTTATATTTTTGTGCTTTGGGTGTTTTTCCGCTACAAAATGCCTCCTTTAATAAAAATCGACATGCATATTCGAAATATTCCAAGAGCTCTGCAGCTAAACAAGCAGCCTCTCATGTGCTTGCAGTCATGTGATTTGTCCATTAAAGTGTTGTTTTGACAGGATGCGCCTGTTGACTTGCATGTTGGCTTACTGCTGCCAGTTAAGTTAAGAATAGACATGAAGAGTTGTACCAGAGACGTCAGCAGTCTGAGTCAATGAAAGGTTTATTTGTGAAGTTTGGCAAAAATAGAAACATTCTGTGACCAACACAGTTAAGTTAATTAACCCAGAATCTGGAGTTTGCCACAGTTTAGAAACCTTTCGACTGACAAGCAGTTTCTGCTGTGAAACTGTGGGGATTGTGCTGTATAGTTTTATCTTTTTGTCATATATACTGTATGTTAACATCTGCTTAATGTCCAAATTCGAGCAAACAAATGTTAGCTTTTGCATGTTTGTCTTGTCTTAATACATACAACTTGAGTATATTTAAATTTTTTGTATTTAAAATATTCAGTATGACTCAAGGACACTTAAATTGTGCAGTTATGACAAAGTGAATGTACTTTTTCTGTGGCAGAAAATACACAAAAGACCAGAACGGAAAAAAAACACTTCAAGCCTCTCCCTTAAAATGATTTAACACTTCAAAGGAAGCAGTTTTATTTCAGTAGTGTTTTCAAAGAAATGGAAACTGAGGAAACAGCCGTGGGTACATATATAACATCTCTGTGTCAAAAACCAAGCAGGGACTTGTTTTCAATAAACTTCCAAAGCAGTTTGAACATTTAACTTTTTGTTGGTTTAAATGTGGGATTAAGGAGATTAGCTTCAGTCTTCAAATACCTACCACAATGACTTTGATTCATTTTACAAGGGGAACTTTGTGCAGCGGATGATTCAGTTCTAATAAAAGTCCAGAATTAGCAACTTTAAATGAGCAGGTTTTTTTCCACAATTTCGCACACAACTAAGGATCAAACAAAAGACGTTGCAGAGATGGAAGAAGGTAACAGTGCAAGGGTGACATACTCGCCTGAGACAAACTTAGCAGAGGCACAAAAATGGATCTGCAGTTTCCTGCACATACAGTGAAAGACTGAAGTGAAACATGACATAATAGTGAAAAGAAACATGGGTCATATAGTCTGATGGTAAACACATGAAATAGCCAGCAGTCTGCTAAAGGACATAATATCAAAAATATGTTCGATTCACATATGATTCAAAAACCTCGTCAGACAGTCACACACACTCCTGCACAGCGCTTGTTTATCTAACAGTGACAATAAATGTATCCAGTCTTCTGCAAATGTCCATAGCTTTGTACTGAACAAAGGGAAATACACAATGTTCTTTCTCCTGGAAAGAGAACGCTGAATATGTTGTACAAGATTTGCCACTGCAGTTTCTTTGCTTTTTTTCTGTTAACTAAGGACGGAGGTCACTTGGACACAGCTGCACCTGAAGGCCATGGTGCACTATCAAATAACAGTTTGGATTAAAACAGAAGGTCACCTCCAGCACCAACACTCACATGTGCTGCGGAAACCTTAAAAACTTAGGTGTTGGTGGTTTACTGTAATTACATTTAGGGCGCAGACACACACGAGGAAGGTTGGTGAACTCCTCTGTTATTTCTTTCATTTACTTTAAATCAGACTTTTGGGTGGTTACTGTGTATTTGAATGAAAGATTTAGCAAATATAACAAAACAGTTATGGTTTTCATTGTTGTCTTATCTAATGGGCTGAATCGTTTGAGGACATCAGTATCAGGTAAAACCTCCATTTTAGACTCAAATGTCAAAACATTTCCATCAACAGTCAAAGCCAGTGTTGCCTTTACTCAAGGAAGAATATACTGGGCCATAGTTTGATATAGTACTGACATGTACTGTCTGGCACAGAGAAGCAACTCTTCAGGAAAAAAACAGCCCTTTTCAAGTTAGACATTACAAGAGTCAGTGAGATTAATGGAAATTATTCCGGGAGACTTTACATAATACCGGACTAGCTTCACCTACTACCTCAAACAGGAGATACCAGAGTTTGGGGATAATTTCTTATTGAGTCACTAGACATAATGTGTGATACAACGTTGTTTTGAGTTGGAAATTAAGACACTTCTTTCAACCTGTTGTCGACATTGTTCAGTGGTTACTTGATTAAATGAAACTGTCACATGATTGAACACACCTGATCATGGCAGATTACAGCATTCACATTCCATAAATACCTTACAAACATACCCTGATGATGTTCCTTGAGCTGTTAATCAAATTTGAACCTTAAAAACTTAAAACTTCAGCTGAGATAGCAGCAAAATAGGAATGTCTAGAACAACACAAGGTAAAAAAATATACGCTTACTCCATACATAAGGACAGAAAGCCTTCGACAGTATATATGCACAATAAAGTGGTTAGTAGATAGAAATATATTTGGTATGAAAGTTTCGTCAAAAATATCAATTACTGTATATCACTAGATTCTTCAGTGTGCACATTTTACATTTGAATAAAGTTTTCTCTGCACAATATAATAACATTTGTTGCGTTTTAACATTGTATGCATTAACTGATGGTCTTTAGTTAATTTAAAGATTACATAGTCACTCAAATCACAAAGTGTGATTAATCCAGCACTTTAATATGGGCAGATCAAGCAGGCAGTGGATCCTACTATAAACTCCTCAGCCCAACATACTGTATGCTGTAGCTCAAATATAAAAAATTAAATGTGAATGACAATAATGTGTCAGAAATGTAAAAAAAAAAGAAAAAAAAAAGAGTACATCCATGTAATGTGTTGTTATGACAGCCTGATTACTGAATGACTTTAGAGGAGAAGTCACAACACGAAGCGTCCTGATCTTTAACATTATAAAGAACTGGGCAGGTATTTGGGCCACATGACAGAAGCGTCAGTAAAGCGGCAAACAATGATATCTATGCGGCTCCGGTCCTTTAAACACAGATAAAAGCCATGCACAAGCGGCATATGAAGTTGCTGATTTGGTAAGACAACACAAAAATACAGGAAAATCACTTGAGTTGTCCCGGGCGACACAGGAGTTATCAAATATTGGCGTACAATGCCGGGATTCACCTGCAAGAAAAAGTGAAAACTCAGTTACTTAACAGTATTTTGTGTGGTGATACTGCCTACATGGTGAGGAGGAAGTATGTTCGACTGACTTGGAAGTCAAGAATGTCAGGTAAACAGGACATCATATCTTCCTTTGAGGAAGTGGTTGTGTGTTAAAGAACAATAGAGAGGACGGAAGGGTGAAACCTAATGTCAACATTGCATGAACTAAAGCACTCTTTCTTTAAAATGGTGCGTTTCCTCAAGAAGAGCAACATGTTTTAAACGCTTTCTTTGATATAGTTGTTCCGATTCTGTCAGTGTGCTTTTTGCTGCATCTCAGTGCTTAAAAATTAAGTGCAACAGATGTCAAGTAAAAGCAGCGAGAGACCCCTACAGCTGCTTTAGTTCATTTGCCAAAACTGTGGTGCCACCCTGCGAAATTGAATAGTCAAAACAGAGTCACGAGGTGCTTTACATAGATAAATCAAGGTTAAAACATTTTACGAGATAACAAGAGAGAGAAGTTGAGGCACTGAGAAAAAACTAAAACTGTAAGACTGGCTGAAGGCTAATATTTGAACTTATAAAGAAACACTAGAATATTTCTTTAGAGACAAATACTGTACAGATACATTTCTGTACAAATAAAGGGCCGTAGTGTGTATTATGTGGTAGATTATAATGCCCTTATCACACTTTACACTGGCCAATATCTCTGTATCCATATTCTGAATCATGGGCCTAACTTCTCTGATATGTGTAGGTCACTCTCAATGGGGTTACATCTGCAGTTGTTCATATTTGGGCAGAAGAAACGCAAGAAAAAGAAACATTTTCTTTGGTAATAGAGTAAGAGGAGCATCTGTTGCATGAACTTCTTATTGCTGAAGTAACTGGGGAAGAACAAACCTGTACTTGACATCGAAGAGGGTCGAGTCATCGTCGTCATCGTTCTCCTCGTTGAGGGGGGCCATCTCGACTCGCTCTGCAGGTGTCGTTATAATGTCGTATTTCCGCGTCTTTCTGATTCGTCTCCCAGATCTGTTGGGAAGGAAAGCGGTGCCAAACATGAGATGAGCGGGAGAGATAAAATCACACCATTTGGGCTGACTGACTCAACCACAACATCGGTTGCAAACCTATTTTAAGTTTTTCCAGATGGAGGGGATTACATCGGTAAAACTGGAGTTCTTACAACCATATTAATGCTCAAACTGGCTGTTAGTAGTCCCAACAGCCTAATGCTTTTTCTCAACTGAAATAGTGCCGTAACAATTATTCGCTTGACATTAATTGAAAATGAAACATTCATCATTTATCAACCAAAATGCCAAACTTTCTCTGATTAGACCTTTTGCTGTTTTTTTCTTTATAATATCACTGTAAAGCAATTTATCAACACGCTGGGAACTTGTGATGGGCAGTTTTCACTATTTTCTGATATTTTTTAGACTAAATGATCCATCGATTAATTTAAAAAATATATATATCAACAGATTAATCAGCAATGAAAATTATGGTTAATTTCATCCCTAATATGAAATATGATTACAGTAAACCTAAAATAAATTATATGGGATGAACGCAAAGATGATGGTAATGATCAAAAGTGTAAAAAATACACTTCACACGACATATTCACAGGCCACAGACACATGAGATTAGCCTACATAAAGCAGGTTGCTAACTCAAGTGCTTCCACACTACAGTATGTTCCCTGTAGGAGCATTATTAACAGGCCCAGACCTTTCCTCTGGGCTTCCACCAGCACACTGAGCCTAACACAACCATATGCTCCTAATCGATTCATTTACCAGGAACGTTTCAGTAGATCATAATGTGACTGCATCATTGTGAGGCTTCTCATATAGGCCTCACAGCCCTATAACACCATCCTGCCTACCTGACCACCTTGATGACCAGGCACGTGATGAGAACAGCTGTTAACACGCAGATGAAAATAACAATGTTTTTCAGAGTTGGCAGATGCGTCATTAGAGATGAGATGCGGGATCCCACCGCAGCCTCTGTCACGTTACCCGTCAGCTCATCTTCGCTGATGATGGATGATGATGATGATGATGATGTTGAATTGAACTGCGTCGCGGGCGAGGAAAGAGTTTGTGGTTCGCCACTGACCCGCCAAAGAGCCGCAATAATAAAAGTTAAAGCCAGGTTGTATGTCACCATGGTGATGGGATAAGAAAAGGCGAGCGAGGTGTTCTTTCAGTAGTTTCTCCGAAGTAGATGAAACGCGACAGCAGCTGTCACATTATAGAGGATCCGCTTATCAGTGTCAGATATTCGCACAATAAAGAAAATCCATCTCCCTGCTTGTCCAGGCTTCTCCTAATGGTGGACTTCTAGGTCGTAACTTGCGTTTGCTTCCGAAGCGTGTCTCCCTTGAGGTGAGTGATAGCAATTCCTTCCTGATTGCATTACGACTTCGTATGGAGATGAGGATTATCCGCCTCCGGAACAGCTCTGCAGGCTGGCCCGCTGTTCCCAGTGCTGAAGAGGAGCATTATGTGGGCTCGTGCTACCTTCAAGGCGCCCTCGGACGTCTTAACACCAAACACAAAATATTTCTCGTTATTAAAGCACGATTAACAGTGTATTTTCCCTTCTATCTATTGAAATGAACTGTTGTTCTTATTAGTATATCTATTTTTTTATTTCCATGCTGCCAGGAATACAATTCTGGAGAAGAAAGTTTCTTTATTTTCTTTCATTTATTTCATAATTAATTATATTTTTGTCTCAAAATAATCAAATTGAAAGATAGTGACTCTAAAAATATCACAGTTCTGAAAACATTTCATCGTCCAACGTGTGTGTGATTGTAGAATGTGACGTCATTCTCAGGTCATTAAAGCCCCCACATTACAACAACACAGAGGACATGATTTTGCCTTCAATGAGTGTCACTATATTTGGATCCCGTGCATATCACAGCATTATTCATTTTCCAGCCAATTTGCAGCAAAATCAAGAGGAGAAAACATGTTGCAGGTCTTTATATTCTACATTAAAACAAATAT
This sequence comes from Oplegnathus fasciatus, assembly GCA_003416845.1. Taxonomy (NCBI): domain Eukaryota; kingdom Metazoa; phylum Chordata; class Actinopteri; order Centrarchiformes; family Oplegnathidae; genus Oplegnathus; species Oplegnathus fasciatus. Next base: position 706,213 of record NTHP01000001.1, on the reverse strand, counting down.
TTCTAATGACAACACGTTAAAAAATAGTGCTAATGGTGCAATGTAATGACCCCTAAACAAAATAGTAACACAATACAATCCTATGTTACCTTTACTATTTTGAGTTAAAGGTGGAGTCTACGATTCTGGAGAGCCCTGATCGATCCGAACTTCATTCAGAAAACAAGCATTTTTAAAGTTGTTTGCTTATGGTGTTGCAGACAGACCTGACAAAGCATGATTTCAGACTTTTTACAAGTCAGCATCATGATGTAGTTATTTTGGTTCGGCTCGGTCTAAGCCACTCTCTTTGTTTCCCATTGACAGAGCCAGGGCTGTGTATGAACACCGGACTTTTTTCAGCGCACATACAGAACGGACAGCTAGTGGACTGTGAGGAAATATTTGCTGAATTAAACAAAAAGTGTGTTGGATTAGAATTGCAGAATACACCTTTAACCCCCAAACATGAAATCTTAAAGACTTGTGTGCCACAGATCATTCTAACATCTCTTACCACTTTGCTGCACATTAGGATTTGACTGCCAAATTTCCAACAGCATCTGAAGGCAGCATTTCTCTGTTTACCAATGGGACATAACAAACACAATTTTCCAATGGCAGCAGCAGACTCCCGGGTCACGACCACAGATTCCAGGGAAAATCTTGGCCATACAAGACAGCGATGGGCACTTAATTATCAGTGATGGTGACAGTCATTCAGCAAATCTATAGACATAAAGTAAACACAAAATCAATCTCACACGCTCAGACACACAGACAGACACAATTTATCTCCATTTATATTTTCACTAGACTTTTGGTTGACAATCTGCACAGACCTGTTGAAAAAGGAGACCAATGCTTAGATGTACCACTACAAATAATCCCTCTGATAGCAGGCGGGGAGGGGAACTTGCAGTTAAAACTCCTTTACATCAGACTCATGCAGCATTTCTTACAGTGTGCAAACCTGCAGGGGCTGCCTTCATGTGAAAACAAAGACAAGACAGCCTGTTTAGTTTTGTCTCGTTTGATGTCTGGTCTTATTTCTGTACACCTACTACTGGGAGAGATGGCTCTCTACTGCGCTCCTCTCTGTGAGAGCTATTTGATTTGATCAAAGCCCACCAGATGGCAGCACAAAATAACAACGGAGCCTGAATCTTTCTTCAATGCATGGGTTGAAATTCAGGCTGGTTTGAGTAGGCCTTTAGGATCTGTAGCATTACTCAGTTACTAAAACATACAGTACATCAACTGACATTTGTTTCTATCAAAATAGGTCGGTTATAATATTAGATTAGCTTCTAAATGAAAAACGTACTGTACACAACTATGCACACAAAACCACAGTCGTAGTCTACCATAAAGTGCCTGTGCATTAGCTATACCTTGATTTTGCACAGATATTTATTGCTCATTGAGAAGATTTTTTGTGAAGCATGAGTTGGTCGCCACAAGAAGATATAAATCTTAAGCTGAAGGGGGTTGTCTGAGAGGATGGCTTGGACTTTGCACAGAGAAACAGCTCAGAGCGCGACTGCAGCGATCATGTTACATTGTTTGAAGCTGGCTTACAACACGGTTTGGTTTTTATGCTTCAGTTTCAGTTCAGCACACGTTCAGCGCACGTTAGAAAAAGTCTGAAAATACAGTCATGTTGTTGACTTTATCCCTTCGAAGCACACTTTGACCATCTGACTCTCCAAAGCTGTTTGTTAAACAACATGACCACACCAATATACAGAATCATTTGTCTTGCTAATTGAAGAGCAAACGTAAGAACATAGCCTCCCTGTTCTTATGTCAACTGTCAAAGGTTATTTGCAATGTAACATGAGGTTTGGTGCATGCTTCTGTCTGAAATAACACACCCATGAATGCAAGCCAAGCATGTTGCTGGTGCTGTTTTTAACGTGTTCAGGCACACCCTTCTGCTACAGTGTTTTCTTTTTACAAAACATATGGCTCCATCTCCGCCTTCACATTCTGACAAAGAAATGTTTGATGTTGAATGTTCCTTGCTGCAGGTTAGTGTGGGTTCAGTGTGTTTATGTGTCATAGGAAGTGCTACCATACTATATGTATACAAGCCCTCCCCACTGACTACTAACTGAAGTCTCTACGTCTATACAAAAATGCAATTTGTTGCTACATTAATGACCATTTATTTACAGCAACTACAGTAAAGTCATCAAATAATTACATTGGATTAAGCACAGTGAAAACACTGTCTGAATCCAGATCAGGTGAACCGGCATTTATTTACTTTTCTTTTAGCAATAATTTGCTCAAGGTAGTTAACAAGCTGCCTTAATTCAAACCAAATTGGTGCTCTTAAGAGGGGGATATTCACTAAGCTTTGTGCTGCAACAACAGTGCCAACTAGAGCACATTTCCAATTCTCAATCTCTAAGAGCACATGGCTCGCAAGCAAACTGATAAAAGCTAAATACTTTGATTTTTTGGGATCTTAACAGATTTGGTGGGTAAGCACTTCCCTATTCAAACCCATCTAACCAGTCTGTCAATATAAGGTTATGCTCACTCCACTTATAGTGTCTGGATTTGTAATGCACTTGCAGGGCTCTCCTGTTGCTAGGCTGAGGATCTTTTTAAAGAAATCTTCCACTGCAAAGAGCATGCGCTGTTGATTCAAACACCTCATTGGTTAGCCATGGGGGTGGAGTGCATACCACAGACTCCACAGACTGTCCAATAAAGGCTGCACTGACTGAACAACCAAAGTTTGCCAAGTTTGGTTGTCCCTGTAAGACTCCTAATTTTATTCTCTCAAGCTTTTTCACTTAGAACAAATAATATGGTTAATCTCATTGATTGTTGTCATTTTGCCACAGGCGTCTGTCAAGCATCTGACATTGCATTCATGCTCAGTTGCACTTCATTCAGAGGAGCCTTAATGAAGCAGCTTTCCAATTTCACTTTCACCTGATTTGTTTTGTATATCTTTGCAATATAAAACATAAAATACTAAATCCCCTTTGTGCATCCAATATCTTACTCCAAAATGGAGTTGTGCTTGACCTCAGTCACTCCTCCATCACTGTGAAATGGTGGCAATCAGGTAACCTAAATAAATAACGGGGACTAATTGTGATGTCAGAACTATGTTGCACATAAAGCATGCAATAAACATGTTATTGATCATTTATCTATAGACCTAAACACACAATACACTACCTTTCAAAGTTCTCCTGAAGGAAAAGGTTCAAAGATGGCCTGTGTTTCTGAAGCAAGGCACAGAGGTTATTACACAGCAAATATAACTACTAAATACTATTAATATACCTACTACTATGTGGCTGATGAGAGGGAAGTATGGAAGCAGTAGTGCCAAGAGAAAATGTGTTTTTCTACCCTTTAACAAATATGTATAGTCACTTATCTTCATATTTACAGAAGTAAATCACTTACTATAACACATAGGGATCACTGTTTTTACAACATTTGTCTTTAAAATGAGTTAATTTCCTATCAAGAGGTCACACAGGTCACTTGTTTGCAATAACCGTTAAAGTTTACAAACGTCCAATTCTAGCTAACATTAGCTTGATTTGATTGGTTTACTGGTCACGCAGCTATGTGTAGCTAACTATTCCTTTATATCATTTTTCTATTTGTTAACGCTGCTTCAAATGAAAACGTTTTAAATGTATTGCTGCGTGTTTGGGTTCAGGAAAGAAGAGTTTCGGCGGTTTTTGGGGGGCTGTTAGCGTTAGCTAGATGGGGCTGGAGAGGAAGTAGAGTTTGGCTTACGTTGAGAGGAAAGTGGGCAGAGCCGCTGAAGGATATCAGCTCAGGCAGAGGCAGAGAGGAGGACACACACAACAGAGGAGCAAGGCGTCGAGGACGGAGAGGAGGAAGGGCGGAACGATGCAGCCGAAAGACCCACCAAAACGACGAAAATCGTCCAAAAACGCGACACTGGCCGGGGTAGATGACGGCGGATAGACACGGCCTGAGAAATGGGTAAGAACTTACGAGTAATCCAACATTAATAGCTGTAAAATACGAATCGGGGGTGTTTGGCAAAATGGTGGAAAGAACGACAGTTAGACGCAGTGTTGCAAAAATGGCCATGGTGTGTTGTCAGCGAAGAATAAAGCTAACGATGTAGAGAGTGTAAATTGCTTATAATTTTGTTTTAGATGATGGAATTTAGATGTTTGCTAGCTCTGTTTCGAGTTAACTTAGGTAATATTTGGACAAGCACATTTGTTCTCGACCTGTTGGGAGTTATTTCAACCTACGCATTTAAAAATTGCTTTGTCCTTGAAAGGGCAAATGCCCTTGTGTGAATTTGCTCGACAAAAACAACAAAAATACGCAAATGTTTCGTTTTTTGAACGTCGTATTGAGACTGGTTGACATCAACACAACAGGCTTAAGCAGATTTTTGTGTATTTTCAGTATATTCGTTTTTTGGGGTTTTTCCTCGAATTGTACATCAAAGATATATTTAAAAATCAGTAATTTTTCGCATTATCTGACCACAGAGTGTACAACTGTGGTTTATAACATGATTTCAGTAAGTGTGAGATGCTTAATACTTGATATTTAAAAATAGTTTAAATAAATTCTGACAAGTTGACTAAATGCTCAAAATATGACTATTGAGCACAATTCTTCCATTGTAGACACTATACATAACAAGTACACTTGATTTGTATGTCAAATAATTGTCCTGTATGTTATAAAAGCTTAGATATACTTCGAAATACAAAATAGGGTGTTGGCTTTTAACCCTTCGAGGTACAGAATGGAGAAGTAATTTAAATATGTACATTAATTTTGTTTTTCCACGTTACATTACACCTGCAAGATGTAAAGAAAGATTTTTATGTTGGAAAGCTTCACTACAAGTATGTGAATTTGAGGAAACTCAAAATACTGTATTAAAAATAAATAAAGAAATAAATTAAACTTAATATCACGGTCTCATGGATATGGTTGTTGATTTATCCACACATGAAGGCAAATACTACACATAATGAAGCAGATGATATACTATCTTTTACAATAGGTGTTTTTGTATCTTAAACTATATTGTTCAATCAAAAGGATTAGTTCCACCCTGCACATAACAAAATGTCCTCTCAAAGCTATACTCAATGGGATGTTACTGTTGAAGACAAATTTAGTTGCATTTTGAGCCACCAAGACACGCAAAGATGAAACATTTTCCTGACTAAATATGCAACAACTTATTTACAATTTTCTGAATATGTTAATGAGCTCTGAAACATTCTCAAATTATCTTTAAAAGATCTTCAAATACAAATACCGTATTTATGTCTGGTTTTTATGGTAACGTAAGTTACACTTAATTAAAATTGTGACGACAAAAATGAGCATAATCGTGTTTCGTATTTTGCAGGGATTCCCTTGATGTTTTCTCAACTTGCGTCAAAGAAGAAAGGAGATCGTCTGACCCGAGCTAAATGGTATGTGTTTTTTAACCGGTCCAGGTTTTAAATGTTTTTTGCAGTCTTACTAGCTTCTTTGTCTTTACTGCTACATATTTGTAGCCAGTAGGGTGTGCTGTTGTCACATTTCCTCTCTGAATCTTTATTTTTCTATTTTAAAGGGTTGACATTTAGCCACCATGGAGTCGTGAATTGAAGGATTTGGGCGATTCGCACTGCAATGGGGACTTGTAAGTATAATTTTTAAGATGGATTAAATGTCTGTACAACATTACTTGCATGTTATCTGCGCATTGAACTCCTCAAATGTGTCAAATCAAATTGACAAACATAACTGAATAAACAGTTGAGTGAACAGTGTATTTTTTCAGTTATTTGTAAAAGTCATCACTAGGAAATACCACCAAACGTCCTTGCTTATGTAGTTTCTTAGTTTGTTTTGACGCAAAGCAATGACAGTCATGTCTTGACAGTAGGACAGTTCTGCCATCTAGTGTATGATGGCAAAGATGTACATGTCAGTGAAAAATATGTGTAAATAAAACCAAATACCTGACTCTTGGAGAGACTTTTAGTGGATAGTCTAAAATAATCAAGTAAATGTGTAAATTCAACTTGTATAAATTTTAGAGCATTTTAACTCTTCAGTGGTTTTGACATATAATAAAATAGAGTTTGACAGTTGAGCATACTGCTGACACGTAATTAAAATCATAGGTTGCATCCAGAAGTTGTCTTCAATGTCGACCTCTCTCAGTGCAATCTTTTCTTGTATATTTAAAGTGGTGAAATTAGTGATAGAGTTTTAGAGTTAACAAATTTAAACTTAGACGGACTTCTTCATATATTTTATTGTAATAAACATTCAGTTATTTTAAAATAGCATCCAGGTTTGTAAAATGTTCATGATGGTCTTTCAACTTGGTAGCTAACCTGTGAAGCACTTACAATCTTTATGATTATTCTTGTTTTGTCATAATGTCCCATGTAATAAAAACACCTGACAACTGACAGTCATCACATTGCACTCATATCAGTCACATTTAAAACACTGACATTTTACAACACTAACTGTGGCTCCTAAGCAAGAAGTGAGTTTGGCGGGTTTGTGACCCCAAAAGATGTGTCAGATCATGGTTCCGCTTCCGTGGTGTGAAGAGACTGGCCATTTGAACATCATTATTCATCATGGCTTTTACCTACTAACATATTTTGTGCCAAATCTGTCATTAGTTTGACAACCTGTGCAAACACCCCACATTTGATTACATTTTGTAAGCTAGCAAATTGGTGGCATTTTGCAAGGGTAATCATAAAATAACTATTAGCTAATTTGGCTATACAGTTGCTTTCTAGAAATGCATTTTTAATCATGGCCTGTAGATGGCATCATGACAATTTTCTTAATATCCATGTTTTCACCATAAGTTTAATATTAGGTGCCGTGTAGTGCATTTGATCTGCATTGTCCATTATTTCCTCATGCCACTGCTATTGGTTTGTAACACAAAGATAACTGCAAGATTTCATCCAAATGAAAGTCAGAGTATGATCAGAGCCTGCGCTATTTGCAGCTGTGATGTTATTTGCTGCCAAAAGAATGTACTTTTGTGCCAAAATATGAATAAGAAAAGCCAATCTTAAAATATGAGAGATGTCTCAACTTGCAACAGAACAACAACAATTTCCTGAGATTCGGGATGCACCAATATGGAACTTCTGGAACAATAGCCGTAAACATTAACTACTGACTTGTGATCAATACATATAGCTAATAATGCATCTACAAAACATTTGCTCTAATTCACAGTCCATGGTTAATGAGCAAGAGATGATCTAAAATTGTCCAAATATGCATCATTGGATAGTTCTCATAGACATTGCTTTACCAAATAAAATTGATACGGCACGTCACTCTGAATACAGAAAAGCAGATTTTTTGGCCGCCCTCTTCAAATGTAGTTTTCCTTTACTTTTTTCTCTCTCAAGTGTAAGAAGTAGCTGTAGAAACAAACAGGAGTCCTTATGACAAAAAGCCTAAGTCTAGAAATCCCCCATAAAGAACATTAAGGCAAACTACACAGTTAGCAATATGAATTGGTTAACTTGATATTGTAAATTTGGTAGACTTTGACAATAAAAAAAAAAAAGTTACAATTATTCAGTCAATTAACAACTCTGAGATGCACGAGTTTCCCAAGAGCACTTAAATGCGCCATTCAGCACAAGCACTGTCAATCATACACAGCGTGACGTATGTTTGGTTCACGTCTGCACATGCCTCAGTTTAAAATGCAGGGTGCCTCACTGACCATGTACCACAGGCCTTGTTTATTCTGTCCTGGAAAAATAGGAACACTATCTGCACTAGGCAGTCTGTCTGTTGCAAAACCCCTAAAAAGACTTGAAGATATGTTGTCATTATTAGTGTAATTAGACAGGTAATGGGTGGTAATTATTAGTCAGATTCCATTAGTGAAACAATAATAATACTTTAAAAAAATTTGATTGCTGTATTTGGCCTCCCATACATTGTAAAGCCCTGTAGGCTGTTTTTAACCGCACAATGTTGATTTTACCAGCACAACAGTTTGCTGACTTCTTAGTAACAATTATTGGGAAGGTTGCAGTATTGAATATTAAAATGAAATCAAATATGAAAAGATGCATGCAATTTAGGATTAAGGGTTCTGTTAAAATGGGGTTCTTGATATAACAACAGAGCTAGACTTGGGCTTTACATTGGCGAGTCCCTTAATCAATTTCCAGCAAAAGAATTTGCTGTATAGAACATCAGCTAATAATCAATAGTTGTTATTACAGTGAAGGTTGGAGAGAATTGTGTATTTTCTCTGATAAACTCATTCCTCAAATTCAAATGATTGCTTGCTGGAAAAAGTGTCAGTCAATGTTTAAATGCAGAAGAACCAAACGCCTCAAACTGGTTAAAGCCAACCACATTGAGTGGTCCACTAACTTACTATATCTGTGTGGATCTGGTGTATGTTAATATGGGTATCATTCATTGTTCCTTCTCTCTTCCACAGCAGAGACATGGACTGGTGTGAAGATTTTCGAATTTTGAAGAAAAAGAAGACAACTCTGTAAGTTTTGAACTGAGTATTTATTCCCATGCTTACTGAGCTCATTAATATAATGAATAGAAAATGTATCTTTCTAGGGATTATATGTTCACTATATCCCATTTGGATAAGTTGAGGATACCGCACACCTATTTTAAGCAGACCTTACCCCACATTTATCTGGAATATTTATTACTGCCATTGACTTTTCGTTCTGAAGGCTAGCAAAAGACCTGCATGTTAGCAGGTAGAGTGCATAAACAAGGGCTAAGTTTGTAAACGTAACTTAATGGTAGTACGGGCATAACAACTTTCATTACTGATAATAATAGAAGCTATTTTATGTGGACATCAGCTGTGTTGCCTCCTGTTGGTACTTAACAGAAAAGGCCCCATTTCTCCAAGGGTTGCTATATAATATTTGCTAAAATCTCTGCTAGGTTTTTGGCCTTAAAGTTGAAAACATAATAAGACATGACCACAATTAGTTTTATTTTACTGCCGTATTTCATAAGAGCTATGAGGGAAATTGCCATTGTTTGAAGGGTTGCTTTAATACTTATTGGATTATATTATGTTGTCCATCTGTTGGTCAGTCATGTCTTTGCTTTGATGACTCTGGTAATCATTTTGTCAATTTAGGCAATGGATCTCGTTTGCATACAGCATTGTTTGCTCACATGCCAGTGTTTTGTTGTTTTGATCGTAATTTGTTTGCACATCACTGTTTTTTGCACAGTTGCATAAAAAAAAGTTTTATGCATAACGCATGATGTGAATTAGGCTAACTCTAGGCTCATCACACCCCTGGTGGTCAGTTGATGAATTTATTTCCAGATGAACTGAGCATTCACTCAACTTCGTTTTGCTGATTACTTTGAATTCACCCCACAATATATCAATTCAGAGCGACACAAAGATGTGACAGAACTTACATTATTCCGTGTAGCTTGTTGCACTTCTAAACTGTATATAACTCAAAACTAAGAATTCTCACGTGGGAGCTCCTGCCAAATCAATTTCTTTAATTTATGTGATGCATAAAAAGTTGTATCGAATGTCTTGCTGGAATTTAATACCTCAGCTGTAAGACAATAGTTCAACAGCTTTGACCCTAAAATGAATAACAGTTACGATGCTGGATTACGAACACCCCCGAAACTGTAGCTTGCGTTCTATATATTAGGCCAATATCATGACTTTTAATTAGTTTATAAGAACAGCAACTTTGTTGAATATTTTAACTAGTGTCATATTTCAGATTAACACATGCACTTGCGCAATGGTAGCTAACGCAACTGAAAGCTAGCCATGTATGTGACTTAACTGTCTTAACTTAAGTCTAGTTTAGCATGCCGTCTTTAGCTGCTGGACAGTGAATCATTACTCATTTCAGTTGCACTGTGGGCTTACAACTTTTCCTTCTTTTTTTATCCTATCAAGACCCCATTCAACTGGATATTGCTGAAGTGGAGACAGCGTTGTTTAACGTGAAGATTGCAAGTGATTTGGCAGCCAAATTTTGACAAGCTGAAACCGTTTTCTGACTGGACTTTTGACGTTTGGATTTTTATTTTTTTTTTACGACAACATGGACACTGGAACACCGTTGCTGGACTGAAAAATGACAAAATGTTGTTTTTGGGAAACACAAAATCCGCCTTTGTACATTTGATATTCAAATGTTGTTTTTAAATAAAGTGTATGTCCTCGTATTTTTCCTGGCTTTGATTCATTAGCTAACCAGAAAATCACAAGAGGATATTTGGCGTAATATTTTGATAACGAAGTCAATTAGCTCCGCTGTTGGTTTTAATATTTCAGCTAATCCATACAACAAATTAATTTGGTTTGCACTGACTTTGTGTCACTTATCATCAAGGTTTCCCCTTTTAATTTATAAGCTAGCTAAATGCTTAAGCTTCGCAATGGGTTGATGAATCTCTTTAAGTAATGCTCTCTGTTTCGGATGTTACTATACAAAAGAAATTATCAGTCAGTTGGTGAGATGAAGGGAAAATGGTTGATGAAAATGCACCGTTGTGCTTCAATAAATCCTAACTTAATCAATCAAAACAGTTGAAGAATACACTCATTTTTGTAAGGTACATTGAAAGTAGTTGAAAAGGTTTTGGTATGAACAGAAATGGTTTCCAAAGGCTCTCTAAAATGGCTCCTGGTTGTCCTTCTTCCTGTCTGAGCAGGAAGTGATGCAATTGGTGCAAAATAATTATACACTTTTACAGCCTCTCAGTAATCTTACCTTTTTATGAAGTGGGAAGAAAGATTTCCACTTAAAGCTTGTATCCTGGGGCTGAAAATATATGCAAGTTTTTATAAAAAGCAAATTTTAAACATAATAAAAGGGGTGGGACTTAAACATCACCTGAGTGTGGTGTAAATGGAAATAACGTCAATCAAAGGCAAAGCTTTCAGAGCTAGGAAGGAGCTCTAGATGGCGGCTGAGCCTTGGGAAGGGTGCCATGGGCTTTCGTCAGACCGTTTTTCTTGCCTGTTTTTCGACCGAAACCGCTTCAATCTGATGAAAAATTAACAGCTTTGATCGTACGATCGGTGTTTTAACGGGAATTTAGGCGTTTTGTGTGTTTTTTGTGCTGATTTTTCGAGCCGAAAGAGCCGTCTGTGCTGGGGAGTGCTTGTCGTTGTTTTCCATACTGGGCTCTGGCAGCCATGGCGCGCCTCCATTTTTTAGTGTGCTGCTCGCCTCTGTCGCTCTGAGTCTGACAGTAGATGAAGACTGTAAAGGCCTACAAGCTTTTTGAAACAAGCCTCTTTTTTTGTAATTTATTGTTAAGTTATTATTTTTTACAGTTTGTTATTTTTATTCGAGTCGGACAAAACCCTGTGATAGAGCGAACGTGAATCTAATAGTTCATTTATAGGTTACCACCTTTCTTCACATTGAATTGGACTGTTTACATTGTGTAGTGCATAATTTACTGATTTTGTCATCCTTAAATGTTATTTTTCTAATCCTTTATGTGATGACGCAGTTACAATTAATTGCATGCGGCTTGATCCGTGGACTATATTGAAAGACACGAGTTGGATATTTGACTTATTGTATTAGCACCTGTCATTTTTCGTCGCTATATTTAAATTAGCGATGTAAATAATGACCCTCAAGCCTGTCGATTTAATGCCTTTTTCTTAACTCGTGTCGCACCGCCTGGGTTTTAACTGCCACCTGAGCAAAGGCAGTCTTGTGGGACTTGTATGATAGTTCATGCTTCCTCCAACTTTTTGACAGTAAATACCAGGACAAAAAGATCATCCCATCAAAGATTTTCAGGATCATACGATGATGAAGAATAAAAGTAAAAAACAAGAGGATGAAGGATCGACTCAGAGCAACGCATCAAGGTATGATCCTTGTACTTTTTTCTACCTTTTTCATATCTGGCTTGATTGTTTACCTTGTCAAGCATGGTTGATCACCTGTGTATACATTTGCGACGTGGTTTTGATGAAGTGCACCACTGTCATGAATGACCTTGCTATTGTTTAATAGCCACACCCTGATTTTTTTCTACCATTTCTTACACTCAATACCGAGGTTTCAGGCCTGTGTTAAGAGATCATTGCCCACAAGATGTATGTGTTAGACCACAGGAAAACTCATTTGTCCTGTAATATGTTGCAGATGATTTGTCACAAATGTTTGATGTCCCATCGCTATAAAGTAACATGACCTTGTCTTACTAGTTGGTACTGCATTGCACCATTTTATCAACGTTGTTGTTTGGTTTTTATTTATTTCAGAAACAATGTATTGCTTTGGTGTTACTTATGGTCAGTGATATATCCAGTCTTTTAGATGGGTCATATATAACAATACATTGTGGTTAGTACTTGGACCTGAATACAGTTTGCATGTGGCTACAATTTTAAATTTTATATCAATATATAATCTTTCATCTGCACCTGTACTAACAATTCTGACCAAGTTACAGAGTTTTAGGAAATCCAAGTTTGCTTATGCTTAGTTATTTCTGCTCATCCCAAATATTTTAATACATTGTAAATAATTTTGTCTGTTTTTAGAAGTATAGTAAAACTTTAAACTACTTCCTAACTATCATGACCTTATGTCAGTGCTCACATGCTTATGTAACATACCCTTTCAACCTCCAGCTTTATATTTGTTTTCAGGAGAGGGTTGTTTTTACTTTCTGTTTGGGGGCCTTTATTACAATGGACGGTTTCAATTCAAATATTTACCCTGACACAATGATTGTTTATAATTATTAGAATTACTGAATGATTGCTTTCACTTGTCAGGCAAGACATTTTATCCATTGATGGCTTCCACATACATTTATTGTCATTTTCTAAGTATCTGATAAGTTTAAAAAAAGCACTTTTTGTGTTAATTAATATTGACTATATGGAGACTGATGTGTTAATTGAAGCATCTGTTTTGAACATGTCTGATGATTGTGAATATTGCAGCAAAACAATGTTTTTTTCTGTTTAAATCTGGCTTTATGTGTGTTGCTTGTCAGGTAGATTATATCTAAAGGCCTGTGGCCAAGAGTCTTGACACTTACATATGATGATATATATTTTTTATTACAATATTGTCTGTTTTTTCTTTATACAAAGATGGTAAATATTTGCAAGTGTGTATCTATCATCCTCAGGTATCTGAATCTTCAAATATCAGTACGAGTGGAAACACCAGTCTATTTGGATCAATAAAGATGGTTTTAAACACTAACATCAGGTCATTTGCATGGTGTCAGGACAATGCAGGAACTCAGAGACAACACAAGTGGCTCGCCATTATTTTAAATATACATGTTTGTATTTATTGCATAAATGCTATGGCCCAAGTTCTTAGTATTAGAATTGCTGCCATGTTTTCACAACAAATAATGCAGCCTGATCTCAATAGACTGTTGTGTTTTTAGATAAAGACACAGAGAAGTTTGGATGCTAAATGCAGGTAATCACCCTCAGCATTTTACTGACTGTACACTGCAGCAGGTTACATCACACTTGTAGTTTTTCTGTGTGATCTTGTGGCAGCCATTTTAGTTGTTTTCAGCTGTGAGTGAAAGATGTCCTCTGCTACTGATGACAGGCTAACTTTATCATAGTGATAGATGAGCATTGTGGACATGCAGAGCAGTAGAATGAGCAGCAGAAAATCTGGTGATTTCATCTGACATTATATCTTACTAAAGTACTATATACATGCTCTCCTGAGTCACAAAATGGCCCTTGCTTTGTGTGCCCAGCTTGCTCACTTATCTGTATTAAAACTCAGTTCAGAACTACATGGAGGAGGAACAGGAAGAGTTCAGACCTTGGGAAGCCTGCATACCGCGCTGTTATAGGCTAGACTTTCACCTAGCAACACGCCAGCCAATCATAATTCGAGATTATTTCTATGTCCCGCCCACTTTTGACCTCACTTAAAGCGGAAGGAGCCATGCACTTCCGAGTTTGGTCATTGAAGTTGAAGAAGGGACAGGCTGTGAAATCTAGTAACAGTGTCATTATGCTTATGTAACACCAGTTAGATTGTAATTATTTACTTCCAACCAATTGATTAATGTTCCCTTTCAGTTATATATAGTTGTGTAAATGACATGGTCATTATTTACACATTTAGTAAGGTAAATATAAATCCTTTCAAACTTCACAATAGGAGTGTTGTTCTTAAAATCCCCACTATATTAAATAACGATGAAGCCCGTATAGTAATATAAATCTTTGTAAGACAAACACATGTCTTTCCAAAGCAATCCATGTAAGGCAGTGTTTCCTGGAGATTTATTGTGAATGAGTGTGGCGCCCCCATGTGTCCAGACGTGGTACTGCACGCAGAGAAGAGCCAGACAGGAGAGGTCACCATGCCAAGCTAGATATTTTATTCACTGATGACCCCCATCACATCAATGTGCTGTCATCTCAAAATACCAGCTAATGTCTGTTGTGTTTATTGTATACCCAATGTATACATTTGTACCAAATTTTACCTTGATGGCATCAGGATATACCCCTTGAGATGTACCACCTAATTTCAAAGGGGTCCCAAAAACATTTGAAGCTCCTTGTGTGCTGTGACACTGAATTATGTGGCATTTCTTTCTGAATAAATTACATGTTGTGGTTACCAACCAGAGGGTTTGGACCTCTAAAGGAGACCTAAGAAAAATCTTTTTTTTTGAAAGATACATTTCTGTTGCAAAAAAATTATGTTTATTTTCCTGACATTTGTTCTTGTGAAATCCTGAACACTTTCACCTGTTCAGGCCTCTAAAAAACCTTCAAATTAAACAATCTGAGAAGAAAAAAAATCACAATTTTCAACTCTCGTTCGATTACGGCCATAACCGGTGATGAGGGGTCACAAGTAGACACAGCTTCAGTTTAAGGCGTCATAAGATAAAATGGTTAGGAACCAGTTTCATATGCTCTGGACTCATTGTTCCATATTTATCAATCAATCTTTAGATTCTTGTTCCTCCACAGTTTCAGTTCCAAACATGTTCCACTCAAGTTTAATGAGGAGTAAGAGGGAGTACTTATGCAATTTCACTATGTTGTTCATTTATTTTTAATCTTTATTCCTTGGATAATTATTAAATAAAAATGATTACGGCCATTGTAGTATTTTCTGATTATATTACTGCTATACTTATGTCACAAGTAATAACAGTTTAGCTCAGTTTGAAGTTGTTATTTTAGTGGTGAAAGCAGCTCTTAGGCTTTACAAAATGACTGTAAGAGGATTTATGTGCCTTAGAGAATGAGGTTATTATAAGACTGTTAGCTGAGTAAGGAACATGCTGCATGATGTAATGAGGTTTCTGTTTCCACTCGGCTGACAGTCAGAATTTACTCATGCCATCGAGCTCTTGTAATTTCTCCATGTCCTAGTGAGAGTGTGTGCTCTTTGAGTTTGAATTTTAAGACATTTTTAAGTTACTGCCACTATCAACTCTACTCACATTTTTTTTTTTTTTTGCCATGTTGTTGTTTGGGTGTACAGAATTATGTAAGCAATACACATGCCCTGCGACATCAAAAGAATGAACATGTTCTTGTTCCTGTAGCAATTCGGCGTCAGAAGAATCCAACCGCTCTGCGTCGGAGTCGGGAAGTCAGTCAGAGAGCGAGCATGGCAGTGAGAGGAGGAGATCCCACAACTCCGAGTCAAACAGCTCCTCAGAGTCAGAGAGTCGCTCAGAGTCAGGGAGCGAGTCCGCAGAGTCCAAATCACGGCAAACCACAGCAGAAGTCAAAGACAAGCCAGTTAGAAAGAAGGAGCGTCTGGCAGATGTGAAGAAGGTAAAAGGTCACTGAGCTTTAGAGAGGTACCTAAGTCTTCTTTGGCGACCGACTGTTCTTAAAGCAGATTAAAGCAGGTTCCTGTCCTCTAATAATGCAGATTGAGTTAACTTTGTTAGCATAATCAGGCTCTTAATGTGATTATGAAGGTTTGACATGCAGGACAGTTGCAGCTGCAACCGAAGTCGAGCAAGTTTGACTTCAGCCATGTTGTCTTCTTATCTACGTTAGGCTACACTTGTGTCCCAGTTCTATACTACATCCTAATTCTGAGCTGGTTTTTTAGTATGTAGGGTGTTCACATGGGAAAAGTGACAAAAAGTCTACTCAAAATACACTTGACTTTTAAATGTGCTGTTCATGTACTCTATTGTCCCACAATGCAATGCGCAAAGGAAATGGAGGCAGTACTCAGCTAGTAAATTGCAGGTGGTGGTAAGATACAGAAACCTCTATTGAAATAAAAAATAAGTTTTAAATCTTCACAAAAACACGTGCTTTGGCTTCCCAAAGCTGCAGTTTTGATTGACCTTCATCGGCACACGTATTACGTACATACTGTAAGTCTAAAACTTTGAAGTATTTTCATTTTTTATACCAACAGCCAAAACAATATACTATGACAACCAACACGTATCCCATTAGAGCTGAAGCAATTAGCAGAATAACTGTTTAGGGAACTGTTTTGACAATCGATTACTAATTTCATTGTCATTTTCAAAGCAAAAATGCCAAAATTTCCCTTGTGATAACCTCTTAATTGTGAATATTTGCTGCTTTTCTCTGTTTGATATAGTTGTAATCTGAATATCTTTGGGTTTGGGACTGTTGGTTGGCAAAGTAAGACATTTGAAAATGTCACCTTGGACAGCAGATTAATCGATCATGATCAGCCCGATAGCACATACGCTCAAAGTAGAATGTAGAATGGGATTGGGACACGTTATACTTGTGTGGGGAAACAGAAAGTCAGTGGCTCTCTGATGGGAGTTGCTCTCTGTTTACAGATGTGGGACGAGCATCCAGATGTGTATGGGGTCAGGAGGTCAAATCGCAGTAGACAGGAGCCGGCTCGTTTAAACATTGGAGCTGGGGTAAGCGGATGTGAATGAAGGCTTGAAGATAATGAAACAATAAAGACACTAACATGCAGCCTGGCACGGCTCTGCACAATTATCTGTGTTGGCATCAGCTCTTTTAAACAAGCCACTTGTGCCATCTAGTGGATGTTGTAAAGAAGTGCAGCTACATGTCATATAGAAACAAAGCTCTTATTGAAACGTGCATCTGCTGTGCTGACTGTATTTACAGGGCAGCAGTGACTCTGAGAGTGAAAGTCCCAAGAGAAAAACGTCACGAGCTAAGAAAAAGGAGTAAGTATGAAGACTGAACATCTGTGGGGATTTGTATTATTACTATTATTTCATTTATTTATAATTTATTTGATAGTACAACACCATATTCTTTCGATTCCACCATGTTAAGACACTTGTACTGGAGTCTTTTGTTAGCCAGATTTTTGTTATCCAACACTCGATCCATACAGTACTTTTGCACAGTTCATGTCTGTTTCTGTCATTGTGTTGCCAGTCTGTGTTCATATTGTGATTCTTATCATTTGAAGCTTGTTTTGTAAATGGGTATCTGTTTGCTCCAAATGGGCTCAGTTAGTTTCAGTCAGCCAGGTGATGTTCTACATCAAATTTGACTGGGTCAGATCAGCGGCTTATCCCTGATCCAATTGGGTTGTGGTGAACCCCCTATGGCCAGTATTTCATGAAATTTAAAAAATTGGTTTATAGAAGTGATGGGCCTTGAGGGTGAACTTGTGGCATTTCTTTGTTGTAAGAAATATCTGGAAAGATGATGACTCAAATGATGAAGAGGAGGAGGAGGAGGATGATGATGAGGAGGAGGCTTCCGACAGTACAGACAGTGAGCAGGAAGAGAAAAAAGTTAGATCCAGACGACTTCCTGCTAGAAGGTAAGAGTGTAGCGAAGCCTGGCCATCAGACAGCTACCCACTGGTCATCTCCAAATCATTCCATATTGTGTGAGCAGTTGTTTGATTACGTTTTTTCCCTTTACTTTGTTGTGAACTTTACCCCTGATATACATGCTGCAGCCTGATGTTCTAAAAAATCAGTCCAAAATATATATAAAATTTGAAATCTAATCATAAAACATGCTACAAATATTTTTCAAATTGTAAAAAAATAAATAAATAAAAAGTGGCTACACCGGCCGTTGGCTGCAGTCTGTCAATCGGCCCGAGTCCAGAATCACTGTGGCAATGATCCAGGAGGTTTGGTTCTTTGTCTCTAAGTGGTTTGCGTGTTTCTGTGCTTAACTGTGTGTTTTACAGACCTCAGACCAAATCATCATCAGCCAAAAAGCAGCTATCTCAAAAAGGAAGGAAGTCCAGGAAACAGGAGTCATCTGCTGAGGAAGACGACGACGATGACGACGACGACGACGACGATGACGACGATGAGGAAGACACTCCGAAGAGACAGACTCGAAGAAGGGGCGCAACAAAAGTCAAAAGGTGCATTTCTGAACCCAAAGTCTTATTTTCGTCCCAGAAAGTTTTATTTATTGTTTCTTTTTTGCATTAAATGATTAGACTGTGACATTTTAGTTTTAGTTTAGAGCTCGAGACTAATGTTTTCCATTATAACAGGTATTAAAAAGTTGCTTTGCAAGTGCTGTAATACTGATACAACACCTGTATCCACTTCATCCTTATCCCCTGATCTGCTGTGTTACAGTTATAAAGAGGACCAACATGACTTTGAAACAGACTCTGATGACCTGATTGAAATGACGGGGGACGCAGGCGAGGAGCAGCAGGATGATGACAGCGAGACCATTGAGAGGGTTATGGACACCAGGATAGCCAAAAAAGGAGGTGAAGCATTTTCATGTGTCTCCTGCTATTTTGAAACCCACGTTGTTTCTCATCAAAAGACATTTTGCCACATGCATAGTCTAAAAGTTTATTTTTTATTTTTTTTGCTCTTCCAGCCACTGGGGCTTCCACCACTGTGTATGCTGTGGAGGAAAACGGGGACCCGAGTGAAGGCTTTGACCCCGAGAACGATGAAGGGGAGACTCAGTATCTGATTAAGTGGAAAGGCTGGTCCTACATCCACAACACGTGGGAGAGCATGGACTCTCTGACGCTGCAAAAGGTCAAGGGGCTGAAGAAACTGGACAACTACAAAAAGAAAAGCGAAGAGCTCAATTCATGGTGAAAATCTTTGTCTTCACGTGAACATTTTATTTGCAAATGCACATCTTTCAAGAATTTTCACTGTTTATTCCGTTCTTGTTTGCAGGCTGAGGAAGGCGTCCCCTGAGGATGTAGAATTTCACAACTGCCAACAGGAGCTCACGGCTGACTTGAGCAAGCAGTTCCAGTTTGTGGAGCGTGTTATTGGTGAGAATTCATTATCAAATGTAGTTGCTTTTGTGTGGTAGCAGATAATCTTTTTAAATATACAACTGCATGTTGCTTTTAAGTTTTACTAAAACGGAATTTTGTTATTAACAGCAACAAAAACAGGAAAGACTCCGGGATCATCTGACTTCCCCTGTAAGTCCATCACATCACTGCCTTTTTCAACAGTGTCCTGTGGTGCACATTCAAGCGCTTTCACCTTTTGTCACAATTGTTCGTCTAATAATTTGTCTGCTTTTTTAAAACAGCTCATAGTCACAAGACGCCATCCTCCAATGAGCCAGAGTATCTATGCAAGTGGATGGGCTTACCATATTCAGAGTGCAGCTGGGAAGATGGAGCTTTGGTTAGAAAGAAGTTTCAGCCCTGCATTGACGGCTTCATGAACCGAAACTCCTGTAAAACCGTCCCATCTAAAGACTGCAAGGTAACAGTCGAAAATGGTCTAGTCCTCATGTTTTATTTTTTAATTGCTTCCCTTTTATTCAGATATTATTAAAAAATATTTCAAACCGTTATGTTTTCCTCCTCATAATTGAAGAAATTTGCTTCTTACTATCATTTCAGGTGTTAAAGCAAAGACCAAGATTTGTTGCTCTGAAGAAACAACCGTCATATATTGGAGATGAGAACCTGCAGCTGAGAGATTATCAGCTGGATGGGTTGAACTGGTTGGCTCACTCCTGGTGCAGGTACTGTGTAAATAAATATAATCATTTGTGTTGGTTTTGATGACCACATCTGAAAAAACAATGTGTGAAAAATTACCTTTGTTTTTGTTCTTATTCCTCCTTAGGTGCAACAGTGTGATCCTCGCTGATGAGATGGGCCTTGGAAAGACCATCCAGACCATTTCCTTCCTGTCCTACCTGTTTCACCAGCATCAGCTGTACGGGCCCTTTATAGTGGTGGTGCCTCTGTCCACGCTCACCTCCTGGCAGAGGGAGTTTGACACCTGGGCCCCGGACATGAATGTGGTGGTCTACCTCGGTGACGTCATGAGCAGGAAAACAGTAGGTTGAACCTGCAGAGTCTCGAGTCTCTTACTGTCTGGTGGCATCTCCAGAGTCGGTTACATAAACTTGCGTTGTTGCTTCTGTTTTATAAAGATCCGTGACTACGAGTGGGTGAACCATCAGACGAAAAGAATCCGTTTCAATGCACTGTTAACCACTTATGAAATTCTACTTAAAGACAAGGTAGGTGCAGTGATCAGTATTTCTTTACGATTGTGTTTATATCTTTATTACAGTGTGTCTGTGCATGAAGAGAATCACTTTGGTTTACAAGGACTTAACATTTGTCTCCAGGGGGTACTTGGGAACATCAACTGGGCGTTCCTGGGTGTGGATGAAGCTCACAGGCTGAAGAATGACGACTCCCTGCTGTACAAAACATTAATGGAGTTCAGGTCCAACCACAGACTCCTCATTACTGGCACTCCGCTGCAGAACTCCCTCAAAGAGCTCTGGTCACTGTTGCACTTCCTCATGCCTGACAAGTACGTCCCGGTTTAGACGTTTTAATACGATACCGAACAAAAAGCAGGGAAAATGCTATCAGTTTGAACTCCAGCCAGGAACGAGTGACATTTGTTATCTCTGTTGTGCATGGCAGGTTTGATTCCTGGGAGGATTTTGAGGATGAACACGGGAAAGGAAGAGATAATGGTTATCAGAGTCTTCACAAGGTCCTCGAGCCCTTCCTTCTGCGACGCGTCAAGAAAGACGTGGAAAAATCTCTCCCTGCCAAGGTGGAACAGATCCTTCGTGTAGACATGACTGCACAGCAGAAGCAATTTTACAAGTACGATGCTATTTCTGTCTCTAGTAACCTTTCTGTTACATCAGTCTTTCACACAATCTTCTTGTACAGTAGCTGCATTTCTCCTCTCCATTAACTTAATTTGTTCCTCAATATTTCCAGGTGGATTTTAACGAGGAATTACAAAGCTCTCTCCAAAGGCACCCGAGGCAGCTCCTCCGGCTTCCTGAACATCGTTATGGAGCTTAAAAAGTGCTGCAACCATAGTTTCCTCATTAAACAGCCCGAGGATGGAGACACTGAAACACAGCAGGAACACCTGCAGGTATGAACCCTCTTTAGCTCCCAGCAACACCTCAGGATATCTCTGCTCTGCAAAGGAAACTAGTTGTGACATTACAGAGATGAAAACATGACAGTCCCACCAGAAGGCGCAGTGCTACTTAATGTTTCCTGAATTCTAACATTCACACCCTAACTTCGTACGTTTTTAGAGTCTAGTGAGGGGCAGTGGGAAGCTGGTGCTGCTGGACAAACTGCTGACCAGACTCAGAGAAAGAGGCAACCGAGTCCTGATTTTCTCCCAGATGGTCCGGATGTTGGACATTCTGGCTGAATACCTCGCCAAGAATCGCTACCCATTTCAGGTAAGATTTCTATACTACACACCTCAGTTGACAGACGAAACGATATGCTGTGTCAGGGCAACATTCAGTTCCTCGGTATGACATTGTAGTCAGTACACGTGATACTGTAGTTTGCATCAACATAGGAAAAACAATTCCTACATAAAAACTTTGAGTGCCTTTTTTTATAATTATTTGTAGAAAAATGTTCATTTTTGACGATAAAATCATATACAGATAGTTCTGTCAGTGTTAATGATAATTATACGCCGCCAGGTTCCACCAACATTTTACCGGCTGCATTACCAATATCTCCCAGAAACTGTGTTTATGTGATAGTTTATGGAGGCAGACTTCAGTTTCTGGCTGTTGTCTTTATTGGTGTTTACAGTGATGGGGCTCTTGGGGTGGTTGTGTTGGCTGGGTTAGACTCGGATGAGGATCAGATGTCAGTGTTGTTGCACGCATACTCCTCCAGGCTGGAGAGTTCATGTGGTTATTTATATCAACAAGTTATTTTGTGCTGCAGACCAGCCGAACTCCTGCAAGTCACTCGACTTGGTTTGTTTTTGGTGACTTATGTGGACTGTTGTGATCAATCTGAGCATATAGACTGGGTACGCTGGCATGTAAAGCAAAGTGATGCAGAGGTTACAGCAGATAGCTGTCCAGGAAATCCTCAAAGGTTAATTGTCTCTGTTTGCCTTTCTCCTCTTCAGCGGCTGGACGGGTCCATAAAGGGAGAAATCCGAAAGCAAGCACTTGACCACTTCAATGCAGAAGGCTCAGAGGTGTGTGTACTAATGACTTAATGCTGCTGACTGATAGACAGGGAGATTAAACTGCAGTAAATAACGTCTGTCTTTTTTTTTAATATAAGTAATATATTTATTGCTAAATGCTCACCACACTTATTATAATGTTAGCATGTTAGCTACTTTATTTGGGAGCAGTGGCAGGTGAAGGATATGTTTGATAAATGGTGCAAAAAGGATCAAATATACATGATTACTTGAAAGAGTCTGAGGTTGGTGTACATTTGCCCATTTCCCTGTTTTGTTCTTATTATTCATAACGCAAGACACATTTACAAATGTAGTTGTGTGTTGAGGTGTATTGCTCGATAAGATCTGTATTAACGATTTCATCTGTTTTCTAGGACTTCTGCTTCCTGTTGTCCACCAGAGCCGGAGGTTTAGGGATCAACTTGGCCTCAGCAGACACTGTAGTCATCTTCGACTCCGACTGGAATCCTCAAAACGACCTGCAGGCACAAGCCAGGGCTCACAGGATCGGCCAGAAGAAACAGGTAATCCATGGCTTAAATTGATGACAGAATTGGTACGATTATTGTGTAGTAAGTAAGAAAATGATATCTATGCTTTCCTTCCATAGGTGAATATTTATCGACTGGTCACCAAAGGAACAGTGGAGGAGGACATCATTGAGAGGGCAAAGAAAAAGATGGTTTTGGACCATCTTGTCATTCAGAGAATGGACACCACTGGTCGAACTGTACTGGACAGCAACTCAGGAAACACAAAGTAAGATGTCAGAAATGAACTACAGGGGTTTGGCTCAGTGATTTTGTGTAATATTGAGATACTGAATCTCTGTGTGTGTTTAACATTGCTGCTTTTTTTTGACAGTTCAAACCCATTTAACAAAGAAGAACTGACTGCCATCCTCAAGTTTGGTGCGGAGGAGCTTTTCAAAGAGGCAGAAGGAGAGGAGTCTGAACCACAGGTATTAATGACTAATTATCTTCCGTGCATTGAAAATACTTTTGTTACATATTCGTCAAATTAAACCAGAATTTGTGTCTATAGGAGATGGATATTGATGAGATCCTGAGGTTGGCTGAAACAAGAGAAAGTGACCAGGGCTCATCTGCTACAGATGAACTTCTATCTCAGTTTAAGGTACCTGCAAGTTGTTACTGTTTTGTACTGTTGCATTATTGTAAAGTATCTAAAGACCTACCCTTAGACCCTGATCTGAAATTATGTCATGTTGATGTCAGGCATCCCTCCCTTTCGACTCCTAATTCTTTCTCCTCTCTGCTTGTTGCTGCAGGTGGCCAATTTCTCCAGCATGGAAGAGAGCACTACAGAGTTTGAGGGGAAGCCCATACGGGAATGGGATGATATCATCCCCGAAGAGCAGCGACGCAAGATTGAGGAGGAGGAGAAGCAGCGGGAGATGGAGGACATCTTCATGCTCCCCAGAAGCAGGAGCTCTAACAAGAGGGTAAGAAGAGAATTTACAGATTCATTTGAGAGAGGAAAACTGTTGTTTGCCCTTAGATTAAAGACTTTAAAGTGCTGACGGTCTTCCAGCAACTTCTCAGCATTTGAATCGGGTCATAAGTTGTTGTTCCGGTTCCTCTGTCTTTCAGGCTCAGGCCAATGACAGCGATAGTGATGTGGGCTCCAAGCTGAAGCACCGCTCCTCGGGCTCTGAGAGCGAGACTGACGACAGCGATGACGACAAGAAGCCAAAGAAGAGGGGCAGACCCCGAGCCCGCAAAAACAACGTGGAGGGTTTCACTGATGCAGAGATACGCAGGTGAAGTATTTTCTTCTTCTGTTTTTATCTGTGTTAGTTTCCTTTCGTGAACACAATTAAAATGTATTCATAATCATATCATTAACAGGTTTATTAAGGCATACAAGAAATTTGGATCTCCACTTGAAAGGTAAGCATATTATCAACCGATATTAATAATAAATATGTCTACATCATTTGATTGGTTAAATATGAGCAATTAAGTTCTCTGACAAACCATTCAGTCAAGTGCTCTTTTCTGTATCCAGGTTGGAGGCCATCGCCCGAGACTCTGAGCTGGTTGACAAATCCATAGCAGACCTGAAGAGACTTGGTGAGCTGATTCATACTAGTTGTGTGACTGCGGTGCAGGAGCACGAGGAACACCTGAAAGAGAACCCAGTTGAAGGTATGATGGTTTTTATGTGTTTAGAGCTCTTTGAAATTCCAGCGTTTTCCAGGCCACAAAAATGATGCACGATATTATTCCAGCCAAAGGTCCTGGGAAACGACGAGGAATCAACATCAAGATCTCAGGAGTGCAGGTCAACGCCAAGTCCATCATCCAGCACGAGGAAGAGTTTGAGCCTCTGCACAAAGTAGTGCCCTCCAATCCTGCTGAGAGAAATAAGTAAGAGACCGCTGCAGATATAAGAAGGAGCACAGGCTTTGTGTTGTGTCCAAGATAAGATGTTTAGAGAAGTGCATCTGTGCAGGTTAAATATGACAAGTCTCTGTTTCCCACAGGTTCAAGCTGACTTGCAGGGTCAAGGTAGCCCACTTTGATGTAGACTGGGAACTGCAGGATGACATTCAGCTCTTGCTTGGTATCTACGAGCACGGTTTTGGCAACTGGGATCTGATTAAGACGGATCCTGACCTTAAACTCGCTGATAAGGCAAATATCTCATTTCTACCTTTAGCACAAAGTTGGAGATGATTCTTATATAAAGAGGAATAAGTCTAAATTGAATGAATGAATACATTTATTGTATGCATATGCACAAAAAATGGCCTGTTTAGATTTTGGAAAAGCTTTGAAAAAGCCCTTTACAAGTCAAGACCTGGTCATAAAGTTGAGTGAGAATGCAGTTATATTTCTCGATTTGTCTTCATTAGCACTTACACCGTAATCAGCAACTCTTTTAATCGTGTACCATGAAGGAAGCAGTCTAACATTTACTTCCCTCTGCGCAGATTCTCCCAGACGATCCAAACAAGAAGCCTCAGGGCAAACAGTTGCAGGCGAGAGCCGAGTACCTTCTCAAGCTGCTGAAAAAAGAACAAGACAGTGCAGACGTGTCTAAAACAGGGGAGGAGGTATGCTGCTATTAATCACTGAGTAACTCATCCATACTGTTTTCACCACATGGAGTTTGCCTTTGATCTGCGCAAAGCGACCTACCGCCCACACAGCTCATCCAGTCTCTTCCTCTTAAGGTCAAAGTGAAGAAAAGGAAGCCTCGGGTGAAAAAGGAGAACAAGATCCTCAAGGATGAGCAGGGCAACGACATCTCCTCCCCCCGCCTGTCTGACAACCCGTCAGAGGAGGGCGAGGTCAAGGTCAGCCATAAGGCCACCACTGCGCTATCACCTGTCAGTCTGTAGGGTGTAGGTTATGCTTCTGTGTCGAGGTGTTCTGCTGTCTATAGCACACGTGATGGCTGTGCGTTAATGTGCAGGGTCTCGTTGTTGCTGATCTGCTCCTCCTAAGAAACATTACTACAATTAGTGGCTGTGCTTTGTAATTTCTCCTTTTTCAAGTGCAAGTAAAGTTTGTTGATAGTAAAAACAAATAAATACTACTTTTCACTAAGAATAAATCAATTTGATTACTTCAGGTCTATTCGCCTGTTAGTGTGCCATATTTCCATTTCGTATTGCAGTGGCGCTACAACAGTCGAAGTAGGAAACTACAGAGTGACCACTGCAACACCTCAACAAAGACATGTAATTCAGTCTGATTTTTGTAAAACCTTCTGTCATATTGTTTAACGTACATTGTCTTTTCCTGTGTTTGAGCAGGATGACGGAACAGAGAAGTCCCCTGCCAAGAAAAGACAAAAGAAAAAGGATAACAAAGAGAACAAAGAAAAACAGGGAACTCCTAAAAAGGAGAAGGACGGGGACAAAGAAAAAAAGGGTACCAAGCCCAGAAAAGAAAAGGTATTACAGCCAAGTGTTCATGACCTTATCATGTGTGCTGTGCTCAAAGTGTTTCAAATTTACATGGACGCAAGGTTGTTCTTCATTATAGCATTAAAATGCAACATGCAGCTAGGAGAACGTAGCTAGAACATCATGGCCTTTTGTTAGTCTGTCCCCATCCTGTGAATGATCTATTAAAAGTATGAATGGTGGATGTGGCTTAATTGTCTTGGTATTTTTGTCTTTCAGGCTAAAGGAGCCAAAGGGAAGAAGACTCAAGGTCCAGTTCACATCACGGCCGGTTCTGAACCCGTTCCCATTGAAGGAAAGGAGGATGATGAACTGGACCAGGAGACTTTCAGTATTGTGAGTTTCTTCTCTAATTCTCCTGCAAAGATTTTGTGGTTGTGGTCTTCTTATTATCAACAAGCCGTGCATTACAATAATATCGTCAATTTGTGCTTGTGTGTAGTGTAAGGAGCGCATGAGGCCAGTGAAAAAGGCCCTGAAACAGCTGGATAAACCAGACGAGGGTCTGTCTGACCAGGAGCAGCTCCAGCACACTCGCACATGCCTACTGAAGATTGGAGACCGAATCACAGAGTGCCTTAAAGCCTACAGTGACCCAGAACATGTCAAAATATGGCGAAGGTAAGAGGATTAGGTGTTGTCTTTGTGAAGTTAATCACAATGCTCACCTGTGCTACTCTGCTAATGATTATTTTGTGCCTTTTTTTTGGCAGAAACCTCTGGATATTTGTGTCGAAGTTTACAGAGTTTGGCGCAAGGAAGCTTCACAAGCTTTACAAAATGGCACAGAAGAAGCGATCGCATGAGGAAGAGGCAAGTTGTTCCTGGCTGTTAACACTCTGGTTTATCAAGTGGTAGGAAGTGAACACGATCTTTTGTACACAAACGACACTGAACATATCCTGTCGCATTTTCCAGAAGGAGCTGAAGAAGAAGGAGGATCCTGCAGGGAGGGTAAAATCTTTCAGACCAGAGCCCTCTGGTTCCAGTCGAGACTCCACGGGTACTCAGCCATCCTCCAAATCTGCATCTCACACGAGTCAGCCAGGCTCCCACGGACACCACAGGGAACCGTACAACGCGGCTAATAAGCGGCACTTTGGCAATGATGGTACGTGCGGATAGGATTATTTTGATTTAAGACATAGAAGACATCGAACAACGTGAGCATTAGTGAGCTTTAGAGGAGCTGGTAGGCAGATTTTGTTACTATTGGACAGAGCCAAGCTAGCGGTTTCCCCCTGTTTCCAGTCTTTGTGCTAAGCTAAGCTAAGCTAAGCTAAGCGTGTCCTGGCTGTAGCTTCGTATTCACCCTACAGACATGAGAGTGATATCGATCTTCTCATTTAACTCTCAGCAGGAAAGAGTTTTTCCCAAAATGTTGAACTATTCCTTTAAATTACAGTTACTTATTAAATGAGACCGATCTGTGGTAAGTTGAGCTTCTTTCACAATAATGGAAAAAAAATTTTAACATCAGCTTTTACGCATTTCATTACAGACAGGGGAGACTGGCAGAGGGACCGTAAATACAGTTACCCGGGTAACAGCAACCAGTCGTGGCAGGGGGACCGACATCATCCGTACGACCCGCATCGCTACAAGGATCACTATGGTGATCGACGTTCACATGGAGACTCTTACCGCAGCTCAGGCAGTTACCGCAACAACAGCTCCCCTCGAAAAAGGCCGTATGACCAGTACAGCAATGACCGGGACCACAGGGGTCATCGACCCTATTATGACAGGTGAGAGTTCCTCAAACCTGATTACATGGTTTAGTTCATTTTTGTTTAAACATGAAGGAACTATTATGTCATACTACAGGTTTAAAAATGTTCTAAATTATATTTCAGGCATCCAGACCCCAAAAGAAGACGTCCTGATGAATTCCGTCCCAACTACCACCAGGGAAGAGAAGGCCCTCTTCAGGACTTCAGGAGGATGCCAGAGCACAGGCCGACAGGTCCTTCTGGGCCAGAGCACTATAGCAGGCCCTTCCACCCTGACAAACCTCCTCCGCTGCTGGACCCTCGTTCCCCGCAGGCTCAGAAGTCCCCCCAGGACTCCCGCTCTCCTCCTGAGCGGCCCGTAGAGCCGAACACCGCGGCAGATCCCAACTGGAACAACAGGAAAACATAAAGTGTGCCACTGCTGGCTAAGAAACTGATCTGGGTGTTTCGTCCAGGGTCAAAGCCACATGCTGCTGATGGACAAGTCTGGACTCGCCAATCATAAGCTCACAGTTGGAAAGGGAATCAACGTGTACCCTCTTTACCAGCAAAACTATTTTGCTCTTTTCCCCCCAGTGACTGTGGCTGTGAATGATGTGTGCCCCGAAGGAAGAAGTGTGTTTCCTCCTGTCATCTTAATGATGAAAAAAACTAAAACAAGCATCTTTATTTAAATGAATTGACTCGATCAGTCAACCATGACTAAGACTGAGTGGAACGCTGATGGATGCTTAGTCCCATGGACTATTATCTAAGGAGAATTTAGGATAAATGAACTGATGACTGATCTCAATCCTAAAAGTGCCTGAAGGTTTTGGCCTTTCTGAATGGTAAATGTATGGGATTATTCCCAAAGGAAGCATGACGTGGACTTTATTTTTTTTTGTGTTTAGCTTTAAGTCTTGCAAATGATGTCATTTAGAAGATTTCAATACAAAAGAATGTGTAATGTGTTCTCATCTGCACCTTCAGAAATGTTTATCTTGAACATGTAGCTGAACTGAATCATGGAGTATCACCATGTGGGTTAAAATGGTGGCACGATGGGACGGCCTAGATCTTTAGAAATTTGAATGATCAACATAAGCCAGTATGTTTCCTCTGAACACTCGACACAAAATTCATATTTCTCACGTGTACAAATAATCATTCTTTCTGTAATTGTGTAGCTATATTAATCATTGCAATCCTCTTGCTTTGTTCACTTTAACCACTTTCCTCTTAGTAGGCCCAATGAAATGGAAGCTCTGTAAGCAGTATTTATTGCAACAATTTGTGCAAAGGTTCATAACACTATGACTTCAACAATCTTTTATCTTTGCCTTTCAGTATTATGATGGTTAAAAAATGGTACTTAAGTGTAGTTTAATTAATTCACCCATTTGTCCACCTACTGTATGTAAGTACTCGATTATGTCTGAAAATACTGTGTGTATTAATACAAAACATTTTCTTTCCTAATCTATTGTTTGCCAATCTTTCTGATTCACAGACGGTCGTGCCGTCGCTGGTAGGTTGTTAAAGGGTTATCAGGAAGTTGCTGATGACATTTCATGATGTTTATTACCTTTGGTCACTCTTTTCCTGTGCCAAATCTGGTCCTGCTCTGGCCCTCAGTTGTTTTTTTTATGCTTCTCCATTTGTGCCTTATTTATGT
Organism: Oplegnathus fasciatus; assembly: GCA_003416845.1. Lineage (NCBI taxonomy): Eukaryota > Metazoa > Chordata > Actinopteri > Centrarchiformes > Oplegnathidae > Oplegnathus > Oplegnathus fasciatus. The sequence continues at coordinate 676,410 of NTHP01000001.1, read as the reverse complement.
GTATTATCATACTGTATATTGGTTCATGGACAGTACTTAACACAGGCAGGATGTGTAGTATTACAGTCACATTTTAAGGAAATTGCTCTGAATGACTAAATCGTGATTGGGTGAGAGCCGGTGAAGGGACCATGTATTCTGGTAATCATCATGTGGTTCTGTGATTTCCAAAACAGTTTTGATGATTTGAGGGGAAAATACAAATATGAAAATACAGAAATCGTGTGTGTTTCGTCCAGGGCACTTAACCAACCTGTTACAGTGAACAGCCAGCACATCTTTTCTTCCACGTTAAGCAAGCTACAGTTCCTGTATCATATGTTCTTTAAGAAAGTCTAAATAATTTATATTTGTGACAAAACCACTCTTCATGAGAAATGTGCTGTACATATGTTTGGACATATGTAATAAACTTTGTTACACGATGAAAGTTCGTCTTCTTTCATTTCCTTACGGCTGACGTCATTAAAATCTACCTGATCAGTGCATTTCATTATAATAATTGCTCTTCCACAAAGACACGCAGTAGATTTTCAGGGCAGGTATGTATCAAGAATAGATTCTGGTCTTTAATACATCAAAATTATAAGAATTTTGCTCTTATTACAATTTAGAAGAATGGCATTCATAAACTCAATTTAAATAAAGTGTTCGGACTTGGTCTCAACTCCCAAATTATTTTAAGAGGTCTCCTTCGAAGAGGCAGCGGCTACACTTGTTTCCGTATTTTGGAAATGTATGATGACAAGTTGATAGAAAATATAAGGTTTGTCCAAATACTCACACTCAAGTTCATGACATGATGGATTCAGAAAGAATACAATCAAATGTTCACGTTAGTGTGATTCTTCCTGATGTTCACGTTTTTCACATTTATCTTAATTATAAAAAAAGTTCATTAATTGATATTAGCTGAGCTGTGAAATACAAGAATATAGAATTTAAAAGTTTAATTTGTAATTTCAGAATATATAAACTTGCCAGTAAAGTTATTATTGAAATGTTTAATTTAGCTTTTTGTTTCAGGGTGTATTTGAAAAAACTTACAAACATTTTATAGAGCCTCCACAGATGGTTACTACACCCTTCTTTAATTCCTTTAAGATGTTAATGAATATTATCTCAAATAGCATATATTGATACTGTCAACATAATTGTATATATAAACTTTCCTCTTGCATGTTACAATTTACTGAATCGTATATAATCCTGGATACAATGTCTTAATCATGACAAAGTGTGCATCAAGTTGTAACAACACCACCTTTGGAGGTTTGCTATTGGGTGATTCAGTGCGTGAGGGAGGGCATTGTGGGTAGACATGATTGTAGTTCTTTGGTTTGGTTTTGTCTGCACTGAAGAGTCACTTAAACTTTGCTAAATGTTACTTCCAGCTTCTTTATACATAACATGTTTTTACAAAACTTTTAAGTTGTACTTTTTATGAAGAATGTTTGGACTCATAAGTGAAAGTTTAGGATCATTCTTAGGATGTTTTACCACAAACATCTGCTCAGGTTCATCACTACATCTTTACAGCAGGGGGCAGTCAAACACCGCAAACAGTGGCGAGAAAAGACACATGGTGATTTTCAAAAAATGCTCTCACAGCAAGACAACTGGGACAAGAGGGGCACCTCATTAACAAGACATTTTCTTTTATTCAATAAATAATTTACATTATAAACAGCTGGCGTGTGGCACAACATTTGCTTTACATACAAACACAGTTTGATCTTTCTGGCATTTCCCATTCAGCTATTTTTTCTTTTTTAATCTTTTTAACCAGTACAAGTCTGACAGAATTTCAAACAAAATAAGAGCAAAATGAAAAAGAAAACATAAAGTGCTTTAAACTCAAAAACATGAACACCCCAGAACACGTTCCTACATTCCCTTTCTAGATAAGGTGGGCTGCATTTCGGAGGTCTTATTTGATCTACGACCAAGTGAGCATAAAGTGATGATATCCAGCAGTTTGTCACGGAGTATACTGCATTTAGCAAAGAAAAGTTTGTTCTGTGGTGTTCACGTTTTTGCAAAAATCCCTTTTCAAATAAAAAAAAGGTTCACATTCACCAAAACATCTGATGTACAAAAACTGGAGTGATAAATTCAAAACACAACTGGTAATATACAAATTTAAACTCAACAACTCACAAAACATATGTACAATCTCACATTACACGTGTAGAACCATATACTGGAAAACTCACAATACAAATTACATCTATTAACACAAGATTCAACATTACAATCATTTGTTTGTATGATTTTTTTTTTGTTGCTGCACCAATACATATTCCCAATAGCAGTAGTAAGGCCTGCCAAATACTTCAGTGTAAAGGATAAATGACTGTAAAACTGTGCCCGAGTAGTAACAGAGTCTACAGGGATGACTTACACATTACCAGATACTGCAGCTGTAGAGCCAAAGTTCAAACGGAAACCTCTCGTAGCGAGGAGTGCTATCGTGAAACACAAGAAAAGCAAAAGTGAGACCGCAAAAATAGAAACAAACGCTGCTTTTTTAAAGTGTGTTACTGTCATATCTCTGCGTAACGCAAACTCACCCACAAACACAAGTTATATACAACTAAGAATCCCCCTGATGTGAACTGTTTAAGACTGAAAGATGAAGATTCAGTAGTTGGGGGAGGTGTTGGCACGAGGGCTTGTTCTTTGGCAATGACTTAAGCCATGAAATCACGTCTACAGACATATGCTTATCATTTACGCACTAAGCCACAGTCAGGTCAGCACACTGGTAGTCTACAAAATGCTAAACTGACTAGAAGTGACGTCTTTACAGCTAGCACTAACAGTATCTACACCACTGCTGGCGACATCTGAGACTTGAAATGGAAGAGTTAAATTCACAAAATGCTATCAAAGAGGTGTCGCAGTTTGACTGGTTGATCTAAATTCTGAGTGCCCTTAACTACGGTTGTTTCTTGTTAGCTACATTCACATTACAGACTTAAAAATACAAACACCGTCTGATCAAACAATGGAGTGAATGGCTGTATGACACTGAAAATGACGTACAGATGAAGAGAGATTATTTTTATCGGCTCCCTGTTGGGATTCGCTACTTGGCTGATAAGAGTCCATTTTAACAGACTGCGGAGCGCTTCGTCTTTTCTATTTCGGAAATTTTGGGTGCAACATAAAAGACGTGGGAACGATTTCTCCCACTGGAGGTTTGTTATCTCATTTCTGGGAACTCCTGCACCCACAAACACACCAAAATTAACCACAGACGCTGGATTCTGCACACACATTGTACTAATGCGCACACGCACGCACACACACACACACACACACACACACGGACACACATAACCTAACAATATGACCCATTAATCTCCACAGCAGACAACTGGAGACGCTGCTCTGACATCCTTTTGGCTGAGTGCTTCCTCCAAAAGGCTCAGGCTTTTCCAAAGCTGGAAACTAATCAAACATAGAGCTGCTTCTGGCCTTAGGTTAACAAAAGCCCCTGTCAGGTCCTCTCGCTTCGCTACATGAGCCACAGAGAGCTTCACTGGCTTGGCACCAATGAGGGGATCAGGGGAGGGAGGATCAGCAAACTCCTCTTTCTGCAAAAGATCATCTTGTCCGGCTTCCCATAGGCATGCAGCCCCGGTGAGAATGTGGGATTTAATCCCAGGTGGATATCCTGAGCTCTGGAGTAGCTGGGCTCTCTCACCGCTGCTCTCTTCAAAGACCAGTCCTACGGAGCAGCTAAATGCATGCGATGATAGGTGGGAGCGCGGTGAACTCGCCTCGTCATTAGACTGAAGTCAAGACACGACAATACGACTAAAATGAGACTCGGGGCGGGGATGACCCGACTGGCGAGCCACCGGTCACGCCACAGAACCAGAGCAGGAGAGAGGAGCCAATGTAGGACACAGCGATGCTACTCTAACACTCACTGACAAATACACCATGAGGATACGGTTGTAAAAAGGGACTATAGATGAACTGTGCAACACTCAATCCACAGTAAGACAGCGAGGAGGTTGAGGAAGATGAGTGAAAGGAAACCTTTGCCCCTCTGTGCTGCATTGCTCATGAAAGCATCCTTTTCAAAGATGTGGTATCTGTTGCTGTTTGAATGGAGCATTTTTACATCCTCAAAGGCGTAGTAGGCTGCCATGGTGAAGTTTATGTCCCCAGAGGAGAGGAGGTCAAACACACAGGACTGAAAGTACAGGTCCTCCACCGGGAGCCGCTCTTTGCACTTGGCCTTGGCGGACTGGTAGGTAAAGCCTTGCGCCCCGGTGCCGCTCCTGGTCCTGCCTGCGCTGTGGGCCTCCGCTGCTCGAGCCCTGAAGTTCCTGAAATCGATGCGCTGGTTGGCAGGACAGCCGTGAAGACACAGGTACAAGTCCTGGTTATCGCCTTCCTCCACAGAGTTCACAACTTCCTCCGGCATCCGCACGGCAAAGGTCAGGTAGCGGCCGACCTGCCGGACCACTATGGTTGTTCCGATGTACCTGGCCTGGATCTCCACATGCTGCCCGGGAACCTTCTCCACCACACGCAGAGTGTTCGCTCCGTGCCGATCCCCTCCGTTCTTGGAGCCATCTGCAAACGCAGCTGGCAGCTCATCTGTCTCTGCATGGTACATCTTCTGGTCCACACATTCCTGGAAATTCTTAAAGATGATTGTCAGCTGCAGGAGGACAGAAAAAAATAGAGAGATCTCATTAATGTTCAGCATAAATCATCATCTTTAAGATTCTCACAAATGCAAGTTCGCAGTCGTGGGTCGCTCATGTGCAGAATCCTTGTAAACTGCAGTAAATGTAAACATCAGATTTAAAAAAGGGAAGTGCTTATACTTTTGCATTAAGAACAAGTTTGTGCAATATGTGCCATCCACCCCACCACCCCACTTAAGTGTCACATTTCAGCACTGGCTCAACATGGGGGAGGCCAAGGTAAACGCCCTCAAAAAACATGAGTCTCGGCCATGTAAAATCAGGCCTCAGTTTGCAGACACAAAGACGATCCATTCATAACGCTGAAAAACCTGCCTGTGAACCCCAGAACTATGCTCCAGGGAGTGGCGTCGGGCCAGGACAGAGCGATATACTCTGCAGCTAATTAAGTGAGACTGGTCAGGACTCTGCAAGCTTGGTTTCATCAGGACACCAATGAGCCATTGTCAGAGCAGCGATACCAGGACAGCCTGGGGACTCTGATGTCTGCTGGCTTGGGACAGAGGACAGGGGGAGTCTACAGAATACTCTATTAGCTTGACAATTCATCTGTAGCGCCAGTTCTGTCTCAATTCCCCCTACCCTCGGCTAACATTTCCCACCTACATTAACTTCTGTTTTTTCCCCCTGGTTCATTTCTTAAGCTTTTAATGAAAACAAACAAAAGAGAAATGCCTCTATTATCCCTCCATCAGAGAGAAGATGGAAATAACCAGACAGATTTATTTGCTGTAGCGGGAGCAATGCACCAAACACAGAGCTCCGCTAAAGCAGATCTTTTACCAGAGGGGCCTTGTTTGCACAGGTGGCACTGGCTGCTGCCTTGTTTTCCCTTTGTCCAGAATCAAGATCTTAAAAAAAGCTGTCTCATTTGCTTCCAAGAACCGCAATATAAAAATGTCATTACTTTAAAAGCTGAAAAAACCCACAAATGCTTAATAGAGTATCATTAAGAAACCTTGATTGCAGAAAATGAGACTTTCTACGAATGTGATTAAGGACAAAGTCCTCTTTTACCTCAGTCTAAATACTTCAGTTATGATATTCTGCGGGGTCCACAATCACTGCTGTCAAAACTTTGCCAAATCTGGACCAACTCTAAGTGAATTTGCCAGCTACAAATGCTCCTACTTCTTTGTTTTTGACCTCAAGTTCTACTGAAAGCTATTTCAGGGACAGGCATCCAAACCAACCAATGTACCACTAAATAAAACAACAATAATGAGGAATGCACTGCTGATAAAGCTATGAAAGAAAATATCCCATAATGTAGAGAAAATATCTACAGTTCTGTGCAGACACAACAGTTTTTAAATGCAATGTGCTCAGTGTGGACTACACTGTAAGTAGGCCAAACATCAGCCTGAGCTGTCCACTGTGAAAAGTGAAAATGGAGCCTCGTGTTAACATTTGACGCAGCACTGCTGTTATAATACTAACATATCATTTATAAAGCTTATCAAGATCTTTGCAATTGAGCTAGAGTTTGGCTTCCTTATCTGTCCTTATGGAACTCATCCAAACACTAGCCAGAGTTCACAGTTTGACAGAAAAGCAGCACTCACAATCAGACCACATAGAAGAAGAGACTCACGCTTACAAAAATATGGACAGCAAGATGTTCTGATGCAGCACTGACATTTATGGACCCAATGCTAACGGAAAATGTTGCTACAACTAACATGTAACATCAGTGCACCAAGGAGCAACCAATGATCATCTTAATTATAGATTCATTTGTTGATTATTTTTTTAATCATTTAACCTCGGACGTGTCAGGAAATATAGAAAAATGCTAATTGTTCAAAGTCCCAGAGCAAAAGTCTTCCAGTTGCTTTTTATGTCCAACCAACAGTCCAAAACCCACAAATGTTCAATACAAGAGAAAAACTTCCCATTTGAGAAGCTGGAACCAGCAAATGTTTGGCATTACTGCTTCATAAACGACTTCAATGATTAATTCATTATCACAATCGTTCCTGAGTCATTTTCTGTTGATTGTGAAGCTGAGGCGACTAGTTGATTAATTGATTAGTCGATACAGAAAATTCCTTTTTTTGATAATTGGTTAATCGTTTAAGTCATGTTTCAAGCAGAAATGCTAAATTTCCTTGTGAGAATTTGCTGCTTTTCTTTGCGTAACGTGATAAAAACAGAATATTTTTGCAGTGTTGGACGTTTGGTCGGACAAAACAAGACATGAAGATGGACTCATTTTTTTTTACTATTTTCGGAAAAAAACAACTAATGATCAATGGAGGAAATAATCAGCATATATATCGATTAATGAAAATTATTGTTAGTTGCTGCCCTGGTTGATTGACTATTCCATTAATAGAGTTATTCTTGTAAGTAGACCATGTTAACATGCATTCAGGATGAGCAGAAAGGATCCCCACCTTGCTTGTGGCGGTGGCCAAAGAACCTGGCACCACAGGAGTGTTGGTCACCTGGACAGACAGGTATTTGTTGTGGATGAGCGGCCAGGCTCCTTCCACCTTACACGTCTGGAAGTCATCACCAAAGGTTCGGAGGTGCGGGTCTCCAAAGAAGCCACAGTGGGTGTAGTTAGGTGCCGCTGTGTTGCGTGGAAGACTGCGCTCATAGTGGCATACTTCCGGGCCATCAGAGCGCTCCTGGCTGTCGGGCAGGAGCGGCGGGGGTGGAGGAGGGAGCGGGGTGCGGGCACGTGGTTGGGATGTCGGCCCCTCCTTGGAGCAGTTGTGTTGGCTCATTAGATCCTCTATGCCATGCTGGGCGGAGTGGTACGCCAAGTCACCCCTGCAGGTACGTGCGGTCCGGCGTACACAGCTGTTGTACGCTCGTAGCGCTGTGCAAAACTCCTCCTCTGGTCCGGAGTTCGAGGTGGAGGCCCAAAATTCGGAGTTACACTTGAGGATCTTGCACTGCAGACTCACTGTCAGGGAGGAGCAAGGTACAGTTTGAACAAAAGAAGCAAACCAGAGGCCACCACGTCATTTAGAAACATGATACTAACAAATACACAGATAAAGATATCAATACACTTTGGCTGTTATTGATAATGATGGTTTAAAACCATTTAAACAAGAATAATCAAGAATGAAACTAATCATGACTGTCATCAAATGTCTAATGCCCACACAGCCATTTTCCAAATGTAGTCCTACTTTTCTTGCAAACTATACATTAAATTATACACATTATAATAATAACAAAGCAGTAATTCTTATCTTATGTCACATACTTTGTTTTGTCTATTATCTAGTAGGCATTTTAAAAACACTCCAATGCTAGAAAAAAGGAATAGAAAGGGAAAACCCCAGTGTCTGTTGCTGCTGTGTTTTATTCAAGCTATCTATATCTATACACATCTACACATTTTTGAGCAAACAGTGAACAAAACCTCATAAGGAAAAGCAAAAAGCAGGTCTGAACCTCCCTCAGGTCAACCTGGATATAACTTTGCTGTTTATTATAGAGGTGTACTTCCCTTTCACACCTTGTGGGTTTTGGTTTATATACAGGTAACAATGCCATTTGGGATCTTAATCTACACCTTTGATGATAAAAAACGCTGCTTGACCGTAGATTGTTGTCTATGGCTTTATTGCCACATCCTGCCAAGTCTTTACACAAATGTTCTTCAAACAATTCTCAGGATGCCGTGACACCATGTTTGACTAGTATTAACCTTCGACTAATAAAGCACTTATTTGAATGGGCTGTGAGAAGTTTCACCCAGTGTCTCTAGGGTGGGGAAGCCATATCAACACTTTGAAGTCACACTTAAAACAATATCCCTCCTGAAAGCTTCACCGCAGCTCTCTCCAACCCCCACACCGCCTCTCCATTTACCACCCATCTGATACATGGCAATAAACTAATCTTGATCTCAGCTATCAGTGCATTATCACTGTGTTGTTTGATGGTAAGTGACTTAAGAGGGAAACTGATAAGGGGCTGGCAAACGTGCAAGGTAAACTGAATGAGGTGTCACCACTGCAAAAAGGGAACCACTGCAATCATTCAATTGTCAAATTACAAGGATATTAAGTCAATTTAAATGCAAGAATGTGGGTCTCTGATATCATTTTGGTGCTTTTGAAACATCAAACATAGCTGCTATGGTGGGCTTTACACCATTTTCAACAGACACATTCAAACCGTGATCTCACCACCATAATCTCTACAAACAAATGTTTCTTTAAGTTTCAAGGGCAACAATTAAAACATCTCAAAATGCAGTTCACTGCTTAATGAATTAACCAAACTTAAGCTTGGAAAAAAACTTACTTTCAAGTATCTAATGTGAAATACTGATGCATGCCCCATCCCCCAAACAAAACAAGGGCTGCAGCAGCTCCAAAAAGACCTTTGTCTTGTCTTTTTCTAATAAAGTGAAGTAAAATAAAACAGACTAAAACTACTTAGACTAGTCAAATTTTTGCGTGGTAATGGCAAGGTTGTTCACTTTCAAGCCTGTTGTAATATTTTCCAAACCCTCAACCTTTTCCAGACGTCTGCACATAAGCACTTCGCCCTAAATCTGCAATCTAGTAGATTTTAATCATTTTTGTATTGAGTTTGGTAGGGTTCCAACTGATTTGCCACGGCGAATTATGAATATTTAGCTATTTTTATAACAATTTGGGGACTTCTACAGAAACTGCGAAAGTTTTAGGTGTATTAAGTAGCTCTAGTTCAATTATAATATCACTAAAATATTTCGGCTAATAAATAGTGACCGAACCTGGCAACTTTGCTGCCCAGGGTGGAAAAATAGTTAGTTAACGCTTAACATTGGGTTAGCTATGTTATGAGTTATTAAGTTCAACATGTAGTCACTTTAAGTTAACCGTATCGGTGTTAAACAGTGGGTCGCTGTTTTAAAACTGATTGGAAAAGTGAAAAGTAACATCTTACCGGATGGGAAGAGTGAGAGAAACACGGCGAGGACTCTGCACACGTAAAGCGCCGAGGGTCTTCCTCTTTTCCCCATAACCATCCATCCAGCTCGGGGTCGCACTTCACTCCTCTCCCTGGTCAAACCGGATTAAGGAGAGACAGAGGAGAAGAGTTAGAGCCGCCGAGTCCTCGTTGAGAAAACACACAGAAAAGTCCATAAAAGAGGTCTGAAGTCGGCCCCGTCTTCTCATCACTGTCTGGTAAGAAGCTGTTGTTTTTTTGCCCTCTTCGGTGTGGAAGTTAACTCAACGGCTACAGCCGAGTTAGCTAGCTAGCACTCAGTGCGGGACAAACGGCTGAGGGCAGCCAGGGTATCGCGCTTCCTTTTAGGGAGTGTCGAGAAGGTGCAGCCTCTGAGGGCCAGCGGGACACACTGAACCAATCACGGCCGCCTGCTCTGCCCTTAAACCCCCCTCTCCAAGTTTCAAATTACACCTCAATGTGTAGACTTGTTCGACGGCGACCGAGTCTTCGCGACCCGCAAAGTGGTCGTCCACCGCGCCATATGAGAAAGGTTTAATTTGCTGCTAAGCTCGCAACACTGACCTCGCTGTGGAGGAGGAAACCCCGAAAAGAAAAACAAACAGTGCCATCCCTCCACAGAGCATGTGAGAGGAGGAAAACAACCAACAAAATAAACAAACTTCACCTTTATTCTCAGAGAGGTGTAAACGATATGCTTTTCCCCTTTATATCATCACTCACTGCCATGTCTAAACCCACTGTGTCATATGCACATCATCTAAAATGGTGGTTAAAAGCCAAGTAAAGACCCACTGTAGGTCAGTTAATACAAACTCAGGCTGTGCAGCCAAACCTTCAAATCCACATCACTTTGTTTTATATTCTAGTGGAGATCCAAAAATTTCTAAAGACACCAAATTAGTAAGACTGAATGTTGGATAAATGTGTGACACAAGACATCAAGAAGCCATAAAAACATGCAATCTTGGTTTTGAATATTTCAGTGTAAACATATATAGAAGTGCTGATACAGAATATATATAATTAGGGCTGCAACTAACAGTTATTTTCATTATCGATTAATGTTGATAACTTATTTTGTCTGTAGCTGACTTATTCAAATTGGTTGTTTTATCCACCAAACAGTCCAAAACCCAAAGATATTTAGCTCAAATCAAATCCTCACATTTGACAAGGTGTAACTAGTGAATGTTTGGCACTTTTGCTCAAAAAATGCCTTAAATGATATTTAGATATTTAGCTCAAATCAAATCCTCACGTTTGACAAGGTGTAACTAGTGAATATTTGGCACTTTTGCTCAAAAAATGCCTTAAATGATTAACCAATTACCAATTAATTTTCTGTTGATTGACAAATTGATTGATCGCCTAATAGTTTCAGCTCTTGGTATGAAACTGTCAGACGTATGTCAGCTAGCTGAGGGGGGAATATAAAAAGGGAGAAACAGGATTTTAAAGGGTTATATGTGAATTTAACATCCAAAACATAACCTATCAAGTGAAACTGAACATCACAGGGTGGAAGTGAAGAAAGCACGTCTAGAATCAGCATTTAAAACCCACTTTGTGTGTAATTACGGGATATAAACTCATCCTCAGGTTGTTTTACTGGTGGCAATAGTTTCTAGATAACCCGCATATAAAACGATTTAACTTGCAAAACAAACCGTGAGCTCATTAAACATGATGCCTTGCTGTAGTTTAAACCGCCCAAACAGTGCGTGAAGTAATCCAAGTCAAAACCCAAAGTACATGCTCGCAGGTTAACACATCAAGGATGAGAAAGGGACCACAAGGAGTAACTTTTGATTCATAGGTACATTTTCCTGATAATACTTGTTTCCTTAAGTACGAATGCAGGCCTTTTACTTGTAACAGAGTATTTTTTGCATGTTGGTTTAAAGGATTTGAATACATTTCCACTGCTGATCAGAAGAGCAGGCAGTGATCCCCTCCTCTGAAGGGCTTAATACCACCTCCTTTGATTATCTTTCAATTGTACAAATGACACATTACTGCTGTCTTTTACTGCCACGTACCAGACAGATGGCTGCGTACTCAGGTTGTGGCTGGGCTGTACAGTATTTTTCCACAACGTCTTTGTGATTGCTGTCCCTCTCGTGGATGATGGATACGTTGGTGTACAATGAGGTCTGAGCCTACACATGTTTTCAACAGGGGTGGCCCTGTGCAGATTTCCAGCTCTAATACACCAGGCATTCACATCTGAAATGAATGCAGCTGAAAGGTATAAGCTGCTCAGCGATATGTTTTGATGAATTGTGGAACATTTTTGGCTTTTTAGCAGCGACTCAGGAATGAAATTGTCCTGTGGCACCATGAGGGCTTTGATGCAGATATCTTTGAGTGTGACTGATTCATGTGTTGGCCGACTGTTGGTTAGAAAGAGCTCAGAATCTTTGTTTATGTATCACATCCAAAAAATAGATGGTACATCTGTATTTCACCTGTTACAGCAATTTTGCAAAGGTGCAACATGTTTGTACATTATCAAGGTGTTAATATGTTGTGTTTTGACACTGTCTGCCTCTGCTCATATAATTAGTCAATTACTTGATTGTTAATGTGTTGGTTAATTGAGAAATCTTTACCCAGCTGCTCGTTTTTGAATTGTCTTTTTACGAACAATAATCTGATAGACATTCTTCATTAAAAGATAGTCACATTTCTGGCACCACAATAGTCACAAGAAAGCTTTGGTCTTTAATAATTGATATGTAGAGATACTTGAGCATGACTGCAATCACCTGCAATGTGACAGTGACACTGCAGAAACGAATTATTTTAGATTTTTAATAAATATCAGTGGATAATGACTTATTTTGAAGTCTACGATCCATTTCTGTAGTCACGACAGCTCTATTTGTTCCTTATTCTGAATCAGAAATATCAAATTATTTTAATTAGCGTGTAGATGATAAGTTGATCAGTCAATTACTCAACTGATAAAAATCGGTTAAGTCATTTATTAAGCAAAAAAGCCAAAAATTCTGTTTCCAGCTGCTCAAATACAAGGATTTGCTGTTTTTCTCAGTTTCATATCACTGTAAAATGAATGTCTTTGGGTTTGGGGCTGTTTGTTGGACAAAAGAAGCAAACTGAAGACTTCATCTTGAGCTCTGAGAAATTATGATGGCCATTTTATAACATTTTATAGACTAACAGATTAATCAATAGTGAAAATAATCATTAGGCAGCCCTAATTCTAATCACAAAGGCTCATTTTTATCAGTTTGACAACACCACCAATCAAAATTAGGTTAGAACATTTCCTCTTCAATAGCCTTTTTCTCATCCAGCGGATCATTTATTTTTGGATAATAGCTTTAGTGATTAATCATGAGATTGTTTGATTGCTTTTAATTGAATGCGTTCTCCCTGTGGGGTTTAACATCTCCATGCAGTAAAATGACATCTATAAATTAGCATTCATCTCCACGGAGGCATCATCACGCAGCTCGTGAGCTCCACGTGCTGTGTGACAGGTAAAGGTGACATGATATCACAATAAAACATCCCCATAAATCCAGTAATCCATCACGTTTTATGGCGAATCCCTGATATCACCTGTCAAACCTGTCCTTGGAGGACTTAAAACAGACACTTTCATACACTAAATATGGTATAATGTCAATAACATGGTGAAGTGTCCCTCTCGTGCGTGTGTTAAATTGTGTGCATGTTTCTGTGCGTGTCTGTCTTGACGCGGCCGCAGCGGACTCATCCTCTTTTCCAACAGATGGCGCTTGTTATGAGCTCTGATATGAAACCTCAAATCATGACACAAGCGCACATGGCATTATGAGGACAACCAAACCTGTCATTAAATTTGAGCTTTATGGACAGCTCGGTTATTGGTGTAATTACAGCTGTCATGCAATTAGGATTTAAAAAAAA